>OY755209.1:35730491-36205176 GCA_963576765.1 Draba incana
TATGGTATGTTCCTCTGCAGAGGAGACATCAACAAAACATTTTGTTCAGATTGAATCCCTAAACGCTGCACTTATCAAAAAGAAGTATTGATGTACTATGGAGAGTGTATGGTTCGGTACTCGGACTATAATTTCTTCCTAGAAGATTCACCGGCCTACACTTTCACTTTATTCCCTGTGATTCGTTCTGATGATTCTTCACAGTTTTACAATCAAACACTTCCTGGAAAAATAGACGACCTTATCGTCAGAGCATCAGCACGGTCACCATTTCCATATTTTGTGGACAATCAGGAACGTGTGACTCAATTGGAAGGTTGGTATGATTTGAAGGCAATGATCCAGTGTAGTCATGATCTTAGTCCGGGAAATTGTACCGATTGCTTGAGAATTGTGGTCCAACAGTTCTTCAAGTGTTGCAACCACAACAAGGCTCGTTGGGCTAAGACATTCTCCCCTAAATGTTTTGTCAATTATAACATCACTGCTTTGAGTCTTGGCGTTACAAATGGTGAGTATATATCACTTTATTTTATTTTTGTCAATAACATGCATTATACGGATTTGAATTGAGATGGTAACACAATTTCCACGACACTAACATAAAATATTAGACTCCATATATACCTGATCCATCATCTTAGTGTACATCATTTGATATAAACTTTATCCCTTTATATTTTGAACTGCCATTTGGGATTCCTGACCGATTCGTCCTTGCCCTGCCTTGCCTTATAGTGATTGGTCGCATGGTCTTAAGGTTATGCGGATAGGTCAATAGTTAGCCGCCAAATTTCAAACCAAATTATGAATTCGGTTCTATATGGACCAAATCAAACCTGTATTTTTTTGTATGTATATATATGGTTACAATCCAGTTATCACCAAAAATCAAACCAACTAAGATATATGTTTTTTTTTTAAATGGTTAGAAAGATGTATACGTTTTGACTCCTATGTTTAATTGTTTCACAGGAAACCAAATACTTTGGAGAACTTTTATTGCAGCTTCGGTGTTAGCACTAATGGGTTTATGATAAAATCTAGTGATGATTTAAGGACTGTAACTGCTGTTTATATTTTTGTTTTCTTCAGTTGGGTGACGTGCTATGTGTTACATTCTTTACAGGCAATATATCTTTTGTTAGGTATCTACTTTTAATGTTTTGTCATGGTTATCATCTTTAATTTGTATCAAATTACATGAAATTTCTAAAAAAATCTTTGAAGTTTCTAAAATTTGTAAATGTTTGCTCTGTTAGAAACATATTTACATTACCAGAAACACATATTATGTTACAGCTGAAAAGAGTTTGGAAACTCTATGTTTTCCAAGAAAACAAGATATATCTATTCACAACATTAAAAATCAAAAGTTCCAAGTTTCAGATATCTGTTAAATTTTTCGAAACCATGAGAATGGTTCAGAAATTCTGTGAAAATATGTAGAAAAACTTGTGGAAGTTGAAAAAATAAAAATAAAAACAAACTTGTGGAAGTTTGTAAAACCGTTTGACAATATATATATGATTCAACCGAGAAAACATGATGAATAAATGTTCGCCAACAAGTCACACGTATATTTAAATTGTATGTTGACCGTTCCCAACTAGTTAACAGCTAATTTTTGTTAAAATTTGCTGTTAAATGTATATCTTGAAGATCCTTTCAAAGATCTAATTAATATTTTCACACAAGAATGTTGAATTCAACTAAAATAATAAAGATTTCCCTTCTGAATTGGTCTGGCACGTTATATGTTGTCATTGCTGATTTGAATGAATTAAAAGATAGTATGTACACTACAAGAAAACAAGCCATTTTCCGACGGCCAACACCGTCGGAAATCCGTCAGAAAAGCCCCTTTTCCGATGGTATTCCGACGGTTTTCCACGGTAGGTTCTATCTCGTCGGAAATTGAGTTTCTCCGACGGATTTATGACGGATTTAAAAATAAAAAAATTCCGACGGATTTATGACGGATTTCCGACGGATTCCGATCCCGTATACGGATACCGTATACCGTATACGGATACCATATCGGATTTCCGACGGATTTTCAATTTTTTTTTTTAAAAAAAATTCTTCTTCTTCTTCTTCTTCTTCTTCTTCTTCTTCTTCTCCTCCTCCTCCTCCTCCTCCTCCTCCTCCTCCTCCTCCTCCTCCTCCTCCTCCTCCTCCTCTTCTTCTTCTTCTTCTTCTTATAAGAAAATGTGTATAAAATTAGGGTAAAATCCGTCGGAACAAAACATAGGCTGGAATTTTTTTTTTGGTTTTAAAAAACGCATTCCGTCGGAAATCCGTAACCGTATACGGATACCGTATCCGTCGGAATTTTCTGACGGATTTCCGACGGATGCCGTTTAATTTTTTTATTTTTTGGTATTTTAAAAAAACCCATTCCGTCGGAATTTTCCGACGGATTTACGGATTTGACGTCCGTCGGAAATTCCGTCGGAAAATAGCTTGTTTTCTTGTAGTGGTATTATTTCAATATATCATATATGTGCTCGGTTTTGTTCTTTTTCATAACTCATAAGCCATAATAAACAAGAAAGAGAACAAAAATGACAAGAAACTTTACCATTTCTGCGGCTCCTTTGTTCTGCTTCTTATTATTTCTCCTATCTTTCCAAACAATTTCCCAACCAAATCACGTAATCACCTTGTGCGATCAATCTGAGTTCACTATAACCAGCTCTTATGGATCAAACCGCGATGCGGTCCTCTCCACTCTTCGCGACCGTTCCACTCTTGGAAGCTATTCAAACGTAACGACTGGCCTTAGCCCAGACACAGTCTATGGTATGTTCCTCTGCAGGGGAGACATCAACAAAACATTTTGTTCAGACTGTGTCCATACCGCAACGTTAAATATCGCTAAAAACTGCACACAAGCTTTCATATACTTTGATGAGTGTATGGTTCGGTATTCGGATTTTTATTTCTCCACACTCGTAGAGGAGGCACCTGCATACTCCACATTCTCTCAGATTCGCCCTTGGAATTCTTCACATTTTTATAATCAAACACTTCCTGGAAAAATAGACGACCTTATCGTCAATGCATCAGCACGGTCGCCATTTCCATATTTTGTGGACAATCATGAACGTGTGACTCAATTTGAAGGTTGGTATGATTTGGAGGCAATGCTCCAGTGTACTCCTGATCTTAGTCCTGGAAATTGTACTGATTGCTTGAGACTTGCGGTCGAACATTTCTTCGAGTGTTGCAACCACAGCCAGGCTCGTTGGGCTAAGATTTTATATCCTAAATGTTTTGTCAATTATAACATCTCCGCTTTGCAACCGAGTCTTGGCGTTACAAATGGTGAGTATACATCATTTTCTTTTATTTTTGTGAGTAACATTCATTATGCGGATTTATGACACGACCGTGATATATTAGATTACATATATATCCTGGTCCATCTTAGTATATACCATTTGATATACGATTCATCGCTTTAGATTTTGTACTGTCATTTGGGATTTTGTGATGGGCTAACCCTGTCTGGTTCGTCCTTGACCTGCCCTATAGTTATGTGATATGGCCTTGAGTTTGTCATATTGCTTAGAATGCAAACATGGTCCGGTCTTGAGGTTATATATGTGGATAAGTCAATAGTTAACTGCCAAATTCCAAAACGAAATGATGAATTTGGTTCTATGTGAACTGAACCAGAATCACCCTGCCTTTTTAAGCATTCAAATCAGTATGGTCCTTCCTTAACTGAATTAACCCAGTATATTTGGTATATACATATGCATGCGTACAAATTCAATTATTGTCAAGACCAAGATATGTGCTTTAACTCCTATGTTTATTTGTTTCACAGGAAACCAAATATTTAGGAGAACTTTACTTGCAATAATGACAGCTTCGGTGTTAACACTAATGGGTTTATGATAAAATCTAGTTATGATTTAAGGATTGTACTTTAAACATTTGTTCTCTTAGTTTGGGTGGACGTGAGATGAGATGTGTTGTGTTCTTGTCAGGCATTGTTAGGTTTCAACTTTCAATGTTTTGTTTTGGTTATGATGTTTAATTTGTATAAAAATAAATAACTAAAGTATGTGTATGATATTTGGTTTGATTTTGAATTTCAGAACTATACATTTTTTTTTTTTTTTGGTAAAATAAATTTCAGAACTATACATGTTAGTTTAGTCATTAAAATCTTTCACTTACATTAACAGCAAGAAAAGGACTAATTAAGTTTTAAGACTAGTAACCTGCTCTGATTCAGAGTACTTGAGAAGATCAAATGTCACAAATTCATTGTTTCTTGGTTTAACAAAAAACTTTATCACATGCATACGTTTATAAGTTAACACAACAAATTTTGCATCAAATGATCGAAAATTGGCTCCGTTGAAGGTTTAACAGAGAACAACACTCGTTGGAAATTTCTGAAAATTTGTTAGAAATGGTAACATATTTACATTACCAGAAACACAGTTTATCTCGTCATGAAAATCTATCTTCCAAAATTATAGGACCAAGTCAAGTCTTTTGTTTTGCTTGGATTCTTATTAACAAAACCATCGTGTCATTTGCCTATGACTTCATCTTATTTAAGTAACCTACGAAGATAATCTATTTTATACATAAGAATATGGAATTCAACTAAAAATATAACTATTAAATGTAGATTATCCATTTATCCTTCTAATTTGGTCTACCACGTTATATGTGACCATTTTCTGATTTGAATGAATCAAAATATAAAATAAAAGTTGCTCTTCTTTCTTTATTTAAATCTATGTGCTCTGTTTTGTTCTACCTAATAAGTCGTAATAATCAAGAAACAAGACCCAAAAAAATGACAAGAATCACTAATCTCTTTGCTTCTTCTGCTTTATTTTGCTTTTTATTCCCTCTTTTATCTTTCAAAACCATGTCCCAACCTAATCACATGAGCACCTATTGTAATCAAACCGAGTTCACTAGAACGAGCTCTTATGGTTCAAACCGCAATACCGTCCTCTCCACTCTACATGACCGTTCCTCCCTCGGAACATATTCCAACGTCACGACCGGTCTTAGCCCAAACACAGTCTATGGCATGTTCCTATGTAGAGGAGACATCAACACAACATCTTGTTCAAACTGTGTTTATACCGCAACGCTAGAAATCGCTAAAAACTGCACTTATCGAAAACAAGCTTTCGTATTCTACAAGGAATGTCTGGTTCGATATTCAGATTTTTCTTTCTTCACACTCGTCGAGGACATACCGTACGTCGCTAGTTACTCTTTGAGACGTTCTTTGGAGTCTTTACACTTTTTCAATCAAACACTGCCTGAAAAAATAGACGAGCTTATCGTCAAAGCATCGTCCTCGTCATCTTTGGTTCCATATTTTGTGGAGGATCAAGAACGTGTGACTCAATCGGAGGGTTCGTATGAGTTAGAAGCAATGGTTCAATGTAGTCCTGTTCTTGATCCTTTGAATTGCACCGTGTGCTTGAGACTTGCGGTCCAAGATTTCTTCCATTGTTGTAGTCAATCTCGTTGGGCTCAAATCTTCTTTCCTAAATGCCTCGTCAAGTATAACATCTCTGTTTTGCAACCAAATGTACCAAGTCTTGGAGTATCAAAAAGTGAGTTCATTTCATACTATACAATTGATCACTTTTAGATTTTATACTTCCATTTGAGATTTTTGCGTTGGGCTATTCGGTCTGGTTCGTCCTTGCCCCGAACTATGGTTAAGTGGTATCGCCTTGAATTGACAGTATTGTTTAAAATTCAAGCACGGTCCAATCTTAAGGTCATGCATAAGGACCAAATACCTATGTTTGTTGTAGACCAAACGACATGAAGATTTTATTGATTCATTGAGATTCTTTAAGGAAACAAAAGTTCAAGTAAAATATATGTTTTGACTCCTGTTTTTTTATTTCACAGGAAACAAAATATTTTGGAGAACGTTTATTGCGATCATGACAGCTTCGGTGTTAGCGCTAAGGGGTTTACCATAAAATCTAGTAATGATTGAGGATTGTAGATACTGTTTTATATCTTTGTTCTCTCAATTTGGGTGACGTGCGATGTGCTGTATTACTAAATGAAAAACTGAAAAAAAATTATTAGAGCACCTAGAACAGAGGTTTTAGAATTTGCCGGTACAGCCCGTTAAATACATAATATTCAAAACCTGCAAAACACTACTTCTCTTTAATCTTAAAAGTCAAATCAATACATTTTTCTAATAGGTAATATGTCTTCGGAATTGGCCGGCTTCTCCATGAACATGGAGATTACCATACCAATAGCGAAGAAGAGTGGCCACACTGTTATTTTGATGGGACCGTCCCGTCCTCTTTCCATAAAACTACAATTTATGGTCGACACTATTAAATGACCAACAACACAAAACCATAAGACCGTATCTGCGAAATTTCCAAATATTAGGTTGTAGCGACGTGGTGGATGGTAGAACCAAGGTATAGGCCACTTGCATAGAAAACGAGCTTTATGGGCTCGGACTTTGATATTGAGGTCAAGGATGGCGAGGACAACAGAGAGAATTGACATTACTAAGGAGATTCTTGCGAAGTGAGGCTTGTTAATACAAGAGATCTGGTCTACCACCGTTGATGCAATCTCGAGCACCAAACTGATGAGGACGAGGGCCATTCCAGTGGAACCCTGGCTTTTTCTTTTTCTTTTTCTTTTTTGCTTGGTAGACGATGGTAATTCAAGTTCTAGTATGGGAGGTACTTCTTGCAACTTTTCTTCCTTCGGATTTTTTCTTTTCACTAATTGCTTGTTAGACGATGATGGTTCATTTTCATGTCTGCTGAAAACCTTTATTACAAACTTTTCGATCTTTTCAGCGTCAATGTTCCAACCGTCCCTGTTAACAAATGTTATTAAAAAAAGTATATTAAGTATTGTAAGATAATTTGTCTTTAAAAATTATAAAACAACTTATATATAAAACAAGGGCTAATTTTCCATATAGCACCAAAAAAAATTAATAATTCATCAAGTAGCCAAATTTACCTATGTGGCACAATCATGGCCACAAAATTTAGGGTAAATGCTACTGGAGAAATTATTAAATTTTATTTGGTTATAGGGCAATTTAACCTATAAATAATTTTAAAATAAAAACTTTTAATTATTTTGACTCAAGAGAGAGAGAGTGAGAGAAAGAAACTTCACCGTGTACATCAAATAAAAATTATTTGTAAATTCTCTTAGAGACATTTTGTATTTGTAAAAATCTAATTAAGAAGCTTTATATATATATATATATATCGGCATCTGCATTAAGAAGAAACAAAAAACACATAATATATATTAGAGCATCTTCCTCCATAATTTCTCGTGAATTGTTTTAACAAATATTCAATATATAAATAATAGTATTATATTATGTTTTTAGAAAGTCAATGAGATACTAGCAATAGATGCTCTAATGGTTCACCTTATTCTGGTCAGGACCAGCCCCAATACTTCTGGATCGACCACATCCGTGAAAGCTTGGCTCCATCTTTTCTTCTCCTCCTTTGTTTTACCAGCACATGTTTTGTCGAAAACTTTCCGGAAATCTCCAGTTTGTGTCTTCACATCAGAGGGATCTACTCCATACAAGATCGGTATCACTATTTGTCTCATTTCTTTCTTGCACTTGAAAATCTCCACCAATTCATTCAAACACCTGTATGAAGAAACATAATTCTCCGTGAGCACTACGAGGGAAATCCTTGATTCTCTAATCGCTTGCGTGAAAGCATGGCCGACACTGTCGAACATCGTAATCCCATTCAATCTAAACCGATTGCGTAAATAGCTGAGATTTGTCTGATGAATGTCTTCTTTGTGGAAGCTCACAAAGCCGTGGTAAGAAGCCATGAGATAGAGTACTAGAGAAAAGTTGAAGATAAAAAAATGTCTCTCGGTGAGTCTTATAGAATCGAAAAAAGCGCGTTCACTTATCATTTTTCAGAAAGAGGATTCAGTCAATTTCCAATTCTTTTACAAGGAAAGAAACAAAAAAATCAAAACAAAATTAATTTAGATGATTATCAACCAAAGACGCCAAATATGTGTATAAAAATATCTATCATATTCATGTGACGTTACATTACGCGCCAAGATTACAAAAAAAAAGGTCAATTTGCCAAATAACAAAAAAAAAAATTATAATTAGGTAAGTAACAAAAATAGGGGTATGTGGCAAATTATGAATCTTTAGATTTAGGTTAATTTGCTAAGATTTAAATTATAGATTTGTTTTTGTTATTCCACCTAATTTTCCAAAACAAACAAAGGAAAAAGGTAAGAAGGGTCGTTTTAGGGCCCACCCACACCTAAAGTCATTTCCGTTGAAATTACAGTGTATTTCATTGCGTAACACTAACGTGTACATTTAGTTAGTCATCCCACAGTGTACGATTTTTGCCTGAATTAAAAGAGTAACTATGGGCATTTTGGCCTAATTCCATCGATGTGTAGGCATCAGAATTATATAGAAAATCTGAAGGCTTTTAACGTGGACAGGAGGATTAAGTTAACACTAGAGATAAAACAACACTTTTAGTTATATGGTGTTTTTTTTTTTTTTTTTTTTTTTTGAAACTTATTATATGGTGTTTGTTAAATTAGGTTTACATAGAAGAGCACAGAAAGACCTCATATGCTTAGTTACACAATTAGCTACTAAACACCATCATATTAGATCCATTACAAATCTTCCTCCAGCTCTGAGGATGAATCTCGATTCATCCTGTGGAGTGACTCGAGTCTTCACTGCCTTCTATTTTGTGGTTTTGATGGCCAATAAACAAAAACAAAATAATTTTATCAGGAAATTTACACTTAAGATCTTATGTGAGATTATATATTGTGTATAAGCAAAGCATCAACTTCATATGATCTTCCATAGTGATTAGAGCCTGATTACAACCGCTTAAGAGTGTAATTAGACACAAGTTTGGTTTTGAGGAAAAAAGTCAAAGAGTTAATGTGCAGAGACATTACTTGTTAAGGCCTTTGAATAGCAGCTAGTGGCAATTGACAGACGAGAAGGTCTGCTTCGGAATCTTCGATGGAATATTAGTTTTTCTTCATACATTTATATTTTTGTTTCAAATCTGAGTTTGTAGATGTAATAAATTGATCAAACATATGGGATAATTTACTGTTTTACTTATATTTTGGTGATTAAGTTTTTATATGCAAAATTTATCGATATATTATGGTTTTGGAAAGAAAATAAAATTGGCAATATTAATGGGGTTTTGTTAACGAAATTATAATATGAAGGTAATTCATTTTTAATTCAGTCTGCTCAAAACACCATTGAAGATTTAGTTTCAAGATTGAGAACTTCCCATTGAACTGAACAAAGGCAAACATACAAGGACACACACAAAGACGCAATATAAACTTACACAGAGATACTCGAACAAGGGCTTTAGAATTTTCCGGCACAGCCCTTTAAGTACACAAAATCTGAAACCCTTAAAACACTCGCCTTTGAGGTTTATGCAAATCAATTCTTATCTGTAATAGGTAATATGTCGTTAGAATCGGCCGGCTTCAATATGAACTTGGAGATTACCATACCAGTAGCAAAGAAGAGTGGCCACACTGGTACTTTGATGGGACCGTCCCGTCCTCTTTCCATAAAACTATAATTGATGGTCGAGACTACTAAATGACCAACAACACAGAACAATAAGACCGTATCTGGATAACCTCCAAAGATCATGTCGTAGCTATGTGGTGGATAGTAGAACCAAGGTATAGGCCACTTGCATAGGAAACGAGCTTTACGGGCTCGGACTTTGTGAGTGAGGTCAATGATGGAGAGGACAACAGAGAGAACTGACATTACTAATTACAGAGATTCTTGTGAGGTAAGGCTTGTGAATGGAAGAGAGCTGGTCTACCACCGTTGACGCAATCTCCAGCAGCAAATTGATGAGTACGAGGTAGGCCATTCCAGTGGAACTTTGACTTTTACCTTTTTGATAAGCTCAAATTTACCCTAGAGCTAGACTCTCTCAAATTAAAAGGTCAATTGCAGTAATTAGGGTTATCGATCCACATGGAGTCACAGAAAACACAGTAGATTTCAATATTCAGATTATGCTAAGCAGGATGATATTAAAGCAGTAAATAAGCAATTAAAAACGGTTTTAGATTCAATTAAAGAGAAAGCTAGGTGCAGGGAATTCTACAGTGAATCAGAGTTGCAGATAAATCAGATATTAGGAATATGAAGAACAGTTCATGAACATGCACACGAAAGTAAACAAACCAGCTCTCGCTGCGAATAATTTCTATGTCTAAATCCTAGAAAATCAACTGTCGTTGCGAAATCAGGTTGATTCAAACAAGCAATAAATTCAGGCACAATTGTTCACAAAATCCTAAGCCAAATCTCTTTGCGAATAGGTATTTTGCTCATCAAAAACTAGTTCAGGATTATCAATCAAACTGTCGTTTCTATTAATAAACCCTAGATCAAATTCAAGGTAGCTAATCAAGAATCAGCAGTAAGAACAAGTTAAGATGAAGAACTTCTAATGATTTTATCCTAATGATCAGATCAGATCTAACAACTCATCAAACACTTTCAAAAACCCTAAACCTAACAGGAAAATTACTCAGACATAATAGAAGAAGAAAACATCTTTTTATTAAGAGAAATTCTAAGTAATTCAATAAAACAAAGCATGAAGCCTAACAATGGCTTAGAAAACACATATATAGGGGTACAAAGTCGGCCAGAACATAAAAGTAAACATCTGGAGGTTTCGGGCTTCGAACGGACTTTTCTGATAAAAATCTGGGCTTTGACGAACAGGGTGTCGATCGACACACATAGATGGTGTCGATCGACACCAATCTTCAATTCGGCTTCTTTTGTTCCAGTAGCAACCGTGTCGATCGACACACATGTCCCGTCGATAGACACAACTTCCAAAAAGTGATTCCGAACTTGTATCTTCGCCACTTCACTCCGCGAATGCTCCAAAACTCCCAGTAAACATCTTTTAAGCTCCAAACGCCTTTGTACCTAAGATTAACACCAAAACACTCGAAAACACCAAAAAGACTCTAAAATATGGACTTATATCGTGGTCTTAAACGAGTAAAAACCACGATATATCAACTCCCCCAGACTTAGCTTTTTGCTTGTCCCTAAGCAAAACAGATATAACCACTCCTTTAGGAACCACATACCTTTGCAAAGCCATCCGGTGATACTTCGATGTTTCCCTAAAAGTATAGCAGTCCTCCAGATTGAATCCAAACCTCTTAGAAAATCTCAGACTTTCTGTCGCAGACCCCTTTAGTTTAATTAGATGCGGTCTCATCGAGGGAATATCGATCGCTCGACTTTCTAGATTCTTTTACTTCCTTTAACACTTTCCTGCGTTTCACCCTCTCTCTTCCCTCTGAAACTGTATCCAATTAAGGATATCATAGAGATGCAATGCTTTTTGATGATTGATTTTTTTGTGATGGCGGGTACCTCAGCAGAGGGTCCTTTACTATTTGTTGTTTCTCTGCATTGTATTCTGGCATGCTTGCACTTTTCTGTAGACTTTTTTTATTTCCTTGGCATCTCTATGATCACTAGATCAGCTCTCATTATTGGTGTTCTTGTGGAGACAGGGTCTTGAGGTTTTTTTCTTTTTTTCGATCTAGGACAGTTGTACTCGTCATTTGGGAAGAAGTTTCAAGAGCGGTCCGTCCTCGCTTTCAAGTGTTTGGAAGCTGAATCAAGTCTTGCAATTACCAACGCCCTTGACAAGAGATTAAAGATTCATTAGGGGCAGGGTCTTTGACATCTTTTCTGGCGTTTTCCAAAAATCTGAACTTGCTCCGTTAAACCGATCCACTTCCATTACCCACCTTGTAAAACCAGCCAACTTGCAAGTGAAATGGTCCTTGAGTGCTGTTCAAAGCAAGTCTAAAGGAGGTTTTGACTCTAAAAATTTTTAAAAACGACTCAAAAATCCAAAAGAAAACACAAAAGTCAGCGACTACCTCCCCCAGACTTAAACAACACTGTCCCCAGTGTTATTAAGCCTAAGATTGGTGAAACAAAACAAATAGGAATGGAAACGAATGAAAAATCAAGTGAGAATTTGTACCTAGGGGTCGTGTCGATCAACACGACTTGTGTGTCGATCGACACACTAGTCTCTGTCACGATTCCGACTGATGGATTTTCCTCGTGTCGATCGACACTGATGTGCTTGTCGATCGACACAGAGTGCTGAAGAGCATTCTTACTTGCATTCGAGCGTTCGATTTCCTGAAACTCAAAACCAAAAACAAAATCCAAACGTAAAATTGAAAAAGAAAACAAAAATCTAAGTAGATAGTTAGTAAGACTCACAAGTGGGTTGCCTCCCACTAAGCGCTTGTTTTCAGTCTTTAGCTTGACCGTTTTGGAACTCATGACTATGGTGGATCTTTAGGAAGTATTGAACTTCCTTTATCCTTGCTGGAACTAGCAGCAGCTCTCTTCATTTTAGCCTTCTGGATAGCTCCCCCAGACTTAGCAGAAATAGTCTCAGGGAAGAGCTTCATCGTTCTCTCCATCATCTCCTGAAGCACTGCTTCTCCTTTCTCGTTAAGCTCTGGAGGAATGATGATTCGCAACTTTGCGAATGGCTTTGAAGTCCTCTTAGGCTTCACCTCTTCTTACCTCTTTTCTGCAATTTCATTAGAAAAACCAAGCTTTCGAGGAACTCGAGGCTTGCGTGAGTGCATAACCGCCTTTTCAACATTAATGAAATTGGAAGAGATTGAATTAAGTACTGGAGGTTCATACCTGGGCTCCATTTGAGAATCTGCAGTAGAAGATACTGTAGCGATTAAGTCCTGAACGAGTACTGTAGGGCTGTCCTCTGAAGGTTCTTGGATCTGCTCATCTTCCAGCGAATCTTCCACAGAGAAAGCTTGACCGTCAATGGTGGATCTTCTCCTTGTACTGTCCATATCAAACTTCATGACAATATCACCAAGGTCAAGCTGGATCTTCCTTCTTCTGCAGTCAATATTTGCTCCAGCTGTAGCCAAGAACGATCTTCCCAGAATCAAAGGATCTTGGGGCTCTTCATCATAATCCAGAACCACAAAATCTGCAGGAATCATGCAGTCCCGAATCTTAATTAGCACATCCCTTAGAACTTCTTTTGGGAATCTCCTGGATCGATCGGCTAGGAAAAGAGACATCCTCGTTGGCATGAATTATGTCATCCCAAGTCTTGTAGCAACAGAGAATGGCATCAGATTAACTCCAGATCCTGAGTCACAGAGCGAATAAGGAAACTGTTCATTGGAGATGGAACAGTTAAGGACAAAGCTTCCTGGATCAGGCAGCTTCACAGGGATCCTACTCTGGATCATGGCACTAACTTCTTCAGAGACTACCACATCCTTCTTCTTCTTCTTAGGAACCAGAGCTGTGTTCAGGAGTATGGCTTGAAGATCTCTGGTCAGCAGTGCCGCTTCCTCTGGACTAACCCCATTTGATACCATTCGCTTCACGTATCGCCGAATCGCAGGAGAAAGCTTGATTGCGTCAACAAGAGGCATCTCAACCATGATTTTCTCAATCATCCTCTTGCAAATAGCTTCTTCAACCTCCTGTTTGCTCTTCTTAGCTCTGGGGAATGGAAGCTTCGACCTAAGAACGGATTTCTCGATGATTAGAGCAGCTTTCGGATGAACAGTCTCGGCCTGCAGGACGTGTCGAGCGACGCTAGAAGACTGTCGATCGACACTTCTGGTTTCCTCGTGTCGAGCGATACTACTGTCCCTGTCGCTCGACAAGATAGCTTCAATCTCAGACACAGCTGATTCTTCACGTGTCGATCGACACGCATCCTCTGTGTCGAGCGACACAGAGTCCTCTGTTTCAAAAATCACCTCAAATTCATCAAAATAGTCGTCTTCAGCCACTCGAATGGCGTTGCAAGCTCTCTTAGGATTGGAGTCCGTCTTCGCAGGAAGAAAACCCTCTTGTCACTTTACCGATTCAGCTGTCTGAGCCACTTGAACATCCAGCTTCCTAACGTGAGTAGTCAAGGCTTCAATCTTTTCGTTCAAATTATTGTAGAGTGAATCAAACTTCCCATTCCAATCCACAACCAACTTCTGTTGTCCCTCTAGAAGCTGCTCCACCATGGATTCCATTCTACTGTTGGAAGACGGAGGAGGAGGCTTTTGATAAGAAGAAGATCCATAGTCTCTGTTGTAGCTCTGAAACGGTTTCTGATAAAAGGATGATCCATACTTCTGAAATCCTGACTGGTTGAGGTAGTTCACATCCTCTTCTGCATTCTCATTATCCTGCACAAAGTGAACTGACTTCTTCCCAGCTAGCAGACTATGCATCGAATCAATCTTCTTGGTCACTTCCTCTAGCTTATTCCCATTAATGCTCTGCCCAAGCTTGCTCCTTTTGAAGTCCAGGTTCTTGGTATTGTTGCTGTTGGCTAAGTTCTCGATCAATCTCAACGCAGCCTCTGGCGAGTTGGTGTTGAAATCTCCCTTACTCGCAGCATCTAAACTAACAGCGTATGGCACAGCAATTCCTCTGAAGAAGATACTGAGCAGCTGAACCTCGTTGAACCCGTGATGCGGACAATCCCTCTGGTAACCCTTAAATCGATGCCACGCAGCCTTGAATGCTTCTTGATCTCCCTGTCTGAAAGTGGTGATCTTATATCTCAGGTCCTCAGATTTCGCATCATCGAAGAAATTGCTCAGGAAAGCATTATTCGTGTCTTCCCATGTAGTAAGCGAGCCTGGAGGAAGAGTCCTAAGCCAATGCTTGGCTTCTCCATGCAGTGAGTAAGGAAACAGCTTGCAGAACAGATAGTTTTGAGAAACTCCGTTGGCCTTGATGCTAGATGCAAGATCCTCGAACCGTTCGATATGGTCCATTGGATGTTCATGAGGAAGACCACAGTAAGGATCTTGAGCTACGAAGGAGAAGTACGCAAGCTTGAGCTCAAAATCGTTGCGCTGAAACGCTGGAGGTCTGATCGCGGCTCGATTGGCGTAGAATTGCTCTAGGCGGTTGAAATCAGCAAGTGTACGGTTCTGGGCATCGTGTCGAGCGACACCACCTTCCTGTCGCTCGACACCCTCAACTTCATCGGGTCGAGCGATTTGCTCATTCTGTCGAGCGATCTGCTGGTTTTCCTCCTGTCGAGCGACGACCAATCTGTGTCGCTCGACACGGGCTTCTTCTTCACGAACACAAGCCTGTTCTTCTTCTTCTTCCTCGCGAGCTCGTTGCTCTTCAGCCTCATCGACGATTACGTTCCCAGCCTCATTTAGCCTCTGTCCTTCCTCATTGTATCGGTTTCCTTCTCTATCGAAGAAACCATCTTCTCTTTGAAAGATCATTACTGGTGCGACCATCTTCTGAGCTTCTTTCGTCGCTTTTCTGTTGGTTCGTTCCAAGCGAGCTAGATCTTCAAGTCTGAGTTCCAGTAGTTCCTTGTCTTGATTGCTCCTGGTATTGCGATTGCGCATGTACCTGAAACAAAGAGCAAGGAGAGAAAAACAAAAACAAAAACAAAAAGAAAAGAAAACAAAAATAAAAACAAGAAATAAAAAGACCTAGACAAAATCCTAGTAATTTAAATCTAATGGCTAATGACTCCCCGGCAACGGCGCCAAAATTTGATAAGCTCAAATTTACCCTAGAGCTAGACTCTCTCAAATTAAGAGGTCAATTGCAGTAATTAGGGTTATCGATTCACAGGGAGTCACAGAAAACACAGTAGATTTCAATATTCAGATTATGCTAAGCAGGATGATATTAAAGCAGTAAATAAGCAATTAAAAACAGTTTTAGATTCAATTAAAGAGAAAGCTAGGTGCAGGGAATTCTACAGTGAATCAGAGTTGCAGATAAATCAGATATTAGGAATATGAAGAACAGTTCATGAACATGCACACGAAAGTAAACAAACCAACTCTCGCTGCGAATAATTTCTATGTCTAAATCCTAGAAAACCAACTGTCGTTGCGAAATCAGGTTGATTCAAACAAGCAATAAATTCAGGCACAATTGTTCACAAAATCCTAAGCCAAATCTCTTTGCGAATAGGTATTTTGCTCATCAAAAACTAGTTCAGGATTATCAATCAAACTGTCGTTTCTATTAATAAATCCTAGATCAAATTCAAGGTAGCTAATCAAGAATCAGCAGTAAGAACAAGTTAAGATGAAGAACTTCTAATGATTTTATCCTAATGATCAGATCAGATCTAACAACTCATCAAACACTTTCAAAAACCCTAAACCTAACAGGAAAATTACTCAGACATAATAGAAGAAGAAAACATCTTTTTATTAAGAGAAATTCTAAGTAATTCAATAAAACAAAGCATGAAGCCTAACAATGGCTTAGAAAACACATATATAGGGGTACAAAGTCGGCCAGAACATAAAAGTAAACATCTGGAGGTTTCGGGCTTCGAACGGACTTTTCTGATAAAAATCTGGGCTTTGACGAACAGGGTGTCGATCGACACACATAGATGGTGTCGATCGACACCAATCTTCAATTCGGCTTCTTTTGTTCCAGTAGCAACCGTGTCGATCGACACACATGTCCCGTCGATAGACACAACTTCCAAAAAGTGATTCCGAACTTGTATCTTCGCCACTTCACTCCGCGAATGCTCCAAAACTCCCAGTAAACATCTTTTAAGCTCCAAACGCCTTTGTACCTAAGATTAACACCAAAACACTCGAAAACACCAAAAAGACTCTAAAATATGGACTTATATCGTGGTCTTAAACGAGTAAAAACCACGATATATCAACTCCCCCAGACTTAGCTTTTTGCTTGTCCCTAAGCAAAACAGATATAACCACTCCTTTAGGAACCACATACCTTTGCAAAGCCATCCGGTGATACTTCGATGTTTCCCTAAAAGTATAGCAGTCCTCCAGATTGAATCCAAACCTCTTAGAAAATCTCAGACTTTCTGTCGCAGACCCCTTTAGTTTAATTAGATGCGGTCTCATCGAGGGAATATCGATCGCTCGACTTTCTAGATTCTTTTACTTCCTTTAACACTTTCCTGCGTTTCACCCTCTCTCTTCCCTCTGAAACTGTATCCAATTAAGGATATCATAGAGATGCAATGCTTTTTGATGATTGATTTTTTTGTGATGGCGGGTACCTCAGCAGAGGGTCCTTTACTATTTGTTGTTTCTCTGCATTGTATTCTGGCATGCTTGCACTTTTCTGTAGACTTTTTTTATTTCCTTGGCATCTCTATGATCACTAGATCAGCTCTCATTATTGGTGTTCTTGTGGAGACAGGGTCTTGAGGTTTTTTTCTTTTTTTCGATCTAGGACAGTTGTACTCGTCATTTGGGAAGAAGTTTCAAGAGCGGTCCGTCCTCGCTTTCAAGTGTTTGGAAGCTGAATCAAGTCTTGCAATTACCAACGCCCTTGACAAGAGATTAAAGATTCATTAGGGGCAGGGTCTTTGACATCTTTTCTGGCGTTTTCCAAAAATCTGAACTTGCTCCGTTAAACCGATCCACTTCCATTACCCACCTTGTAAAACCAGCCAACTTGCAAGTGAAATGGTCCTTGAGTGCTGTTCAAAGCAAGTCTAAAGGAGGTTTTGACTCTAAAAATTTTTAAAAACGACTCAAAAATCCAAAAGAAAACACAAAAGTCAGCGACTACCTCCCCCAGACTTAAACAACACTGTCCCCAGTGTTATTAAGCCTAAGATTGGTGAAACAAAACAAATAGGAATGGAAACGAATGAAAAATCAAGTGAGAATTTGTACCTAGGGGTCGTGTCGATCAACACGACTTGTGTGTCGATCGACACACTAGTCTCTGTCACGATTCCGACTGATGGATTTTCCTCGTGTCGATCGACACTGATGTGCTTGTCGATCGACACAGAGTGCTGAAGAGCATTCTTACTTGCATTCGAGCGTTCGATTTCCTGAAACTCAAAACCAAAAACAAAATCCAAACGTAAAATTGAAAAAGAAAACAAAAATCTAAGTAGATAGTTAGTAAGACTCACAAGTGGGTTGCCTCCCACTAAGCGCTTGTTTTCAGTCTTTAGCTTGACCGTTTTGGAACTCATGACTATGGTGGATCTTTAGGAAGTATTGAACTTCCTTTATCCTTGCTGGAACTAGCAGCAGCTCTCTTCATTTTAGCCTTCTGGATAGCTCCCCCAGACTTAGCAGAAATAGTCTCAGGGAAGAGCTTCATCGTTCTCTCCATCATCTCCTGAAGCACTGCTTCTCCTTTCTCGTTAAGCTCTGGAGGAATGATGATTCGCAACTTTGCGAATGGCTTTGAAGTCCTCTTAGGCTTCACCTCTTCTTACCTCTTTTCTGCAATTTCATTAGAAAAACCAAGCTTTCGAGGAACTCGAGGCTTGCGTGAGTGCATAACCGCCTTTTCAACATTAATGAAATTGGAAGAGATTGAATTAAGTACTGGAGGTTCATACCTGGGCTCCATTTGAGAATCTGCAGTAGAAGATACTGTAGCGATTAAGTCCTGAACGAGTACTGTAGGGCTGTCCTCTGAAGGTTCTTGGATCTGCTCATCTTCCAGCGAATCTTCCACAGAGAAAGCTTGACCGTCAATGGTGGATCTTCTCCTTGTACTGTCCATATCAAACTTCATGACAATATCACCAAGGTCAAGCTGGATCTTCCCTCTTCTGCAGTCAATATTTGCTCCAGCTGTAGCCAAGAACGATCTTCCCAGAATCAAAGGATCTTGGGGCTCTTCATCATAATCCAGAACCACAAAATCTGCAGGAATCATGCAGTCCCAAATCTTAATTAGCACATCCCTTAGAACTTCTTTTGGGAATCTCCTGGACACACATGTCCCGTCGATCGACACAACTTCCAAAAAGTGATTCTGAACTTGTATCTTCGCCACTTCACTCCGCGAATGCTCCAAAACTCCCAGTAAACATCTTTTAAGCTCCAAACGCCTTTGTACCTAAGATTAACACCAAAACACTCGAAAACACCAAAAAGACTCTAAAATATGGACTTATATCGTGGTCTTAAACGGGTAAAAACCACGATATATCACTTTTCCTATTCGCTTGTTAGACATTGATGATTCATGTTTAAGTATGGGAGCTACTTCTTCCTTCTTCTGTGTTTTCCTTTTCACTAATTGCTTGGTAGACGAAGCTGGTTTATATTCTAGTCTCCGCATTACCTTTTTCCACTCTTCTTCTTTCTTCCCACTTAAAGATGAACCCACCCTACGTAGGTCCAATGGAAGGTTACCACCAAGCTCTGTTACTCTTTTAGCAAGCTCTTCAAAACCATCAGGTGGAGAGCTCTGTCTAAAAGCATATCTACACAAGATCTCGAGAGCTTCTTCACTAGATGGAATATCCACATGGTATGTATTAACAATACATTAAGCTGAAAACCATAGAGTACCCTATATAATGCCCTGGCAATGGTAGTCTTACCAACACCCACAGGACCCGAGATTCCAACAATCATAGCCCCATGCTCTGAATCTAATTGTAGTAAAGACTTCATATACTTCAAGTGTGCTTCAATACCCACCATGTCTTCAAAATCCTTACGAGCTATAACATTTAGTTTGTTCGAAATATCCTTAGCAATCTTTTCAATCATATCCCCTTCATTGTCCCTAAGAGAAATAGAGAAAGAGGAACAAAAGACAGTTTTCAATCAAATAGTCATGTGAAAAATGATTTGTAGAATCACAAATAAAATTTCCCAAATTGGACTAACAAATAATAATAAAAAGTTCTTTAAAATACCAAATTTTGAAGTTTTGTTTATAAAATACACTATTTATTCCCTTTATTTTTTCTATCCCAAAAATACCAAGAAACTTCAAAAGGTGGTACTTTTGAGAATTGTCCAGTAATAAATCTCAAATTAATTGAAAAGAACAAACCAGTTTGTGAAGTCTACTCCTGATATGCTGCTAACATCGGTCAGAGTTTTACTCCAATTTTGCCTCTCTTTCTCTGTTCTACGAGCACATATGTCTACGAAAATTCGCCCAAACTCTCCGGATTGTTTCCGCACTTCGGACCGATCCACTCCGTAGAAGATCGGTATCACAATTTGTCCCCAATCTTCCTTGCATTTGAGAATCTCCACCAATTTATCCAAACACCAGCTAGAAGAAGCATAGTTCTTCGAGAGCACTACGATCGCCATTCTCGATCCTCTGATCACTTGTATGAGCGTAGGGGCGTGGCGGATCCCTTCCTCATTGAACATCGTAACCCCATTGTAGCTAAAGTGTTTGCGTAAATGATCGATATAGGTTTTACGAACATCTGGTACGTGGAAGCTCGCATAGACGTGGTATGTCCAGGTGCGAGCCGAAGAAGAAGAAGAAGAATAAGCCATGAGACAGAGTAGCCAGAGAAAAGTTGAATATCTGATATACTAAAATAAAAAAAAAGTCTTATGGATGAGACTTATACGATCGAAAAAGCGTGTTTATCATTGACTTGTCTGGAGGTTTTGAGTGATGAATAATTGAGTCAATGCTCTACAATTGACTCTAAGTCTCTAACCAAAATAACAGAATAGTTTTACATGACTCTAAGACTCTAAGTCTATTCATATGGCGTTGGTAAAAATATACGATTGTTTGTCTCGATTAACAGAGTAACTGTGGGCAGTTTCTCTTAATTCCATTTATGTAAAAACATTTAGAAAATCTGAAAGAATTTACGTGGACAGGATTAAGTTATCACTAAAGACAAAACAACACTAATTTATGGTGGTTATTAAATCAGGTTTACATAGTAGGGCACAAACAGACCTCATATGCTTAGTTATACAATTAGCTACTAAACACCATCATATCAACTCCATTACAAATCTTCCTTCAGCCCGTTGGGATGAATCTCGATTCACCCCGTCGAGTCTTCACCGTCTTCTGTTGAGTGGTTTTTTTGAAGGCCTCGTTTCAAAATTTTAAAGAGTTTTTTACGGAGCCATTCATCCCAAGATATTTAGAATTTTTAAAGGAAATAGAAAAATAATGAGTTAATGGTTTTGTTAAATGCTCACCAATATTTTTTGAAGATCCAAAATGCTGAGAAGTGAAATTTAAACCTCAAATATATTAGAACAAAGGCTTAGAATTTTCCGGCAGAGCCCTTTACATACACAAAATCTGAAACATCCAAAACACTTCTCTTTATTCTTAAAAGTTTAAAACAAATCAATACATTTTTGTAATAGGTAAAATATCCACGGATTTGGCTGGCTTCTCCATGAACTTGCAGATTACCATACCGACAGCAAAGACGAGTGGCCAAACTAATACGTTGATGGGAGCGTCCTGTCGTTTTTGGATAAAATTATAATTGATCCCTGACACTACTAAATGACTAACAACACAGACCAATAATGCTGTATCTGTGAAATTTCCAAGGATGTTGTTGTAGCGACGTGGTGGATAGTAGAACCAAGGTATAGGCCACTTGCACTGGAAACACGCTTTGTGGACTCGGATTTTGAAAATGAGGTCAAGGATGGAGAGGACAACAGATAGAACTGACATTACTAAGGAGATTCTTGCGAAGGTTACGGAAGAAAGCTGGTCTGAAATCGCTGATGCAATCTCCACGAGCAAATTGATGACGACAAGGATGGCCATTCCAGTGGAACACCGACTTTTCCCTATTGGCTCGTTAGGCAATGGGAGTTCATAATCAATTTTCATGATGAATTTCTACTCTGCGAGTTACTTCTCCCCATTCCTCTTCCTTCTTCCCGAGTAACCCACTTTTACTTTTCCCTATTCGCTTGTTAGTCGATGATTGTTCATATCCAAGTCTTAGTACTTGCTCGATATCTTGATGATCACGATTAGTTTCTAGTTTCCGCATTACTTCTTCCCACGTAAAAATGAACCCACCACACGTAGATTCGATGGAAGGTTACCACAAAGCTTTGTTACTCTTTTAGAAAGCTCTTCAAAACCATCAGGTGGAGAGCTATCTCTAAAAGCATTTTTACATAAGATCTCGAGAGCTTCTTCAGTAGATGGAAAATCCATCTGGTATGTATTAACAATACCATGTCTCCGCAAGAGCTCTTGGTCTTTTGTGGTCACAATAATCCTGCTTCCAGGACCAAACCATGCAGTTTCATTAGCCAAAGCCTCTAATTGCTTTAGATCATCCACTTCATCAAGAACGATAAGAACTTTCATGTTGCATAGCCTTTCTCGTATCGCACCTAAATGGTTTATTTTCATACCATTTTGGTTTAAAATCTTTGAAAGAAGTTGCTCTTGTAATCGCAGCTTCAAACCATAGTCAAGACCACTGCTATAGCTTCCCCTTAGATTCTCCATAAAACAAGTAAGCTGAAAACTGCTAGAGAGTAGTACACTATATAAAGCCCTAGCAATGGTAGTCTTACCAACACCTGTAGGACCTGAGATTCCAACAATCATAGCCCCATGCTCTGAATCTAATTGTAGTAAAGACTTCATATGCTGCAAGTGTGCTTCAATACCCACCATGTCTTCAAAATCCTTATTAGGTGTAATATTTAATTTGTTCGAAATATCCTTAGCAATCTTTTCAATCATATCCGCTTCATTGTCCCTAAGAGAAAGAGAAACAAAAGACAGTTTTCAATCAAACAGTCATGTGAAAATGATTTGTGGATTCACAAATAATATTTCCCAGATCGGACAAACAAATAATAATAAAAAGTTCTTTAAAATACTACATTTTGAAATTTTGTTTATAAAATAACACTATTTGCTTTTTCTATCCCAAAGATGCCACAAAACTTCAAAATGTGGTACTTATGTCCAATAATAAATCTCAAATTAATTGAAAAAAAACAAACCAGTTTCGGAAATCTTCTCCTGATATGCGGCTAACATTGATCAAAGCATGGATCCATCGTCTCCTCTCGTCCTCTGTTCTTTGAGCACATGTATATCCAAAAATTTTCCCAAACTCTCCGGTCTGGTTCCGCACATCGGACGGTTTCACTCCGTAGAAGATCGGTATCACAATTTGTCCCAAATCTTCCTTGCATTTTAAAATCTCCACTAATCCATCCAAACACCAGCTCGAAGAAGCATAGTTCTTCGAGAGCACTAGGATCGCGATCCTCGATCCTCTGATCGCTTGTATGAGCGCAGGGGCGACGCTGAGGCTTTTCTCGATCCCTTCCTCATCGAACATGGTAATCCCAGTGGAGGTAAACTGTTTGCGTAGATGACCGAGAAAGGTTTTACGAACATCTAGTCCGCGGAAGCTTGCAAAGACGTGGTATGTCCAGGTGCGATCCGAAGAAGAAGAAGAATAAGCCATGAGATAGATTAGCGAGAGAAAAGGTGAAGATCTGATATACGAAAATAAAAAAAATGTCTCTCGATGAGCCTAATATGATCGTAAAAGCGTGTTTACTGTTTACTTATATACGAAAGACAATTTGCTGTTTCTGAGCATTGACTTCAGAGATGTCTCTCGATGAGCCTTTCTTGAGAAAAGACAGGGAAACAAGTCATCAGTAACAAGTTTCTCACCAACAAAACAAAATAATTTTAAATTACCACCTACCGAAGATAATAAAATAGGGATATTATATTTTTACGACTGTTAGTTTTCCTCATTTATTATTTACAGTAGTAAACTCTGGCCATTTTCGCTTAATTCTGCATGTAAAAAAACTAAAAACATCAGAATCTTATGTGATCTTAAGATCTTATGTGAGATTCTCTGTTGTGTATAAGCAAAGCATCTACTTCATATGAACTTTCATACTGATTAAAGCCTGATTACAAGTTACAACGGCATAAGAGTGTAATTAGAAATTTAACATTTTACCAAAAAAAAAAAAAAAAAAAATTGTAATTAGAAAGGTGAGATCAACTACACTTATATTACCATTTAAGGTTTGCTTTCTAGATTTTTGTTTATTGTTTTTTGTCTTGTAATTTATTACTTCTTTACGGAGCATTTCTTTTCTTTTGTTATTTGGAATCTATATATAATAGCAAACCCACTTTTGGAGACTGATGACGTCACCATTTTTTGTAGGAAAAAAAATCAATCCAAAGGTTGATATAACTTCAGTTTATATAACAGACGGTCAAGATCTATTTAAAAAAAAAAACTGTCTTCATGAATCATGACGTCTTCTAATTCACGCCTTCTCGGGATTTTTTTTTAAAACACAATGGTTGATGTGTAAAGACACAACCTCACAACACATACCCATTAACTAGATTATATAAAGAGAATAAATGATACCCTCTCCACATTTTCTCTTGCAAATTTCTGCTTCGGTATCATCTCGTGGAGGAACACAAAGGAGCAAAAAACCAGTGGAATCTATAATCGATTAATAACAATTTGTTTTTTTTTTGTTATTTTTGGTTGATAAGAAACACTAATTAGCCCTTCTATAATCGCTATCTTATTCTTCATCTGTAAGAAAAATTAGGGTTTGGGTTGATAACGAGAACCACCAATCGGGTTAATTCTCATCGTTTTCCTTTTATTGACCGTAAAGCTTCGACTTCTTACACAAATCCACATGTTAGTCATCCCTACTTGATCTTTTTTTGTGAACTTTCACTGGTTTTGGATTCCATCTTAGAAGATTTGTGATTTGATTTAGAGACTGTTGTAGATTAGCACTTTAAGGTCGTCCTACCAATTCTTCTTTTTCATTGCTTCATTAATCTCTCTTTAATCGATCAGTCAAGTTTGTACGTTTCAATTATAACGATCCTAAAATCGTTTCAAGAATGAAGATATGTGATTACATGTTTTTATAGTTTGGAAGAAACCTTGAATTGTTTCATAATTTCGAGAATTATTCAGAGATTGATCATGTCAAGATATTATAGTCTAATTTTTTTTTTTTTTCAGACTAATCTACTTTTGTTTTCAATTTACTGGGTAATCAAACAATAGCAATATCCTTTGATAGCAGTTGAATCATTCTCCCTCTCTCTCGTCATAGTTTTGTGTCGCCTATGTCTTCTCCATCTCATGAGTATTCCTTCTCGCTGCCTTCATCTTTGGTAAGTGCCTTTACAAGATTCATTTGTAATATGCTTGTTGCTCGTGTGTAGGCTTAATTTCTAATTGTACAAGTTCTAAATAATGACTATCTATCGAAAAGTGAATGTATATGGTGTAATTGTGAATGGGTTAAGTTGGATGTGTTATGAAATTTCATTGTTTTAAAGCATCTCCAACCCATAAATCCATTTTTTACTCTAAAATGATGTAACTCTAAAATGGAGTTGTGTTTTACTTCAACCACTCTATTCTGAAGTAGAAAATGAAGTGAAGATAAAAAAAAATAGAGTGGTAAATGGGATTACTCCATATGCAGAGTAAATCTATATTTTAATCAATTTTGAAGTTGGTAATGGAGTAGGATTGTACTAAATTTGACTCCAAATTCTATTTGAGTGGAAAATAAAGTAGGGTTTCTTTTGAGACCATATTCATTATACTTTTGTCTCATGGACTCTTGTGGATTATATGGGAAGATCTTTGCTTGTCCAATACCAATACTTGTTAATATCTCATCATTTTGACCGTATGAGATTTTGGCATGAATGTCTGTATCTCGGTCCTTGCTTATTTTCTTCAGGAAAATTAGAGGAATCAATCATGGATGAAGCTGTTGTCATCAAATGTAAATATTTTTGTTTAGTCTATTTATAGTAGCAAAACCATTGTTTTATCTACTTACGTTGTTGTCCTTTTCTATAAAAAGCAAATTTGTACCCAACGATTAAACTAGACTTCGGATGGCGATGAATGATCATGTCATCCCATATAAATTGGAAAGGGTTGCCTTCATTTGACTCGCGTTCCTTCTTTTCAATCATTTTTATGCTCTCTGAGATTTTTTTTTAAAAGCTCTCTTTGACTTGTTAACAAAATTATCTTCACCTATAGTTCATGCCTTCGTCTTCCTCTGTTTGCCTTCTCCTTTTAAGTTCATTTTACAGGCAGTTGGAGCTCGAGATTGTTTCATAATATTTTCTTAACTATTAAAATTTAAACCTCCTCATTCTTACTAAAAAACCTTCTTTCCTCAATGTCCAAACAAATCGTCAAATCAAGTTTAATGAACTTTAGCTTATCTATTGAAGCATTTGTTAGTATTCATTTTTGTTTCATGCTTCAAAAATATTTATCAACTTTCGAACATTGTGTTATGATGCGGAAGGCAGAAGAAGATTGTTCAAAGGGGTTACACATGTGAGAAGAGAGATTAGTACATATAGAATAAGGAATTAGAGAAAAAGGATCAACATGCACTGAGAATTTGTGAGGGAAATCAGAGAACGTATAAGGCAATATATAGTCTCGTTAGGCACGTGACGATGTTAAGTAGAATAAGAAAGGAGGAACTATCTTTGATTTTATCAAATGTTTTTCTTTCTTCATAAGTATGTGAATTTCATATAAATGAATTATTTTTTTTTTAAAATTACAAGAGAGATTAATGAGTCGGTAGGTACTTGAAATTAAACAAACAAAAACAAAGACGAATGGGATAAAATATATCAATGAAAAAAATGAGCTAAGTTTGCATAAGATTTTTTTATGGTTATCTGGTTTAACTCCTCAATTTTCATATACGTTTTCAAATCCGTGTATCATTTGATCGTAGGACTTGAACAACCAAATTTTAATTTATGGTAATTAAACGGAGAAAATAAGGTAAAGATAAAGTCTGAGTCCAACATGTATGAATGTAAAATAATGATATCTAAATATATTTTTTTCAAGTTGGAAGTAAAATTTATTTACTTTATTTTCAGTATATAAATGTGATCGGCAGAGGTTGGATCATTTGTAACTTCGATGGAGACTTCATTAGTGCAACATCCTCTTTCTTCCCATAAGTAAACTCGATTTTTAAAGCGGAAAGATTAAGCCTTCTACATGTCTTACAATTGACAGGGTACCACGGATACCAATTGTTATTTTTTGAGGGCGAGTCCAATACATGTATGAATGTAAAATAATGATATCTAAATATATATCATTTGCAGAAAAAATTAAAATAAATGTGATCGGTACAAGTTGGATCATTCATAATTCTGATGGAGACTTCATTAGTGCAACATCCTCTTTCTTTCCACAAGCAAAATCGGTTCTAAAAGCGGAAAGATTAAGCCTTATACATGCCTTACAATTGACATGGTACCACGGGTACTGATTATTAGTTTTTAAAGGCAACACACAGTCTCTCATTAATTTAATACATGGACGAGTCAAGGACATAGCAATAGAGAATTTGATTCAAGTTTTATGTTTCTGGATTAGTCGATATGCTAGTGTTCACGTGTTCCACATCGGAAGAAGCGCCAACGCAATTGCAGATAAACTCGCGCATATAGAACAATATCAATATTTTTCTTGTTGTATTCATAATTCAACATTTGGTCAATTAAGTTTGTAAAAACATTTTATGTTAAGATTAATGAAATAGATGTTGAAAAAAATGTGATTGGTCACAAACAAATTTAAACGAGGATTATTTATCAATGTTCAAGAAAAGATGAATTTAAAACTTCTCTTACCATTTGAAAATCAATTAATTTTTATCTAATCATTTAAGCTTTTGCTTAATTTTTTGGTTAGTTGTGTTTGATAGACTTGCATATTGAAGCAAATCATATTTGTTAGAATAGATCATGATCAAAATTGTTTTTATGATTTTTTTTTGCAAACAAACATTTGATTAAATTGTTTTTATGATTTCAATGAGTCAAACAAAAAATTATATTTTGGAAAACTTTGAATTTTACTATAAAAATCGTAAAATTTTTTATTTTAGGAAGATAGAAATAGTAAAAAAAAAACTTTCTTACGCCTTACTGCTTTGTTAATAAGCTTTACTGCTTTGTTAATAAAGAGATTAACAATGCTATATTCCATTTTTCCGCGCGGAACGCGCAGATTTGTTTCCTAGTTATATTAATAGTCCATATAAAACATGTAAATGCAAGCATCCGAACTACGAATGCAAGGATGCAAAGATTGGTGGTTTATAGAACACATACCAATCCCAAACAAATATATGTAGTTCAAAAGCTAGACTAAGAGGCAAAGAATATACTTTCTCATAGTAGAAAAATTCACCTAACCAAGTTAGATGACCATGGGCCACATATTAATGCCTATGATCATTGAAGACACTTTGAGCTATGAGAAATGTTACTCTATTAGTTGCTCTCACTTCTAAGGCCAATTCATAGAGCAATTTATTCCAAGATTTTGGGAAATTTTAAAGGAAATAGAAAAATAATGAGTTAATGTTTTCTTGAAATTATTAAATGTTCACCAATTACTATGTTTTTAAGAAAACAAAAATGATGAGAAAGATGTGGTGCTGAAATGTAAATCTCAAAGATATTAGAACATGTAAATGCAAGCATCCGAACTACGAATGCAAGGATGTAAAGATTGGTGGTTTATGGAACACATACTAATCCCAAACAAATATATATATATATATATATAGCTCAAAAGCTACACTAAGACGCAAAGAATATATTTTCTCATAGTAAAAAATTCACCTCACTACAAGAAGACATGAGTTTTGTCACAACCGAAAACGTCACAAAGTTGTTGCTAAATCGCTATTTGCGACGATTAAGCGACTTAAAAAAAGCATAGCTAAAATTTCGTCGCTAATTTAAAACGTCACAAAAGTGTCGCAAATGTACAACGATTTTGATACAATTTATTGTCGTCTCAAATTGCCTACACTTTACTGACGACTAATAAGTGTCGTTTATTCGCAACAACTTTATGACAGTATGTGGGAGTTGTGGATTTGAGACTCTTTTGTAATGATTTTTGTTGTTGTAAATTTCCAACAGTTTAGCAACAATTTTTGTTGTTGTATAATTACAACAATTTCACTACTACCTTAAGCAAACATATTTGTTCATAATCAATTCCGTATTTAGTAATTAACAGTAATAATAGCATTGAAACTTTAGTTTAGATCATTACAATGCCAAAACATTAAAATCCAAAATATTACAAAGCCAAAAGATTAGTTCATAGTTTCAAACACATAAGAAATAAGTTTTCCACGGGAGATATAGGTTGAAACTAGAGAAGAGAGAAGCTTAGAGAAGAGAGATGTTTAGGCAGATGGTTCATTGACGTGGTCTTCCGCAGTTGGCTCGATCACTGGTTGACTGATCAGAGCTGCACCAGTGGTACTCATGGACTTGATCAGCTTCTCCATCTCAGCCATACGAGCTTCATTAGCCCGTTGCACCGCATCACGTTTGGCATTCTCCACGTCATGTCTTTCTATCGTCAGTCGTTGTTGTTCAAGTTGTTCCTGCATCCGGATAAATTTTGGAGTAGCGATCGCAGCCACTGAAAAATAACCTTTCCTTTTACCTTTAGCGTTGATGGTTTGAGTAATCTGACGTAGTCTAAATGGGTTCCCTTTCGGGTCTGTTTCAGTACACTGCCAAAGAGAAATTATAAGAATTAATCTATATAAAACAAGAAAAGAAATCAGAAGAAAACAAAAACAGATATAAAACAAGATATGAAAAGAAAGTAGACAAAGGATATGATATACCTTAAGAAAGATTGCATTCTTCTTATCAATGGTGATGGTTCTTTGAGTAGAGTGTTCAGAGTTATCTGAAATCTCTGGAGCATCAGTACCTTGCTCCTCTATGACATCGGCTATGGTCTTCTCATAAGCTTCAGCAATGTTCTTGGCCTTCATATCAAGAAAGGTACCATCCTTTCTTGTATGCGTCCTTATAAACACTTCTCCCCATGAAACAGGACGTCCATACTCCATTTTCTGTCATGATACAAAACAAATTAATTAGAAGTATCAGTCATATTATAATGTATTCTTCAGAATGATTTAAGAGTTAAGAGTCTTACCATTTCTTGTTGAATCTGCAAGAAAGACTTTTGGCCGCCAGCGTGTTTGTACATTCCTAGACCGGCACGATCAGAAGTACGAGATTTAGAAGCAGAAGTGCTCTTTGCCTTGGCTGTAGCAGTGTCCCAATGCTGCCACATTTGTTCCCATAACGTCTCTCCAATCCATGTAGGTCTCTCTTTACCAATCTTTGCTTGGCTCACTATTCCCCTCATCCGTTTCTTGGCAACCTTCACGAACTCTGTCCTCACAAGCTCTGTGATACCAACATTCCAATTATTCATGGCCTACACAGTAGAAAAAGAACTGTAAGTAAGAGGACAATGAGGCATTACATGTAAAACGTATATTAAATTAAAGTAATTAAACCATTACCGCAAACGTTCTGAAGTATAGTTCTTGCTGGTCGATAGGCGTTTTCTTCCAAGTATAGAATGGCCCGTCAAACTTACGACGAAGGATTGAAGGAATCACACGCCCTAGCTTTCCCTGGTCCCTGCCAAACCTGCAAGAACAGATGCAAGATATTTGAACAGAACATATGCAAGTACATATGCGAGAACAAATGCAAGAACATTTGCAATGATGCTAAATGTGCTAAACTGTAAGAACAAATGCAAGAACTTTATATTCTATGCACAAGTCAAATTCAGTATTAATCAATATGCAATGCTGCTAAATGATGCAAGTATAAATGCAAGAACAAATGCAAGAACTCTATATTCTATTCATAAGACAAACTAATGCGCAAGTCAAGTTCAATATCAATCAAGTCAAACTCAGTATCAATCTATATCTACAAGGCATAGAAAACTTACCAGATGCTTTCTTTTTCAAGAATTGGATCCGGACTCAAGAGAGGTAGGTGTTCTCTACCAGGGCAAGCCATGAGAGCATGCAAGAGTTCTTCATAGTCTTCATAGCCTTCTCCTTGAGCCTCATCCATTGCTTCGTCTTCTTCGGCGTCTTCTTCGTCCTCTTCATCTTCTTCGTCTTCTTCATCTTGGGGATTCTCATATGGTTCAACCTCGTCATTGAGATTCTGATGAGAAGACAATTGTTGTTGCTGACGAATGTGAGAAGACGGTTGTTGCCGACGATTCAGAGGATTTTGGGGTGGCGGTTGTTGCTGACGATTCAGAGTTTGCGGTGGTGATTGTTGCTGACGATTCAGAGTTTGGGATTGTGGTTGTTGCCGACGAATCAGAGGATTTTGCGGTGGTGGTTGTTGTTGACGATTCAGAGTTTGCGATGGTGGTTGTTGCTGATGCATTAGAGAAGACAGTGGTTGTTGTTGCTCATGAATCTGAGAAGACGATGGTGGTTGTTGATGAGTTGGCTGATACTGGGTTGGAGGAGAAGGCCTAGAAACAGAGACTGTTGTCGACGATGGGTTTGAAGAATGAGAAGAGGAGCCGCCATTAGATCTCCCACCTCCGATTCTCGGCGATAGAGCTACGCCTTTACCTTTGCTCCCAACGCCTAATCGTGCTCCGTTGCCTTGTGAATGTGTGACAGTGAAGCCGTTGGCTTCTGTACTTCCGAGTGGACCTTTACCCGTAGAAGAGATAGGGTTTCGACCTCCGACTAGAGCTTTAGCCGCAGAAGAACTCTTGTTTTGACCCTAATCACCACAAGATCAACGAACTTTCAAATTTTTCTTTCCTCCAACCATCGTAGAAGGATAAGCAAGAAGAGAAACGAGAGGGATTGAAGAGAAATCGAAAGAGATAGCAGAAGAGATGAAGAACAAGGTTTATGGAGATGAATCGAAAAGAAACAAAGAGAGAATCGAGGAGAATCGAGAGGAATTGAAGAGATCTTTGCACAAGAATCAAAGAAGTAGGGTTTAAGTGATGATTCTAAAGAGAATCGAAAGAAATCGATCGAAGATGATTCGATTTTTTGAGAGAAAAAATCGAGTCGGCGAAATTAGGCTTTGTTTAATCAAAGAATTGGGGATTTGTATGTTTTATATATTTTAGGATGTGTCACAAAATCGTCGCAAAGTCGTGACAGCCAATTTTTCATGGGAGGGAACTTACGCGCCTAAGAAGCCCGCAATTGTACCGCCCAAATATTTACTCACCAAAATGAAATTGAAATTTTTTTAACTTTTGTCACAAAAACGTTGCAAAATTGTGACGCTTTTTAAAAGGTCACACATCTATACCCTAAACCCTAAACTATTTGCATAAAAAATGGGATCTACAAGCTTAGCTATAAATATTTGTATGATTCTTAAGTAAATTTGTGAACCTATATGGTCAAGTAACAAAAATTTAGATTTTTTAAAAACAAACATCATTTTATCTACTTTGTAAAAGACACATATGTTATTTTTGCACATATACATCTTAAGTATGTGATCAATATGTAATTTTCAAAAAGTTTAAATTTTATGAATCATCATGTTCTATATTGTGTATAGAAGTACAAACCTATGTAAAAACTTCAAATACATATGATGTCATTTCCCTTTTCTTGTATTTTTAAAATAATACAAATTTGTCGCCAAATAGAAACAAAAGTGTCACAAAAAAGGCGGCGTGTGTCAAAAACGTCGCAAATGTGTCCCACTTCCTCACTGTTTTGTGACGATTTTAAAGGGTCACACATCTATACCCTAAACCCTAAACTATTTCCACTAAAAATGAGAATCACAAGCTTAACTAATCATTATGTTGTATTTCGTGTACCAAGGACAAATATATGTACAAAGTTGGGATAAATTAAGTTATCATTTCTTGTATTTTGAAAATATAAACACAATACTGTCGCTAAACAGAAACAAATTCGTCACAAATGAATTTTTTTGTCACAAAAACATTGCAAAAGAGTAGGTAATTACTCACACTTTTGTGACCAGTTGTAAATTGAAGAAATAATTGAAAAGATTATCTTTACAAACCAAATTATATTCGATCTCGTGATGACCTCTATATAAGAATCCATGACCATTAAAAGCGACTGACCTGTTACTGATAATTGTTTTCTTTATCACGAATTTATTTAATATTACCATAGCATCAAATCTGAAAATCGAAAACCAGCATTTGTCACTGTTTAGTGACCAATTGTTCTTGTTGTAATAAGAGTCGCAATTTTGTGACATCTTTGACAAGGTCGTATAAGTGTCGCAAAATTACGACAATCTCGCAACGCTTTGTTTGCATTGTTAATTTGCGACGAGTTTGTGTCGAATTGCACTGGCGTCACAAAAGGGTTGTAAAGTTGTTATTAAAGGGTTACAAAATTTTGAGACAAAAAAAAGAGTCACAAATTGTTGTGACAAAACTGCTGTTTTCTTGTAGTGCCTAACCAAATTAGATGACCATGGGCCACGTATGAATGTCTATGATCACTGAAGATATTTAGGGCTGGGCACTAATAATCGTTACTCGTCCCGTACCCGTTACTTATCCCGTATTCGACTTGAAAAAACAAGTACTCGTCATTATCAAGGCAAGTAATAAGTAGTATGATTTAGATACTTGCAAGTACGGGACAAGTAACAAGTACAAAAAAAAAATCAATACTCGGCTTGTATTACTCATTACTCGTTGTATAGTTAATATTTTATAGAAATATTTTTATTATACTACTAAATTTTTTAGATAAACTTAATAAAAATTATATATTTAGATTAAATTTTAAACTGATTATGAAATAATACAAATAATAAGCAAGTTCAAGAAAATAGTATGCAAATAACTCGCAAGTAGTTTATAAGTACTTGTAAGTAGTTTATAAGTACTCGCAAATAAACAAGAAATTTAACGGGGTAAGTAATTTGCAAGTAAGCCATTTTTTAGCAAGTACTTGAAATTCCAGGTACTCGTTTTTAACAAACCAAGTACAAGTATGAAATTTATATTACTCGTACAAAGCAAGCCGGGTAACAAGTACACCTAAAATAGCAATTACTCGCCTTGTGCCCACCCTAAAGATATTTTGAGCGATGAGAAATGTTCCTCTATTAGTTGCTCTCACTTCTAAGGCCAATTCATAGAGCAATTTATTCCAAGATTTTGGGAAATTTTAAAGGTAATAGAAAAATAATGAGTTAATGGTTTTGAAATTATTAAATGCTCACAAATTACTATGTTTATAAGAAAACAAAAATGATGAGAAAGATGTGGTGCTGAAATGTAAAGGGCTTGAAATTTTCTGGCACATCCCTTTAAATACACAAAATCTGAAACCCTTAAAACACTAGCCTTTGAGGTTTATGCAAATCAATTCTTATCTGTAATAGGTAATATGTAGTCACTACAAGAAAACAAGGCATTTTCCGACGGATTTTTACGTCCGTCGGAAAATTCCGACGGCAATCCGACGGATTTTCGACGGATTGTGTTTTTTTTTTTTTTTTAAAAAAAGGAAACCGTAGGAATTCCGTCGGAAATTCCGACGAATTTCCGACAGAATTCCGACGGAAATTATTATTAAATTTTTTTTTTAATTTTTTTAAAAAAAAAAGGCATTCCGTCGGAATTTCCGACGGAAATTATTATTAATTTTTTTTTTAATTATTTTTTTTTAAAAAAAGGCATTCCGTCGGAATTTCCAACGGAAATTATTATTAAATTTTTTTTTTAATTTTTTTTTTAAAAAAAGGCATTCCGTCGGAAATTACCGACGGATTTCCGACGGAAAGCGTTTTTTTTCCCCCACCCATTTAATTAAACGGAAGTGTTTAGGCGGTAAAAATTAGGGTTAATTTTATACCCAAACACACATTCGAGGAGGAGGAGGAGGAGGAGGAGGAGGAGGAGGAGGAGGAGGAGGAGGAGGAGGAGGAGGAGGAGGAGGAGGAGGAGGAGGAGGAGGAGGAGGAGGAGGAGGAGGAGGAGGAGGAGAAGAGGAGAAGAAGAAGAAACCGGAAGAAGAAGAAGAAGGAATTCCGGTGATTCCGCCGGAGTCGAATCTCCGGTGACTCCGCCGGAAAAATTTTCCGGCGCCGGAATTTTTTTTTTAAAAAAAAAATCTAAATTCCGTCAGAATTTTTTTTTTTGTAATCCGTCTTAATTCCGTCGGAAATCCGTCGGAAATTCCAACGGAACTCAATTTCCGACGAGATAGAAACGACGGACCAAAACCGTCGGAATCCGGTCGGAAAATGGGCTTTTCCGACGGTTTTGGCCGACGGATTTCCGACGGTTTTGGCCGACGGAAATCGCCATGTTTTCTTGTAGTGAGTTGGAATCGGCCGGCTTCAGTATGAACATGGAGATTACCATACCAATAGCAAAGAAGAGTGGCCACATTGTTACTTTTGATGGGACCGTCCCGTCCTGTTTCCATAAAACTATAATTGATGGCTGACACTATTAAATGACCAACAACACAGAACAATAAGACCGTATCTGTGAAACTTCCAAAGATTATGTTGTAGCGACGTGGTGGATAGTAGAACAAAGGTATAGGCCACTTGCATAGGAAACGAGCTTTATGGGCTCAGACTTTTGTAAATGAGGTCAATGATGGAGAGGATAACACAGAGAATTGACATTAATAGAAGATTATTGTGAAGTAAGGCTTGTGAATGGAAGAGAGCTGGTCCACCACCGTTGATGCAATCTCCAGCAGCAAATTGATTTGGACGAGGAAGGCCATTTCAGTGGAACTTTGACTGTACTAATTGAATGTACTAAGTCAATTAGACATGGTTTTATGTAGACTATTTCGTAATCTTTTGGGACTTTGCCGCTCTCTAGATCCCAAAACACACGAATTGATTTAGAAATCAAGAGAAGAGAAGAGTGAAGAAGAGAAAAGAGAAGAAATAAGAAGAGTATTTGATAATGTTAAACCCTAAGATCTAATCCATGAAAGAGAGTTGTTTAAACATCTTTATTGGGAACCAGAGACTTATAAGTGAAGTGATGATTTTTTTTTTTTTAATCCCCCAGTGTTACCATATTTTGGGATTTTCGGCCTATTCCCCCATGAACTATTGGTCTCCCGACAATTCCCACATGAACTTTGAAGTTCGGCCTACAACCCCATGAACTTCACTTTTATTTGAATTTAGCACATATAATTTAAAAATTGGGTCGATTAACACAAAACCGTCAACGACGTCAATTTCCCGTTAACGGATACACACGCGGCAAACGGGATTTAAATTCAGCTTTGATTCGGTTTAGAGTAAACCGAATTCGATTGTTTTATGAGGAAATAGAAATCAAAACGTGGTCGTTTTGATTTGGGGGTAAATTCTAAAATTAGGGTTCGTCATATCATTCTCTCGTAGGAAGATAGAGATTTTTCTCATAAAGTTTGAGGGATCAAGAGCTCGAAATATCGACAGATTGAGAGAAATTGAGAGAAATTGAGAGAAATATCGAGAAGGCCGAGAAGTCTTCACAGATACGAATCTCTCTACACAGTTTAGAATGAGGTAAATAAATTTTGATTGCGATTTTCCATTGCGATTTGTTTGTGAGTGTCGATGCTTGATTGCATATTCATTAAGTTGTTGTATTTTTTTCATTTACAATAGATTTCTTACAATGTATGCTCGAGATTGATTGTATTCTGGTTTGTATGTGTGGTTTGCAGTGAAGAAGGTCTTACAAAGTTCTATTGTTACCATAGTGGTCAAATTTCGTTGGTTAATGGCAAAGCTGCATACGTTGGTGGTGGCCATCGTTTGATTGAAGCTCAAGCATCTTCATTGTTTACAGAGCTTATGAATAAGCTGCCAGTTAGTCTTTATGGTAAAGTAGTTTCTTATAAGGTCCCTTATGAAGAAATAGAAGATAGAAGGACAATAACAAATGGTGATGGGAACTTTAAGAAGATGTGTAGTGCATCAATATGGACCAAAGCAATTGATGTATTTGTGGAGCCTGATTTTGGTAGAGAACGTGGTCACAATGAGAGAAGAGAGACTGAGACAGTGGAGACTGAAAGAAGGCAGAATGAAAGAGTTGAGAGTGATAGTGATAGTGTGGATGAGACTGAGAGAAGGCAGAGTGAGAGGAGGCAGAATGATAGAGTGGAGACTGAGAGGAGACGGAATGAGAGAAGGCAGAGTAGGCAGAGTGAGAGAGTGGAGAGTGAGATAAGACAGAGTGAAAATCAGTTTCCAGAAGAAGCTAGAATAGAAAGGAATGTTGCTGGTTTTATGGATGAAGAGATTAATGAGTATGCTACACCTGTATGCTCAGATGATGAAGATGAAGGCACTGAGGTTAATTATCTCTTATACAAGAAAGGTAGTGGTGAGTTGAAGTTAAGGCAAGCTTTCAACAGTTTGGACCATTTCAAGAAGGTAATGGTAGAATACGTGTTGATTCATGGATGGAATATCAAGTACAATCGTTGGGATAAAGACATTTCAGAGCTGATATGTGCTAGTGTAGCAGAAGAAGGAGAGGAACAATGTTTGTGGAGAGTGTACTGTTCTTATGAAAAACCAGTGCAAAAATGGATGACTAAAACTTTGATCAAGAATCATACTTGCATGAAGACTGGACATTCAAAGTTGCTTACTCAAGAGGTGATTGCTCACTTATTTGTGGACGATATTAGAGATAATCTAGATATTAGGCCTAAGGATATAGTAGAAAGCATTCACATTCGGTGGAACTTGGTTGCAACATATGATCAGTGCAAAAATGCAAAGACAAGGGCATTGGAAATTATCCAAAAGGAGCATAATGAACAATTTTCAAAGCTCAGATTCTACAAGACTGAACTGTTAAAGTAAGTAATTTATTCTACCTTTGTTTGATGTCTTGATTAATCGTCCATTGTTGATGTTAATTGTTTTACATTTTGTAGGCAAAATCCTGGATCAACTATTCAACTAGAGACTTATCAGGGAGATGATGGTGCGGATGTCTTTGACAGATTCTATGTCTGCTTTGCTGCCTTGAAGAACACATGGATAGCTCACTGTCGGCCCATCTTTGGTCTTGATGCTTGCTTTCTTAAGAGCACAATGAAAGGGCAGTTGTTAGTAGCTGTTGGAAGAGATGCTAACAACCAAATGTACCCCATTGCTTGGGCTGTGGTGGATTCAGAGAATGAGCCTAACTGGACATGGTTTATTGAGAACTTGAAGAAATATCTAAAGCTCCATGATGGTTCTGGAATCACAGTAATTTCGGATAGACAGAAGGTAAAGATCTAAACTTTCTCCATTCTTTAAAGTTTTTGTATACTTCTCACTAAAAAAAGTTTGTATTGGTTGCAGGGCTTGTTGAATGTTGTATCAGCTTTGTTACCTAAAGTTGAGCACAGGATGTGTGCAAGACACATCTGCGCAAACCTAAAGAAGAAGCATCCAAACAGGGCAGATATGAAAGGTCTCTTCTGGAAGGTTGCTAAGAGCTACAACAAAGATGTGTATCATATGAGGGTGGATGCAGTACAAGCATATGATGTGGCTGTCTATGAATCCATGATGATGAAGAATCCCAAAAACTGTAGCCTTGCCTACTTCACACCAACCTCTACCTGTTTTCTAGATGTTAACATCTCAGAATCTTTTAATCATGCTGTTGATCCTGCAAGGTTTATGCCACTTGTGGAAATGCTAGAGACAATACGCAGAAGGCTATGCTACGCATTGCTGCAAGACTAGCTAAAGCAATAAAACACAGAGGAAAATTTAGTATCTCAGCAATGGAGAGAGTTGAGGAGGAGCAAAAAAAGCTGAGACATCTCTATGTCTTTCCTGCTGATCATGATTCCTTTGAGGTTAAGGCTAAAAATACTGCCTTTATTGTGAAGATGAGAGAGCGTACTTGCACCTGTAGGAAATGGGAAATGTCTGGGTTGCCTTGTCGCTACGCTCTGAAGGTTATTGATGTGAAGAAGCGCAAGAAAGAGGATTACATAGCAGATTGTTATTTGACTTCTATTTGGAGAAAGCAATATGAAAGTACACTTGGTGGTGTACGTGGTGTAACCTTCTGGAAACCGATTGATGAGGCTGGAATTGTGCCACCACCAACAGAAGATAAGCCATCATCCAGCAAAGGAGGAAGGAAGAGGATTCCTAAAAGAATCAAAGGGAGAAATGAGTCTCCAAGTAAAAAGAAAGCAAAGGTAACACAAGGTCCACCAACTAAGGTTACACGGGCAAAAAGGATCAGTCATTGTGGTAATTGTGGAGAACCCACTCATAACATAAGGAAGTGTCCTAAGGAGATTACTGTAGTACGACCACCAAAGAAGAAGAAGAAGAAACCTGATGGAAATGATGAAGGACCAAGTCAGCCAATGCAGAGCCAAGTCTTAGACTAGGTAATGTAAGCCTCTGATCTTCATCCTCTTTAATCTTCATGCTTTCACATATGTGTTCTTGTTATGAATTTCAACTTTGCTTTAGGTGGAGTCGACTTGGGGTTAAGAGATGCATTTTGCGGATTTAGGATTATAATGCGGCTATGATATCTTTTCGATTCAAGGATTATGATTGTGGATTTTATGTACTTTGGAATCATATGTTCTATGTTTTTGGATTCAAGGATTATGCTTTTGGATTTTATGGATTTTATGTATTTTCGACTCATGGATGTTAAATTATGGATTTTATGTATTTTGGAATAATTGATTTCAATTTAATTTGAAACCACTAGAATTACATAACAAACAACAAACCTACAAACCATTAGTAGCATCTTACAATCTTCGACCTTACATAACAAACATACAACCACCAAACACAAATTACATAGCAAACTTGTACAAAACAACAATTGCCACAACAAACACAACCATGTTCTTCAAACTCTTAACTTGCATCTTGCAATCTTCAATTTCTTTTTGAGCACCTTTTAACTCCTTCTTAAAACTCCTTATCACAGCTTCACAAGTCTTCATCTCCATTGTTACATTTTCCATGCTTGATTCCGAAAGTGTTATACCTTTTTCTAAGTTCACCATACTTCTTTCAAGATCCTCAATTTTGGGTTTCATTTCCTCAATTTCTTCAAGCATTGATTCTTCTGTCCACTTGAACAAGTGAAATCGATTTTTCTAGCAGAAAAGACAACAATTTCAATCCAATTTGGAAGTACAACAACATAATCTCAAATCGAAATTATTTACCTCATCTCCATGTGGACAAGCATGAAATGGTCTTCCTGGGTTCGTCGATGTTCTGGAGGTCAACAATCTTACACGTTGTCCACATCTACAATGAGTCGGAATCCCTTTTCCGAGATCACTCATACTTTTCTCGTCGATTTTACCCAAATTGCCAAAGAAGAAACAAAATAAGAACCCTAATTTCGAACCTCAATTTATCCCCAAATTGAGAAACAAAACTATGTCGTTTTGTCACTAACAGACGACTGTTAAGGGGTTAATAAAAGGCGGTAACGGATAATTAACAGCCGTTTACGGTTTACCATTTCCGTTTACGGTTTGTGTTAATCGACCCACTTTTTAAAGTATATGTGCTAAATTCAAATAAAAGTGAAGTTCATGGGGTTGTAGGCCGAACTTTAAAGTTCATGTGGGAATAATCGGGAGACCAATAGTTCATGGGGGAATAGGCCGAAAATCCCCATATTTTGTATTTAAAAAATTACAAAATATGTAATACATTATGTGTGTATAAATGTGTACGTATAGACAAATTTGTCAACCATAGAATGTGATTTGTCTAATGTCTCTGTTTTATGTACCATTAATACTACAACGTAGAGAAGTAAATCACATAGACTAAACAGAGAGACCCGTAAAAGCGTAATATAGGTAAAGAAGATCCTTTTTAGCAGATCATACTGGTTCATTATCTAGACTACTTAAATAAATTTCTTGTCCTTACACTATCAGTATGATAAAATTGAGTATATAAATTCCGATATATTGATTATTGAATGTAAATTGCACCGATGATAGTAAATCCAAAGTTGATCTCATGACGATCACCGATTCACTGTTCTAGACTCATATTGTCTTCGACATTTGAATTCACTTCTTTTTTCTTAATTTTTTTACGTCGACATTTGAATTCACAAACAACAAGCATGGATATCTCAACTTTTTTATCATCAAAGTTTCAAAAAAAAAAACAAGCATGGATAATCTGAAGAAATAAGAATGAAACAAAATATTAATTTAAACTCAATGTTCAACGAGAACCGGGCTCACGTAAAAGCTTGAAATAAAACGACATCTACTATTATATGAAAATAGTTTGGCATTCTCCATATGATGTTATTATTTTTTTTTTTTAAACGACATCTACTATTATATGAAAGTAGTTTGGCATTCTCCATATGATGTCACATATCACACTAGAGAAATGACATATGACGTTATTATTTTATTTTTTTAAAAACAAACAAAAACTTTGACATATCTTATTCTTCATAATTATAATTAACATATCTTTTTTTTTATGAAAGGTCTATTACCGTTTTTTATCTTCTTCTTCATAATTACAATTAACATATCTTTTTTATATATTATATAATTTGAAACAATAATATATTCACTTATGAGAAAAATTATACATTCCTTTATCTCTTCACATCTATCTTTTCTTAAGTTTTGGTTTCAATCAAGTATCGATTACCTCTCTTACTTATCTTATTATTGAACTTATGAAGCTTCATATACTTACCATAATCTCACCTCAAAATCATTTTTCTTGATCTTTATGAACTGTGTTTTAAAGAAAAAAGAGGATTTCCTACGATAAACATCATCTTGGCAATAGATATGAGAATTTTCACGGTTAAGCCAAACAAACCGAACTCACTACTAAAGATATATAACAAGAGATATCATCATACTACATTAAAATTTCAGTTTTGACTATTATTTGTTTTTGTATATGTTATGGTCAATGTCTTCTCTATCTAAAAAAATAAAATGGTGACAAAGTTTTTAGTTTACATTTCATTACTACACAAAAGTCTTAAACAAATTTTTTATTTCATACCGAAAATATAACATTTAAAGACATTCATGGACTTGCATACTCAACTGATAGTTCAATTAGATTTTTTGCTTAAATTTTGTATTTCTTGTCTCATCGGCCATTCAAAGTTATGATTGCTACTTTTGTTTTTGGTTTTTGGTTTTTGGATTTCTCGATTTTTCATAAGTTTATGATTGTAGTTTGCTACTAGACTTCTTTGGGACTATGAGAAGAGGTCAACGTTCATGGTCCTATATAGTGTAAACATGGATTTTTAATAGAGTTGTTGTATCATATCTTATAAAGTGTAAACAATTTTTCATTTCTTATATTTTTTACCGTTTCAAAATTCTAAACATATAAAAACAATCAAAATACACCTAAAATAAATCAAATTCTTTGATTTTTCAAATGCACCAATAATATCACATTACATTTACGGTTAGTAAATTCAAGTATACTGTAAAAAATAATATAAAAATATTAGACAAAAATCATTTTCAAAATAGTAAAACTTATATAATAGGTTTAATATTAATAGACTAAGCATTATTTAATAGGTGAAGGAAAATAGGTAACTTTTCAAAAATTATTTGAAGAATAGGCTATGCACTATTTATAATTTGTAAAATAGACAATTTTCACTATTACACTATTTATAATTTGTAAAATAGGCAATTTTCTCTTCTTTATTGTGGATGATACTATTCACATCGATCATTATTCACGGTTCACGGTAGACATTAATCATAATTCATGGTGGATAAAGTTGACACTATTTACGGTGAATGTTAGATACTATTCACGGTGGATTGTGGATAATATTCACTATTTACGGTGATTGTTGGATATTATTCACGGTGGATTGTGGATACTATTCACTATTTACGGTGAATGAATACACTATTCATGGGTTGTTACGATTCATGGTGGATATATTGTTCATATTGGACACTATTCACGGTGGATGCATACACTATTCACAGTTCATGGTGGATGGATATACTATTTACGGTGGATGGTTGATACTATTCACGGCATATATTATTCACGATTTATGATGGACATTATTCACGGTGTACAACAAACACTATTCACAAAACGGTCAGTATTCAAAATTTATGATGAATTGACCGTTCACAATTGCATATTATTCACGGTGGTACTATTCATGATGATCACTATTCACAGTCTGAACAGTGAATAGTTTGTTCATCATCCACCATTGTGAACTGAGAGTATTAACCATCCTCTGTAAATAGTGCATTAGAAATATTTGTATTAATGTAATAGTGAACCATGCCTAATTTACCAATTATAAATAGTATATTGCAAAAAATTGTCCATCTGACCAATTTTTCCTTGTTCAATTAAGAAGAGACTCTTTTTCAGTTACAGTTTTATCCTTCTTCCATCAATTGCCTAGGAACAATTCTTGGGTTCACCCCTAGGGATGAACATAACTCATTCACCCCCTTCTAATAAACCAATTAAAATCCTTCTTCCATAAATTAATTTCTTATATCCAAAATCCAACACAACAATGTGGTAAACAATTTGTACAAAAAAAAAGTGAGGAAATTTTCTACCACGGTTTGTTGATTCATAAGATTAAATTACTGGGTAATCGGTTTACTCTGGTTTTCTAAACCCGCTCCACCTGAATCTCACGGATCTCCAGATTATCAAGTTTCTTGGGACGTTTATAGTTCTTCAACAAGAGGGAGCAACACACAACACTAACAGAAGAAGCAGCCATTGCAGCACCTGCAATCCATGGAGGCATCCTGAACCGAGTCGAAGGGAAAAGCACTCCCGCAGCGATCGGTATCCCCATGAGGTTATACCCGAGAGCCCATACGTAGCTTAAACGGATTCTTGAGAACGTTTTCCTCGAAAGATCAATGGCTGTGATCACATCTTCTAAGTTACTTTTCATCAGAATTATATCAGCTGCTTCTATCGCAATGTCGGTTCCTGCACCGATAGCCATTCCTACATCCGCTGCCACGAGAGCAGGCGAGTCATTGATTCCGTCACCAACCATAGCCACAACATGTCCTGCAGCCTGTAGTTCCTTGACTTTCTCTGCTTTTTGCTCGGGTTTAGCTTCGGCAATAACAGAGTCGATACCGACTTCTCTAGCAATGGAATTTGCAGTTCCCCAGTTGTCACCAGTCACCATGATGCTTATGATATTCATGGATTTTATAATGGAGATGGCTTCTCGAGCACTCGGTTTCAAAGGATCCGAAACAGCCAGAACACCAGTCAATTCGCTATCTATGGAGACAAGAATCCCGGTCTGTGCCATCTCTTCAGCTTCTGCTAGCAATTCTTCAGCATCTTCTGGAATAGCAATTCCGAGGTCAGACATGAGATTCTTGTTTCCCACAATAACCTCTCTTCCTCTAACCGTGGATTTAACTCCGTTCCCAGTAATAGACACAAAATCACGGGCTTCAGGCCACGCAGGATTCTCTTCGTCATCTCTGAACTTCTTCGCGTACTCAACGATGACCTTTGCTAACAGATGCTCACTGTTCACCTGATAGAACGATAGCATCACTGTAGTGATGTAATTTTGATGCATGCCATGAGTTTCAAAATTTTAACCATAAAAGATATTACCTCAGTAGCGGCAACAAGTTCATAGAACTCTCGAAGGACCATGTTTTTCAGGAGTTTTGTTTTCACAACCACAGGCTTCCCCATCGTGAGAGTCCCTGTTTTGTCAAAGACAATGCAATTTACCTACACCATCATAAAAACTGTTAAGTTTCATCATTTCGAAAAAAAGGGTACGAAACTACGAATGCTAGAGAGCTTATATTCATCACAAGTTACGGTGCACTTACCCTGTGTGCTCTTTCTAGGGCTTGACCACCCTTTATCAGCACACCTTGAGATGCACCAACCCCAATACCAACCATAACAGCGGTTGGAGTAGCGAGCCCAAGAGCACATGGACAAGCTATGACCATGACAGAGATCCCGAACTGAAGAGCTAGCTCGAAGCTATCCATTGAAGAAGGTATCCAGGATTCAGGGTACCAGTGCAGTTTCCCAGCTAAGAACCAGGCAAGCCAAGTTGAGAACGAGAGGAAAATTACCTGAAACATTATAACCCACTGAGTAAGAAATAATGTCTTAAAGACTAAAACGTTATGTTCATCAGAATGTCATATTACTCACCAGAGGAACAAAGAACTTGGAAATTCGATCAGCCAACTTCTGCACTGGAGCTTTGGCTAGCTGTGCGGACTCAACAAGTCGAACAATCTGTGCAAGAGCACTCTCTGAACCAACCCTTGTAACCTTAACATGCAGAACTCCGTTCTCGTTCAAAGTGCCTCCTATTACTGTATCACCCTTTCTCTTTGCCACTGGCCTTGCTTCTCCAGTTATCATACTTTCATTCACATGACTTTGTCCCCATATGACATAACCATCAGAAGCTACTTTAGCACCAGGAACGATTTTGATCACATCATTCTTCTGTATCAATCGACCATCGATCTCTTCTTCACCAGTCACATTCCCTTCATTATCTAAAGCCAACAATATCGCAGTGTCGGGTGCCAAGTTCATAAGCTGTGCGATCGCTTGAGATGTTTTTCCTTTAGCCATAATCTCCAAATATTTTCCTAGTATCATAAACGAAATGAGCATGGCACTAGTCTCAAAGAAATCTACTCCCATGAAATCAGGAGATGTTGCAGCTCTCAACACTGTGTATAATGAATAGAAATAGGCTGCATTTGTTCCCAGAGCAATAAGGACATCCACATTAGCCGATCCTCGGCGTAAAGCCTTGTACGAGCCAACATAAAATCTCCAACCTATCATAAACTGGACAGGAGTAGCCAAAACCCACCTTATGATTTCCCCAATGGTGAGCATATTGATGACCTTAAACATGAGCAAACTTTTGATTCCAGGGATATGCATAAAGACCATGGCTGTCAAAAAAACCGGTACCGTAAATACCAAACTCCAAAGAAACGACTTATTGTACTGCCTAATTTCCCCTTGCTTCTGAGATTCTCTGCCTACCCCTCCCTCGGAAAATATTGTAGCCTTGATGTGACCACTATGACCAAAGACTGTAGACTCAATCACCCGAATGAAATTCCTTGGCCCCGTCACATCGGGTTTATACAATACAGATATCTTATCACTTCCATGGTTGATCTCAACATTTTGAACTCCAGGAAGTGCTTCAAGCGATCTGAAAATAATCTCCATGGTTTCATCAGTAAACTCACCATCAATCTTCAAATCGATCTTGCTCACATCCTCACCCGTACTTATAAGTACCGCTTCAAATCCAGCGTTTTCTATTTCTTCCAATAGCTTATCATAACTCAAGAGCCTAGGATCATAATGAATCTCAGCTTCTTCGATCGCTAACGCAACACGAGCTCTTTGCACACCATTAACTGATAGCAGAACTCTTTCGATTGTCGAAGAACACGAGGTACAAGTCATACCGTTTATTCTTATCCTGCAAACTTGTCTAGACCTCTCATTCGCCTCATTTTCTAACAATGATGCTTCAAATCCAGCATCTTCAATAGCCTCACGAATCGTCTCCACCTATCACAAATCAAAACCCAAATTATACTCAGAAACAGCTCCATCGATTCACATGTCACTGTAATCAAACAATAAATTCAAATTCCAATCAAAACTTACATCGACTAAGCTCGGATAAAACAGGATTTGAGCCCGATTTTTCAACGCGTCGATCACAGCTTCGTGAATCCCATCGAGACGCTTGATAGCTTTCTCAACAGATGCAGCGCAAGCAGAGCAAGTCATACCCAAAACGCGATAAACCGCCCTTGAAATCGCCTCATCAAAGAGGCTTGTTAATATGTAGTTGGAATCGGCAGGCTTCTCCATGAACATGGAGATTACCATACCAATAGCAAAGAAGAGTGGCCACACTGTTACTTTGATGGGACCGTCCCGTCCTCTTTCCATAAAACTATAATTGATGGTCGACACTAGTAAATGACCAACAACACAGAACAATAAGACCGTATCTGTCAAACTTCCAAAGATTATGTTGTAGCGACGTGGTGGATAGTAGAACCAAGGTATAGGCCACTTGCATAGGAAACGAGCTTTATGGGCTCGGACTTTGATATTGAGGTCAATGATGGAGAGGACAACAGAGAGGATTGACATTACTAAGGAGATTCTTATGAAGTAAGGCTTGCGAATGGAAGAGAGCTGGTCTACCACCGTTGATGCAACCTCCAGCAGCAAATTGATGACGAAGAGGTAGGCCATTCCAGTGGAACTTTGACTTTTACCTTTGACTAACTGATTGGTAAACGTTGAAATCAGTGAAAGAAGTTGCTTTTGTGATCGCAGCATCAAACCAGAGCCGTCAAGACCACTGCTATAGCTTCCACTTAGATACTCTATAAATTTTAGTTTGTTCGAAATATTCTTGGCAATCATTTCAATCATATCCGCTTCATTGTCCCTAAGAGAAAGAGAAAGAGAAACAAAAGACAGTTTTCAATCAAAACATTCATTTGAAAAATGATTTGTAGATTCACAAATAAAATTCGGACTAACAAATAATTCTTTAAAATACCATATTTTAAAGTTTTGTTTTTAAAAAATAACACTTTGTTTTTTATATCCCAAAAATACCATAAAACTTCAAAATGTGGTACTTCTCCAGTAATAAATCTGAAATTACAAACCAGTTTCGGAAATCTTCTCCTAATATGCTGCTAACATTGGACAAAGCATGGATCCATCTTCTCCTCTTGTCCTCTGTTCTTTGAGCACATGTGTATTCGAAATTTTTCCCAAACTCTCCGGTTTGTTTCCGCACATTAGATTGATCTACTCCATAGTAGATCGGTATCACTATTTTCCCCGTTTCATCCTTGCACTTCAAAATCTCAACCAATTCATCCAAACACCTGCTCGAAGAAGCATAGTTCTTCGAGAGCACTACGATCGCGATCCTCGAGCCTCGGATCGCTTGCTTGAAAGCAGGGGCGATGGTTTGGCCTCTCGCGATCTCTTGATCTGTGAACATTGTAATCCCATTGTCGGTAAACTCTTTGAGTAAAGGACGGAGAAAGGTTTTACCAACATCTGGTCCGTGGAAGCTCGCAAAGACGTCGTATGTCCAGGTGCGAGCCGAAGAAGAAGAAGAAGAAGAAGCCATGAGAGTCATGACTCATGAGACAGAGTAGCGAGATAAAAGTTGAAGATTGGATATACTAAAATAAAAAATGTCTATGGAGGAGACTTTAACGATCGAAAAAGCGTGTTGAAATTATCAAAAAAAGGAAAAAAAAATAGCGTGTTTGTCATTGACTTCTCTGAGTTTTGAGTGATCAATAAATGAGTCAATGCTCTAAGTCTTTCCAAAATAACAATATAATTTTTAATGACTACCAACTAAAAAAATAATAATGCTAGTAATAATAATTCTTAGAGCATACACAGCCATGATTTTTAGAGTACCAAAAGCCCAAATCAAATTAAAAAATAATTTTCTGATCAACTTTTTCCATGATATGTCTCATTGTAATGAGACTTTGTGATACGGTATTATGGACACGTGGCAGCTAGGATTCGTCTCTTTTTTTTTTTTTTTTTCAAGTGTAATGATTTTTTTTTTCGATAAGAAATTGGTCTAGTGATTTTACGTTTTTAGGGATTGTAATATTACCTTTTTTAAAGGCGATTCTCATAGATTTCACTTTTAAAAGTTTTTTTTCGAATCGTATCACCAATTTTTAAAAGTTCTCTAGATACCACTTTTTTCAAATGTTCCAAAAATACCACAAAATTAAAATTAGTTTTAAAAGATCAAAACTAAACTCCAAACCTTAAATGGTCAAAATAAAATTAGTTTTTAAAAGTTTCTCTTTTTTTATGTTTTTATATATATTACTTTGATTATTCTCCAATTTGCAAACAATTTTTTTTTAATGATACCGACACCGGTTTCACCACTGGAGATAGATTTATTAACAGTATCATAATGAATCTCAAACAATAAACAAATATTAAAATTTATACTAAAATAATGCTAATGATACTCACATGGTATCATGGGTGTGCATGCTCTTATGGCGTTTGGTAAAAATATACGATTGGTTGTCTCGATTAATAGAGAGAAACTGTGTGCAATTTCTCTTAATTCCAGTTATGTAAAAACATCAGAATCAGTTTAGAAAACCTGAAAGCTTTTACGTGGGCAGGATTAAGTTATTACTAAAGACAAAACAACACTTAATAGTTATGGTGTTTGTTAAATCAGGTTTACATAGTAGGGCACAAAAAGACCTCATATGCTTAGTAACACAATTAGCTACTAAACACCATCATATCAAATCCATTACAAATCTTCCTTCAGCCCCGTTGGGATGAATCTCGATTCACCCCGTCGAGTCTTCACCGCCTTCTGTTGAGTGGTTTTGCTGAAGATGATGTGCTAATCGTCGGTCTTTTCGCACCTGGGGCCAATAACACACAACGAAATGATTCATCAGGAAATTTACACTAAAGATCTTATGTGAGATTCTATTGTGTATAAGCAAAGCATCTACTTCATATGATCTTTCATAGTGATTAAAGCCTGATTACAATGGCTTAAGAGTGTAATTAAACACAGGTTTAGTTATTAGAACACAAGTCAAATAGTAGATGTGCAGAGACATTACTTGTTAAGGCCTTTGAGGAGGAGCTAGTGGCAATTGACAGACGAGAAGGTCTGGTTTGGCCTGGTGGTTTCACGGTCTGCTTTGGAATCTTCGATGGAATACTATTTCGGCTTTTCAATTCCAACAAAAACAAAACAAACACAACAATCTTGTAAATAAACCTTCAGCATTCAAATTGTTCAATTAAATTTGCTAGTAGAGGATACTAACCTGTCTTTCGGCTCGGTTTTCACCATTTTCGCAGATTTCTCTGGTTTCTCCAAGGTCATGTGTGTTACAAGTCGTTCGGTTATTTCAAGAGGCTTTACGGTTTCAGGGAAAAGAGTCAACTCCACAGCACTGCTAATGGACCCATCAGTTTCTGTCCCCATCGAAAGACAACTATCGGAGATATCGCTCAATCTTTCCTCAGAATCGCAATCTGCGAGGCCAATGAGTTCAATATCTTCATCTAAGTCGATTTCTTTAGATGATTGTTGAAGATCCTTTCGATGTTTGCGTTCGTCCGATGAATGCTGTGAACCAGAATCGGAATGCTTGCTACTATATTGTGAGCAGTTGTAAACATCTGAGGCAGCTCTTCGAAATGAACCAAAGGCCTTTCCTCGTTGAGCGTTTGGTGAAACACTTATAGAATGCCTTCTAGGTGATGAAGGCCCCAACAACCTTAAATTGCTTAAACCAGGTTTTAGGACGGTTGCGTTATTACCTTTTAGCTTCTGAAAATTTTGAAGCTCTTCATCTTTCTTTGCAATTACATCCTTCAAGTTCGATACCTGTTCCATGAGTTGTCTAACATCTCGTCCCTCTTTATTACTTTTTGCTGCTCCCAACTCTACACCAGAAACCCTTTCGGTGAATTTCAAAGTGCTTACGGTCTCAGCATATGAATCTCCATCAGGATTGACTTGGACAAACATAAGAGTTTTGGCCTGTCCTCCTACCAAACGGAAGAAACTATTTAAAGCCAACAGAGGAGACATCCCCAAAACATCTTGTTCAGAATGTGTCGCAACCCTAGAAATCGGTAAAAACTGCACTTACCAAAAAAAGCTGTCGTATTCTATCAAGAGTAGGGATGTTAAAATGGGCTCAACCATCTCAACCATATAGGGTTGGCCCTAGCCCATATACTATTTTTTAAGCCCTAAACCCTCTATTTTGATACAGGGCTAAAAATGAGCTAAAGTTAATTAGCCCTAAAGTTTATTGGGCTTAACAAGGGCTAAATTTCATACTTTTTTCTTTATGAATAAGTATTATTTTTATGTATAATTTAAACTATAATACACATAAATTACACATAAAAAAATATTTAATTGCCATAAAATTTTTCGAAACAAATTAACTTAGAGATTTTCGAAAACTACGTTTCCGCAGATTTCCCGCCAAAAATATGTTTTCCTAGTTTCCCCGCCAAAAACGGGATTTCCGCAAAATAAATTTTCTACATTTTTACGAAAATCTATGTTTCCGCAGTTTTCCCGCCAAAAATGAGATTTCGTGAAATTGATTTTCTACATTTTAACGGAAAACTACGTTTCCGCAGTTTTCCCGCCAAAAAGTGTTTTCCGCGTTTTCCCGCCAAAAAAAAGATTTCTGTGAAATAGATTTTCTACATTTTAACGGAAAACTACGTTTCCGCAGTTTTCCCGCCAAAAATGTGTTTTCCGAGTTTTCCCGCCAAAAACAGGATTTCCACAAAATAGATTTTCTACATTTTAACGGAAAACTACGTTTCCGCAGTTTTTCCGCCGAAATTGTGTTTTCCGAGTTTTTCCCTCCAAAAACGGGATTTTCACAAAATAGATTTTCTACATTTTAACGAAAATCTACGTTTCCGCAGTTTCCCGCCAAAAATATGTTTTCCGAGTTTTCCCGCCAAAAATGTGTTTTCCGAGTTTTCCCGCCAAAAACGGGATTTCCACAAAATAGATTTTCCACTTTTTTCAGAAAACTAAATTTTTGCAGTTTTCCCTCCAAAAATATGTTTTTCGAGCTTTCCCGCCAAAAACGAGATTTTCACAAAATAGATTTTCTACTTTTTTACAGAAAACTAAATTTTCACAGTTTTCCCGCCAAAAATATGTTTTCCGAGTTTTCCCGCCAAATACGGAGTTTCCATGTTTTCTCATATAAATTAAAATAATTAATAATTTTGTTTGTTAAAAAAACATTATGAAGGGCTAAAGGGCTAACCCTAGTTCAGTCCATTTATATACAAATTACAGGGCTAAGAAAGGGCCGGACTAAAATAGGGCCGGGCTAACAATATATTGGGCCATGTTGGGCTCAAGCCCTCTCATTTAACATCCCTAATCAAGAGTGTATGGTACGAGTAGGATTCTTCTTTCTCCACTCTCATGGAAGACTATCCTTACATCATTAGAAACTCTAAAACCTCTGTTCCTAATCCTGCTCGGTTTGAACAAACACTGTCCAATAAAATGGACGACCTTATCATCAAAGCGTCTTCTTCTTCATTGTATTTCGTGGAGGATAAAAAACGTATGACACAAATCGAGGGTTCGTATGAATTAGATTCAATTGCTCAGTGCAGTCCTGACCTTGATCCAAGAAACTGCACGGTGTGTTTGAAACTTGCGGTCCAAGAAATCTTGGATTGTTGTAGCCGATCTCGGAATTGGGCTCTGATCTTCACTCCTAAATGTCTCTTGAGGTATGAAGCTTCCCCTTCGTCCTCTCCGTCGGCTCCACCGCCACGGCAACAAAGCGTGCCGGGTTCTAGCGGGTCATTTTCTATTAACGTTATAAAAGGTAAGCATATATACGTCATTTTAATATGTTTTTATAACTATTTTGTAGTACATGTCCAGTTATCCAATAATCCAAATTAAGAGAATATATAGAGTAAATTATTAACATGTTGATATTTTCTGTCTTGCAGGAAACGAAATATTTGGGAGCATCTTTGTTGCGGTCATGGCAGCTTATTTGTTAGCACGTTTGGGTGAAGGAATGTAACTATTAATTTATTTATACTACTGGTTGTGTGAAGTCTTATCTATGTTCTTGTCTAAGAAGATACAAACCCCAAAAGTTATGTTGTGAATTATAGAATAGAGTGAGTTTAAATAATGTAAATTCCAAACAAAACGACAGAGATTAAGGGCAGAGATCATGTCTGGTTTTCGTGAATCTCTTTATGATTTAAACCAAACGAGATATTTCTTCAAGTATTATCAAGATGTTACAAGTTTTGTTAGTCACCATGCGATGAAAAAATGGGTGTAATTAAAGAGAACGTAAGAAAACGAACTGAACATCTTTTGCTAAACGATCACCGGCACATGGCCACGATTTTCTAAAACGGGACATTATCGTTTCATATACAAAACCACATGAAAATAAGGATATTACAAAATATCAAAGCAGAAAGACTTATGAATTATCTTTCTTTGGACGCTTCCCCGAATTAAGATATGTAGAAGCACTTGTCATCATCGTCTTCCTGGGACGCTTCCTAGATACAGATTCGTAGTCACCGTCGACGATACCCTCATCTCTTTCTTTGGAAGCTTCTTCAGGCTCAGATTGGTATCCCTCTTCATCGTCTTCTTCTTCCTCGGACGCGTCCTCTTCATCATTGTCCATTTCGTATGTCAAGATTTGGGCACCACATTCAATAATGTCGAAATGTTGGAATTTGCTGTCGAATTCAAACACTATCTCTCTGCTAACTTCAAGCAATCTGTATTCGTAAAGCCACTCAGAGTGAAATATATACAGATGTTTCGTTTGGCATGTGGAGATATCACATAGGATTTCCTTAATGGGGTATAAGTAGCCTTTGCGTATTCGACGACATAATAATATTACTGGATCATGAATCTCTCCCATTTGCTGGTGAGGGGAAATAACGAGGCAAACCTTATAACTGGAGAAATCAGAAAGAGGAAGGGTCAAGGTATTTCCCACGGCTCGGTGTTGGAATTCTGCAGGAATTTCGCTTCCAGGTAAGCATGCCGACCCATAATATACAAAGTTTTGTTGTTGGATCATAATTTCTCGCCGTGCTTCTAGGCCCAATTTGAAGCAGTTGGTGAAATTGAGTTTAGCATCTTCAGTGATTAAAGGGCAACATATGGTCTCAAGTGATTCACAGTCTTGGGCTAGTAGATACTTGAGAGAACGAGGGAGTTCTGGCAGTGATGTGAGCTTTCTGCAGCAATAAATTCTAAGTTCTGTTAACATTAGAAGATCTTTGATGCAGCAATTTGAAATACTTTCGAAACTGGTATTGCTCAAGTCTAGCCAAGTTATATTCGTGGGGAGTTGTGGTAGTGTCTTGAGATTTCCAAGGCCATTGATTTCGAGTTGCTGAAGATGAGACCATTGCGTAATTGATGTAGGCACTTCGTTTACTGATGTGTCCGTTATACTGATTTTCTTGATGTTCATAGAAATATATGGAAACTTTTGTATCAGTGAGCATCCTCTCATGTCGAGCGATTCAAGAGATGTCAAGTTCCAGTTAGTTGGAATGACTTCTAACTTCAGGCAGAAATTCAGCCATAACGTCTTTAGTTTTTGAAGATTTGAAAAAGAGGAGGGAAGCTCTACCACACTTTTGCACAGAGCTAAGTTCAGTGTCTCAAGATTTGTAGCCTTCGAAAGATCCGGGAGTTCCTTCAAATGCAAGGAATGTCCTAAATCCATCCTCTTGAGACTAGTAAGCGGGCTGAATGTTAAAACGATAAAAAAGAGAGAACATCATATAACATGAATAGAACAAACATAATTTATGTATATATATATTCAAAGCAAATCAATTTGTAATCCAACCTGGATTCCATCCCAGAGCTTCTTGAGCTTGCTATGCGGCACATTAAGTTCAACAAGGTATTCAGGGTAAAATCTAGGAGGGAGACTCTTGCCTGGATATGCCTCCCAATGTAGTAACCTTAGCCGATGTGGAAACTCCATCTCCTCTGGTATGTGCACACTATTATTCCCATCATCTTTACTTTTGTAGACCTTTAGGAACCGAAGATTCCGCATTCTTTTAAAAGCTCTCTCACTTATACACACTTCTTCGATGACTCCTGATGTATCAAATGAAATGCCAGACACACCACTACTACCCTAAACGAAATTTCAAATAAAAGGAAATTGTCAATACAATAGAAAGATATGTTTATCTTCTCAAAGTGACTTGTTTAAATTATAACTAGGGAGCAAAGGCATAAAACAAATACAAGAGAAAACTTACATGGGCATCTTCAAGAACATCACAAATCTCTAGAGCATCCGTTAAGATCCGGCGTTTCCAAGGCTCTTGTTTATGAATGGCTTTTTCACCCACTTGCTGTAGTAATCTGTGCATCACTATTTTTTCCTCGTATGTAGATATTTCTATGAGAGATCTGTTTGCTAAGATTTTCAACCCGTGTTTGACGTCCAAGTCACTGTCAGCGAACATGGTTTGCACAAAATCACCATTTTTATAGTTGAAGAAGACTGCAATGTGGAGAAATAGTGTTTGCTCATTCTCATCTAAACTTTCATACCCAACTCTTAGCACGTCCTCAATGTCTCGATCAAGAACAGTTTCTAGCCGACGTATTACTTCTTCCCACTCATCCTCATTCTTCCCACGTAAAGATGAACCCACCACACGGAGACCTAATGGAAGGCTACCACAAAAGTCTATTATCCTTCCAAAATACTCCTCAAACCCATAATATAGAGAGCTTTGTGTAAAAGCATATCTACATAAGATCTTGAGAGCTTGTTCATAAGATGGAAACCTCACATGGTACGTATTGTTGATACCATGTTGCTGCAAAAGCTCTTTATTTTCCGTACTAACTACAATCCTACTTCCAGGACCAAACCAAGAAGTTTCATTTGCCAACGCTTCTAATTGCTTTATATGGTTCACATCATCAAGAATGATGAGCACTCTCTGCTTGCATAGCCTTTCTTCTATCACACCTGAATGGCATATCCTAATACCATCCTGGTTCAAAATATTAGAAAGAAATTGTTTTTGTAAACCCAACTTCAAACCATACTCGACACCACCACTGTGGTAGCTTCCCCTAAGGTTGTCCACAAAACAAGTAAGCTGAAACCTATGAGAGAGTTGACTTTGCAAAGCTCTTGCAATGGTACTCTTACCAATGCCTGCAGGACCTGAGATTGCAACAATCTTAACTCCATCATAATCTAAATCTAGCAAACACTCCATTTCTTTTAAATGAGCCTCAAGTCCAACCATGCCATCAAAATCCCTAGACGGTGTAGCATTCAGAAAATCTGAAACATCTCTAGCAATCTTCTTGATCATTTCCGCTTCATTGTCCCTAACACAAAAAGTAAAGAAAAGCACCGTTTCCATGAATTAGGCACAGAGACAACATTCCTTCGTTCACAACAAAATATGACATATATTTCTAACAAAACATCCATGAATCATTTAAATTCCAATAATATGTGACATACATTTCTAATATTCATTTAATAATTCCTCATGTTGATCACAAAACACCATTGACTGTTTATTTATAACCTATGAAATAAAAATTCAGAGTAATTAAAAAGACCAACCATCCTAAGAAGTCTTCTCCAGCAATATCTAATCCGGATTGGTGATGACCTGTTTGTTGATTTTACAGAAAGGTTAATTTATGATTAGGCGGCACCAACAAGTAACCGGAGAAAAATAATAAAATTTTTTAATAACATGTTCACTTTAGTTCAATTGCTTAACTTTGAATTTGAATTGTTTAAATTAATTAAGATACCATAAAATGATACATATAACGTAAGTTCAAATTGTTTTGTAAAGATATATAACGTAAGTTTGAATTGATTAAATTAATTAAGATATCATAAAATGATATAACGTAACCGTTTACCCGTATTGGAATATTTTAATTTCTCCCCGAGTCATCTTTAATTATGGAGGTTTTAAATAGTTTTTATAATATGTTTAATTTCTCTATATTTTCAATTATAGAGGTTTAAATAGTTTTTCAAGTTAAATAAATGATTTAAATACTTTTAAAACAATTTTAAGCCATGTTATCTTTTCCACCAATCCATGTCACCATTCCAAGTCATCATTCTTTTAAAAATAGACCAATCAAATTAAAACACCTAATCATCTATAACTTAAACCACTTCCCTTTTAATAGTAAGGGGATTATCCCTAAATTTTAAATCATCAAAAAATATTGAACCAATTAGATGGAAACAAATGGAATATGAGTCTCTTAATTGTTCAGAGACAGTTTTCAAACGTTCTCAAACGAAAAACCCTCTCCTTCAACGTATTTCATTTCCTGGTTCAAAACTTTTGAAAGAAATTGTACTTGTAAATGCAATTTTAATCCATGTTCATCAATAGCAATGGTATAGCTGTTCCTAAGATTGTCCACAAAACAAGTGAGCTGAAATCTATTAGAGAGTTGACTATGCAAAGCTCTGGTAATGGTAGTCTTGCCAATTCCTGCAGGACCATAGATTGCAACCATCTTAACTCCATCATAATCTAAATCTAGCAAACACTTCATTTCTCTCAGATGAACCTCAAGTCCAACCATGCCATCAAAATCCCTAGACAGTGTAGCATTTAGTTTGTCTGAAATATCCTTTGCAATCTTTTCGATCATTTCCGCTTCATTGTTCCTACCAAAAGAGAACGGAAAACGTTTTTTTTTTCATATCAAATAGTCATGAGAAAGAACCATAGTCTTTTACTTTTCCTCATAATTTATTACATCGATTTCAAACATTCATTTCACCTTTTACTATTAATTTACCACATAAGAAAAAGAAAAAATATATAGTTAATCAAACACAAACGAGTTTTGGAAGTCTTCTCTTGCTATGTTGCTAGCATTGGTCAACGCTTGACCCCATATTCGCCTATCCTCCTCCGTTTTGTGAGCACAAGTTTCGTTGAAAACACGCCCGAAATCTCCGGTTTGTTTCCGCACATGAGATGGATCTACTCCGTAGAAGACGACCATCACAATTTGTCCCAAATCTTCCTTGCATTTGAAAATCTCAACCAATTCATCCAAACACCAGCTTGATGAAGCATAGTTCTTCGAGAGCACCACGATCGAAATCTTCGATTCTCTAATCCCTCGTGTGAGTACGAAGGGGCAATGGTTTTGCTTCTCTCGATCCCTTGATCATTGAAAATCGAAATCCCATTGCAGTTAAACTGTTTGCGTAAATGACTGAGAAAGGTTTTACGCACGTCTGGTCTGTGGAAGCTCGTATAGACGTCGTAACTCTGGGTGCGAGGAGAAGAAGAAGAAGAACAAGCCATGAGATCAAAGTGGCGAGAAAATTTCAAGATCACATATACAAAAATGTCTTTGGATGATTCACCATTGACTTTTGACTTTTGAGAAACAGATAGATGCAGTTTTAGCTTTTTCGGTGGAAAAAGGTTCACAAAACAATGTGGAGGATATAAAATGATTTTTTTTAGGAATTCCCTAAAATGCCACCATCTACTATATAAAAGGGCTTGGCTCTCCAGCGGTCTGACACATCAGCAGAGCAAAATTGATACGTGGCATCTGATACAATCAAAGCTTTGACGATTCGAGTTCTTCACTAGAGTTTCGTTATGTTCTTTTCATCTTCCATGTATTCATTGTAATTTCCCTGCATAATTTCTACAGATCTCATGTTCATCTACATCTCACATTTACGGTGACTTATAATTGGGTTTAATATCATACACCATCATTGCAATTTCTAGGGTTCCTCACATTTCTTCTTCTTCTTCGACCCGGTACTTCCGAACAGAATCACCAGATATTACGAGTTGTTTTTCAAGCTATGACTATGAATCGTTCCTTACCCAAGAAAATTGTGGTGCTAACATGTAAACCTTTGTTAAGATCTATGTTGCATGGAAACTCCATTCGAGGTGCGTTTCCTGTTTCCTGTTTCGGAAACTGAAACTCTTGGAAACTCCATGGAAACAAGTTTCTTAGAAAAAATATATTTGGAAACACGTTTCTTAATATTTTTTAATTTGGAACGGAAACCCGTTTCCTAGAAATCTTAATTTGAAAACATTCGATTATTTATAAAAATGCGATGAAAACTTGTTATTTCAATGTAATGATTAAATAGTTTGGAAATTATAAATATATTTAGAAATACAATAGGTTAAAATAAAAAAAATTGTGAAAATTGCGTTTGTAGGTGAAAAACAACAAAATCATCATAATTTTTAACTTTGTTAAGCTATGCAATATTTATGTATATTATTAGTGTTATTCAAATTATTTTTAAATATTGTTTTGATATTGTCGTTTCATTAATCGATATATATATATGTATGTGTATGCGTTTCCAAAACGTATCCGTTTCCTAATTTTTTTTTAAAAATCGTTTCCACGTATCCGTTTCCATTTCCTGGCAACATAGGTTAAGATAATAGAACATGGGCTTTAGAAATTTGCCGGACAGCCCTTTAAATACAACATATTTGAAACCTTCAAAACACTACTTCTCTTTACTCTTATAAGTCAAATCAATACATTTTTCTAATAGGTATATATGTCTTCGGAATTGGCCGGCTTCTCCATGAACATGGAGATTACCATACCAATAGCAAAGAAGAGTGGCCACACTGTTACTTTGTTGGGACCGTCCCGTCCTCTTTCCATAAAACTACAATTGACGGTCGACACTATTAAATGACCAACAACACAGAACAATAAGACCGTATCTGCGAAACTTCCAAATAGTATGTTGTAGCGACGTGGTGGATAGTAGAACCAAGGTATAGGCCACTTGCATAGGAAACGAGCTTTATGGGCTCGGACTTTGATATTGAAGTCAAGGATGGCGAGGACAACAGAGAGAATTGACATTACTAAGGAGATTCTTTGCGAAGTAAGGCTTGTTAATACAAGAGAGCTGGTCTACTACCGTTGATGCAATCTCGAGCAGCAAACTGATGAGGACGAGGGCCATTCCAGTGGAACCCTGGCTTTATATTTTTTCTTTTTCTTTTTTGCTTGTTAGACGACGTAATTCAGGTTCTAGTATGGGAGTTACTTTTTGCAACTCTTCATCCTTCTTCGGATTTTTTCTTTTCACTACTTGCTTGCTAGCCGATGATGGTTCATTTTCGTGTCTGCTTAAAACCTCTATAACAAATTTTTCAATCTTTTCAGCGTCAATGTTCCAACCGTCCCTGTTAACAAATGTTATTGAATGTATGTTTAGTATTGTAAGATAGTTTCTTTTTAAAAATTATAGATCAACTTATAAATAAAACAATTTAAAAATAAAAACTTTTCTTTTTGCAATTTTTTTTTTGACTCAAGAGAGAGAGTGAGAGAAAGCAACTTCAACGTGAATATCATTTAAAATTTATTTGTAAATTCTCTTGGAGACATTTTGTATTTGTAAAAATCTAATCAAGAAGCTTTATATATCTATCGGCATTTGCATTAAGAAGAACCAAAAAAACACGTATATTAGAGCATCTTCCTCCATAATTTCTCGTGAATATTTTTAACAAATATTCAAATATAAATAATAGTATTATATTAAGTGGGAACTTACAAAAAAACTATTATATTATGTTTTTAGAAAGTCAATGAGATACTAGCAATGGATGCTCTAATGTTTTACCTTGTTCTCGTCAGGACCAGCCCCAATACATCGGGATCGACCACATCGGTGAAAGCTTGGCTCCATCTTCTCTTCTCCTCCTTTGTTTTACCAGCACATGTTTTGTCGAAAACTTTCCGGAAATCTCCGGTTTGTATCTTCACATCAGAGGGATCCACTCCATACAAGATCGGTATCACTATTTGTCTCATTTCCGGAAATCTCCGGTTTGTATCTTCACATCAGAAGAAACATAGTTCTCCGTGAGCACGACGAGGGAAATCCTTGATTCTCTAATCGCTTGCGTGAAATCATGGCCGATGCTGTCGAACATCGTAATACAATTGTAGCTAAACCGATTGCGTAAATAGCTGAGATTTGTCTGATGAATGTCTTCTTTGTGGAAGCTCACAAAGACGTGGTAAGAAGCCAAGAGATAGAGTACTAGAGAAAAGTTGAAGATAAAGAAATGTCTCTAGGTGAGTCTTATAGAATCGAATTTTCAAGTCCTTTACCAAAAAAAACAAAAAAAAAATTAATTTTGATGATTACCAACCAAGCCAAAGATGTGTATTAAAATATCAATCATCTCATGTGACGTTACATTACGCGCCAAGTTGACAACAAAAAAAAAAAAAAGGAAAAAGGTAAGAAGGGTCGTTTTAGGGCCCACCCCACTCCTAAAGTCATTGTCCGTATAAAATACAGTGTAGTGTAATTCATTGCGTAACACTAAGGGCATACACAATGGTGAGCCTCTAGAAGCTCATAAGATTAAAAAAATAATAAATCTCCTCTTTTTACTCAATTTTACTCAATAAAACATTCTTTCTCTTCACTTTACTCAACTTTATTAATTTTATATTTAAAAACACTCACTTCCTCCTATTGGTACCCACTTTTGAGTCTCAACCCATTGATACCCTCTCTCCAATAATAACAACAATCTCCTCTTTTTACTCAAATTTTATTAATTTTATATTTAAAAACACCTCATTCTTTAACTCAAACACACTCTCTTTCTTCCTATTCTTCAAATTTTAATAATTTTATATTTGATGAGACCCACTTTTGCTCACCATTGTACATGCTCTAACGTGTCATTAGTTAATCAAATCTTAATCATCCCACAGTTTACGATTCTTTGCCTGAATTAAAAGAGTAACTATGGGCAGTTTGGCTTAATTCCTTCGGTATGTAAAATATCAGAATCATATAGAAAATCAGAAAGCTTGTAACGTGGACAGGAGGATTAAGTTAACACTAAGATAAAACAACACTTTTAGTTATGGTGTTTGTTAAATTAGGTTTACATAGAAGAGCACGAAAAGACCTCATATGCTTAGTTACACAATTAGCTACTAAACACCATCATATCAAATCCATTACAATCATCCTCCATCCCTCGGGTTGAACCTAGATTCATCCCGTCGAGTCTTCACCGTCTTCTGTTGAGTGGTTTTGCTGAAGATGATGTGCTAATTGTCGGTCTTTTCTCACCTGAGGCCAATAAACAAAAACAAAATGATTCATCAGGAAATTTACACTAAAGATCTTATGTGAGATCATATATTGTGTTTGTGTATAAGCAAAGCATCAACTTCATATGATCTTTCATAGTGATTAGAGCCTGATTACAACGGCTTAAGAGTGTAATTAGACACAGGTTTGGTTTTGAGGACAAAAGTCAAAGAGTTAATCTGCAGAGACATTACTTGTTTAGGCCTTAGAAGAGGAGCTAGTGGCAATTGACAGACGAGAAGGTCTGCTTCGGAATATTAGTTTTTCTTCATACATGTATATTTTTGTTTCAAATCTGAGTTTGTAGATGTAATAAATTGATCAAACATATGGGATAAATTACTGTTTTTCTTATATTTTGGTAATTAAGTTTATATATGCAAAATTTATTGATATATGATGGTCTTGGAAAGAATAAAAATTGGCAATTTTATTGGGGTTTGTTAACGAAATTATAATATGAAGGTAATTCATTTTTAATCCAGTCTGCTCAAAACACCATTGAAGATTTAGTTTCAAGATTGAGAACTTCCCATTGAACTGAACAAAGGCAAACATACAAGGACACACACAAAGACGCAATATACACTTACGCAGAGATATTAGAACAAGAATTTTCCGGCACAGGCCCTTTAAATACACAAAATCTGAAACTTTCAAAATACACAAAATCTGAAATCCTTAAATTTTATGCAAGTCAATACAATTTTGTAGAAATAGGTAATATGTCTTCGGAATTGGCCGGCTTCTCCATGAACTTGGAGATTACCATACCGATAGCAAAGACGAGTGGCCAAACTAATACGTTGATGGGAGCGTCCTGTCGATCTTGGATATAACTATAATTGATCCCTGACACTACTAAATGACTAACAACACAGGCCAATAATGCCGTATCTATCAAATTTCCAAGGATGTTGTTGTAGCGACGTGGTGGATAGTAGAACCAAGGTATAGGCCACTTGCACTGGAAACACGCTTTGTGGACTCGGATTTTGAAAATGAGGTCAAGGATGGAGAGGACAACAGATAGAACTGACATTGCTAAGGAGATTCTTTGCAAAGGTTACGGAAGAAAGCTGGTCTGAAACCGCTAATGCAATTTCCACGAGCAAATTGATGACGACAAGGTAGGCCATTCCAGCGGAACACCGACTTTTCCCTATCTGCTCGTTAGGCAATGGTGTAACATTTAGTTTGTTCGAAATATCCTTAGCAATCTTTTCAATCATATCCGCTTCAATGTCCCTAAGAGAAAGAGAAACAAAAGACAATTTTCAATCAAACAGTCATGTGAAAAATGATTTGTAGATTCACAAATAAAAATTCACAAATCGGACTAACAAATAATAATAAAAAGTTGTTTAAAATACCATATTTTTTGAAGTTTTGTTTATAAAAATAACGCTATTTGCTTTTTATATCCCAAAAATACCATAAAACTTTAAAATGTGGTACTTATGAGAAGTGTCCAGTTATAAATCTCAAATTAATTGAAAAAAACAAACCAGTTTCGGGAGTCTTCTCCTGCGATGTTGCCAGCATGGGTCAAAGCTTGACCCTATTTTTGCCTATCTTTGAGCACAAGTTTGGTAGAAAACATCCCCAAACTTTCCGGTCTGTTTCCGCACGTCGGACGGATCCACTCCGTAGAAGATCGGTATCACAATTTGTCCCAAATCTTCCTTGCATTTGAAAATCTCCACCAACTCATCCAAACACCAGTCCGATGAAGCATAGTCCTCCGAGAGCACTACGATCGCAATCCTCGATTCTCTGATCGCTTGTATGAAATGGGCGAAGCTGGGGAATTTATCGATCCTTTCCTTATCGAACATCGTAATCCCATTGGAGGTAAACTGTTTGCGTAAATGACCGAGAAAGGTTTTACGAACATCTTCTCCGCGGAAGCTCGCATAGACGTGGTATTTCCAGGTGAGATCCGAAGAAGAAGAAGAATAAGCCATGAGATAGAGTAGCGAGAGAAAAGTTGGAAGATCTGATATACGAAAATAAAAAAATGTCTCTCGATGAGCCTTATATGATCGTAAAAGCTTGTTTACCACTGACTTCTGAGGAAACTTGTTTCGAATACCAACTTGTTTAGATCTGATACAGGAAAGTCAGTTTGCTGTTTCTGAGCATTTTCTGAGAAAAGACAGAGAAACAAGTCAGTCAATTCTAACAAGTTTCTCGCCAAAAAACAAAATAATTTTAAATGACTACCAGTCTACCACTACAGAAGATAATACTCCAGTTGTGGACAGGATTTCAGTAAACGCTAAAGACAAGAACACTTATAGTTATGGTGTTTGTTAAATTAGGTTTACATAGTAGGGCACAAAAAGACCTCATATGCTTGGTTACACAATTAGCTACTAAACACCATCATATCAAATCCATTACAAATCTTCCTTCATCCCCGTTGGGATAAATCTCGATTCACCCCGTCGAGTCTTCACCGCCTTCTGTTGAGTGGTTTTGCTGAAGATGATGTGACTACCAACTACAGAAGATAATAACAAAATAATTTTAAATGACTACCACTACAGAAGATAATACTCCAGTTGTGGACAGGATTTCAGTAAACGCTAAAGACAAGAACACTTATAGTTATGGTGTTTGTTAAATTAGGTTTACATAGTAGGGCACAAAAAGACCTCATATGCTTGGTTACACAATTAGCTACTAAACACCATCATATCAAATCCATTACAAATCGATCCGAAGAAGAAGAATAAGCCATGAGATATAGAGTAGCGAGAGAAAAGTTGGAAGATCTGATATACGAAAATAAAAATGGTGTCTACAGATTCATTCTGCCATTGGTAGAATTATGAGATTGTCACCATTCACATGTGCAACAGTAATTTTTTTTTTTTTACTTTATGTCTATCAGACTTTTGCTTTTTTTTTTTTCTTTTTTTATCTTTTATGTAGGGAGTAAAACACGCACGTGATGAAATGGGGAATACAGGTAGGTAACCGCCCTTTCGTTCAATGGTTTTGAGCAATTTTTTTTTAATTCTGCATATATATATGTTAGAGCTAAATCGCTAAGTTGTGAAGCTTCTAATGGTCCAAAGATTCTGATGTTCCAAAGCTTCGCTTACTTGTGAAGGGCATAAATTCTCATAAGGTAATTTACTCTTTAATTTTGGATACATGATTTTTACTTAATTCTGTGATTTGCACACGTGAATTTGTGTTATCTAAAATAACTTTTTTTGCAACTTCAATTTAAACAGAAATTACTATGTAATATCGCTAATGGATACAACGTGAATTTGGAGATTCCTAACCATGAACTTAATGAGTTTTCAGAGTCTTTTGAGTTGTTTTGAGTTGATATTTAGATCCATACTCGAATATTTGGAACCGCACGCGTTCGGGAAGGAGATTTGAGCAATTGAGCGAAAATTGGAGTTTTCTGGAAACTGGTCCCTATTTGACGATTTGCAGATTTTTGGCCTCTGGAAACTGGACCGACCAATCCACTTTCAGACCGACCAATCCATGTGGACCGACCAATCCAGACTGATCACGTGAAGAAGCTTTGCTCTCTGGAAAGTGGACCGACAGGTCCACTTCTAGACCGACCGGTCCAGTCCCCAGATTTTTAGGAAATTTTCCAGATTCCGTTTTATCCTATAAATACCCATAGGGTTTTGTTATTTGAGACATGCACGATTTTATTCAGATTTTTTAGAGATTCAGAGTTGTAAAAAGGAGAAGATCTCATCACCCCTTGGAAAAGATTTCTGAACCTTATTACTTTGTTATTTATATGATTATGCAATATTCATCCATGATTTCTGATTTGTCCTTCATCATGTCTGAGTAGATCTCTAGTTAGGTTTTAGGGTTTTCGATGGATTTCACAGATTAAACTAGACACAAATAAGTTGTTTATCAATTACCATCTTCATCACTGTTAGGCATAATGCTAGGATTGAACTGGCCATTTAATCTCTAGATCTTAAGTTGATACACATTCCGAAAGCTTGTGTATCTCTTGAACTACTATTGATGAGTAATGCGTTATAACAAACGGAAGTTTAGTTATAGAGTATTATGAACTGATCAAACCTGAACATTAATGCTTGTCTAGGATAGCCGTGACCAAACGGAAGTTTAGGCACTCGGATCTCTAGGGAAAGTAATTGTTATCACGGAAGTGGAGCAATTTATATCAGTGTTTTGAGTTTAAGATGCATGCATATTAGAATCTGAATGGTTGTCTTGTTTATGAATGTGATTTCCTGAGAATTCCCTATTGCCTAACGCTTTTATTAATCTGTTTTAAATCGTTTTAAATTTGCTTTCTCGTTATTTGAATTTGATAACATCACCCATCACCGTTTCCTGCTTAGCTTAGTTCAATAGTCTACAATTTGTTGTGTAAACCATGGTCTCTGTGGATTCGATCCCTAGATATACTACTGGGTTGCCTGTGCACTTGCAGTATTTATTTCGGGTAAAACCTGATCATATCACTAATCTATATCAACAAACTAATATATTCAATAAATTAAATGTTTATACGATATAATGATCATATCAAGTTTTTGGCGCCGTTGCCGGGGACCAATTGTGTTTACCATCAGATTTGATTTGCAAATTTCGTTTAAGTACTTTACTAATTTATTTTTCTTTCTGTTTTTGTCTTTGGTTGTACTTTCAGGTGTATGCAGAGAAGAAGTAATCGCAATGAACCTCTGATATCACTCACAAACGAGGAATTAGCCAAGCTAGAAAGGTCCAACAGAGCTCAAAGAAACCTCTTGCCAGTTATGGATGAAGGGAATCAAGCTGATAACGCGGCTCTTCAGGCTACCTTGTTCGACCGAATAGAGCAGATTCGAGCTGCAACTACTGCTAGCACACTTGCGGCGCAATAACAGATGCAGAACATGCAGCAGCAGTTTGCCATGATGATGGCACAACAAATACCGCCACAAGGACAACAAATGCCACCAGTAAGACAGAATCGTCCACCGCGGAGAGGAATTGGAGAAGGGGATAATATCCACACCTACTACCAGAACAAATCAGCCATTCGTATCCCTGAGATTCAGAGGAATGACTTCAAAATTAAGGCACAACTGATCAATCTGGTAGAGAGACACGTGTTCAATGGGTTGGCTTCTAAGAATCCCATGGATCATATTGAGAACTTTAAAGAAGTTTGTGAGACGACTAAGGCTAATGGGGTGCCATCCGACTACCTCAAGTGCAAGCTGTTCAAGCACTCTCTCGCTGACAAAGCTCTGAGGTGGCTCAAGTCACTTCCTCCACACTCTCTGAACGGCTGGGAAGAAGCTAGAGCCGCCTTCTTGGATCATTTCTACACCAAGACCAAGACAGCTCAGCTCATAAGCAGAATCAGTAACTTTTCGCAGCAAGGTGGAGAGTCATTTCTGAAGCCTGGGATAGGTTTAAGGAGTACCATAGGGAGTGCCCCTATCATGGATTTACCGAGCAGCAGATGCTCAGGACCTTCTACGATGGAGTCACCAGGGAATACAAGACCAATCTTAATTCCTCCAGCAATGGTGACTTCATGACCCAGAGCATAGAAGGTGCTTATAGGTTGATAGATAACATGGCGCAGAGTTCCAGCAATAGTGTGCTGAGTATGACAGATCAAAGAAGATCTACAGCGTTGACACACCATCTGCACCAGAGATAGCAGAGCTGACAGCTGCTAAACTCTGGGACTTAATGCAAGGGAGCCATCAGGGTATCAGTATGGTCGGGAACACTTTAGACGCAATCTGCTACTCAGAGGATGCTGCATTGGTTTCAGAGGATACTCATGAGGTAAATTATTTAGGTGGTCAAGGGATTGGGCAGAACAGAGGTTTTGAAAACAACTACCAGAACCATCCCAATCTATCCTACAGAAGCACGAATGTGGCTAATCCACATGATCAGGTCTATCCTCAGCAAGCTGCAGTTCCGGCTCAGAAACCGTTTTGCTAGTTCATCAGGAACAGCTCCGCCAACTCAGGGATTTACAGGGTACAATGCTAGTTATCAGAGGCAGTATGGACAGAGTTTAGGCTCCGAGTACCAAAATCAGAATCAATTCCAGCCTAGACAACAAGCTCCTCCACCTCCAGCCTCCAATCCCAACGATGAGCTCAAGGCTATGATGCAGCTTATGCTAGCTAATCAACAACAGAGTTCCAGCGCCATTTCAGACATCAACGGGCGATTAGAAGATGTGACCACACATCTGAAGATGCTGGACACTCAAGTGGCACAGCAAGCAGAAGCTGTTAAGCGACAACAAGGGACTCTTCCGGCTAAAGGAGAGCAGAATCCAAAAAGGGACTGTTATGCCATTTCTGTAATGGAAAATGATGCTCCAGCAGAGATGGAACCGACCGGTCCCATCATCAGACCGGTCAGTCTGGTGAACAGTCCTCCGATTCGCATTTATGTCCCCAAGGCACCTTACCCTGTTAGTTCTAGGAAATCTCGGGAGGATTTGGAAGAAGCAGAATGCAGAGGAATGGTTAACGATCTCACAGTCGAGATCCCTCCGGTAACTGAGGAGTGCAGTGCCGTGTTACAGAACGGGACAGTGACAAAGCTTGGAGATCCTGGTTGCTTCGAACTTTCAGTCCAGATCGACTCTACAGTTTTTCCTCGCTCACTCTGCGACTCAGGCTCTAGTGTCAACACCATACCTTACTCCGTAGCAAAACGACTGGGCTTTAAAGATTTTAATCCTACTAAGTTTTCTTTACAATTTGCTGATTGTTATGTTAAACGTCCTATAGGTGTTCTTGAGGACGTACAACTGCTAATTGGTGGTGTTTGTGTCCCTGCAGATTTCGTGGTGCTTGACATAGCTGAAGAACCAGGAGATCCTCTCATCCTGGGCATACCGTTTATTTGCACGGCTGGTGTAATGATTGATCTCAAGCATGGACACATTAATCTCCAACTGGGAGACATTGAGATGCAATTCGAGATGGACAAGTGGCTGCAGAGGCCTGTAATCGATGAAAAGACTGTCTCGATTAAGGAACCAGATGATGTCATTGATCAAGTCACAGAGGACCCAGCTCTTCCTAGTCAGTCTACCGCAGACAGAAACTTCTATCCAATAGGCATTGGGACTCCATACGAGCACACTGTTTCTCTCCAAAAGGGTGTTGTGATCCCTCTTGCAGATCCACCTGATCCACCCTGAAGGGCACACACGTCGAGCTCACGACGTTAAACAAAGCGCTTGGTGGGAGGCAACCCACCGGTAAATGTAAATACATGCTTTCATCTTTCGTTCTTTTTCAATTTTACCTTTGTTTTTGTTTTTCTCTTTGGTTTTCCTTAGGAACTTTCGTCACAGAACTTTGGACAGAGACTCTGACATTCAGATCGGTCAGTCCAGAAGTGGGCCGGTCGGTCCAATGGATAACAAGGAACGGCGAAGTCCTCTGGAATCACGACCGGTCGGTCTCTTCGTGAGACCGGTCAGCCTTGAAGATCTATTCCCAAGAACGGTCGGTCTCTTACAGGACCGGTCGATCCCAATCCCTGTCATGGTCCCATGCGTCGCCCACCCGCCCATTCCCTCTGGACCGGTTTTATGTTACGCCAATCACTCCTGAGTTTCCAGAGTTATGATGACGAGTTAGATTTTCTTTTCTTCTCTTTCATTTCCATTTTATTTTCTTTCTTTTGATAGTTCTTTCCTTTGGATTTATTTTCACACCGGGTCGGTGTGAACTAAGTCTGGGGGGAAGTACTATTAGTACTAATTATGTTTTATTTTCTTATTTTTAGTTTTATACTAAACCTTTGTGATATGCATGCAATTCTAGGACCACACGATGTTTGCTAACATTTTTTAAGATTAACAGTGACTAACCAAAGCAATGGGAAGATTAAAAACGCCATAGGCGGATCAGTGTTACCAGAAGGCTCCCGTCTCCTTGAAAGCTAACGCTGACACTCTTTGCTTTTGTTTGTTTTCTTAACTCAGGGAATTCGAAATCGCATAAGAAGTATCAACCACGTTAGGAGTCCTATCCTTTTTCAAACACTATTCCCTATTCAGGACTCCTAATAGCCAGACTCACTTTTAGTCTGGTACCACACCCTCACCTTAACCATTCTTTCAAACCTCATGCATTCTATTGAAGACATTGACATATACTCAAGCGAAAAAACTCCGGAGACGTAGTCCGGCTTGCCGATCATTCTAAAGACTTTTTGGTACCACTTCAAAAACTTTATGCTTAGGATTTTTATTTTTCATTTCTATATCTATTTTTTTGTTTTTCATCACTTGTGCTTAGGAAAAGGGTAGAACTATTCCCAAAAAAAAAAAAAAAAAAAAAAAAAATTTTATTAATTAAAAAAAAAAAAAAAAAAAGAAGTTGAAAGGGATTAGAATAAAGCCTCAGATTTTACATGTATATTTATAAGCATCATCTTTGGATTTAGTTCTCTTGGGTTTTTGTGCAATGACTTGCATTCGGCCGCGACTGAGGTTAGCCTAAACACTTTCATACCACCATTAAATAGCCCAAATCCTTAACCCTTATGCGACGGACATTTTTCTTGAGGTAAGATTTCTGGACCTTAGTGTAGAGTCGCTGAGACATAGGAACTTGAGTATGGTAACATTGCTATGTATTTGGCAAAGTACATGAAGTACCATCTTGGTTTTTGATCTGTTTATGAGTTTTCAGGTTGTTAGCATTACATATGTGGGGTCCTAAAGGATTTCATTCAGCTCACAAAGGTTAGTTTGGTTTTTATAGCTTCCTTGAGCTTATTTCTAGTTTGCATTCTCTTGAGGACAAGCAAAGATCTAAGTCTGGGGGAGTTGATATAACGTGAATTTGGAGATTCCTAACCATGAACTTAATGAGTTTTCAGAGTCTTTTGAGTTGTTTTGAGTTGATATTTAGATCCATACTCGAAGATTTGGAACCGCACGCGTTCAGGAAGGAGATTTGAGCAATTGAGCGAAAATTGGAGTTTTCTGGAAACTGGTCTCTATTTGAAGATTTGCAGATTTTTGGCCTCTGGAAACTGGACCGACCAATCCACTTTCAGACCGACCAATCCATGTGTACCGACCAATCCAGATGTGGACCGACCAATCCAGACTGATCACGTGAAGAAGCTTTGCTCTCTGGAAAGTGGACCGACCGGTCCACTTCTAGACCGACCGGTCCAGTCCCCAGAGTTTTAGGAAATTTTCCAGATTCCGTTTTATCCTATAAATACCCATAGGGTTTTGTTATTTGAGACATGCACGATTTTATTCAGATTTTTTAGAGATTCAGAGTGGTAAAAAGGAGAAGATCTCATCACCCCTTGGAAAAGATTTCTGAACCTTATTACTTTGTTATTTATATGATTATGCAATATTCATCCATGATTTCTGATTTGTCCTTCATCATGTCTGAGTAGATCTCTAGTTAGGTTTTAGGGTTTTCGATGGATTTCACAGATTAAACTAGACACAAATAAGTTGTTTATCAATTACCATCTTCATCACTGTTAGGCATAATGCTAGGATTGAACTGGCCATTTAATATCTAGATCTTAGGTTGATACACATTCCGAAAGCTTTTGTATCTCTTGAACTACTATTGATGAGTAATGCGTTATAACAAACGGAAGTTTAGTTATAGAGTATTATGAACTGATCAAACCTGAACATTAATGCTTGTCTAGGATAGCCGTGACCAAACAGAAGTTTAGGCACTCGGATCTCTAGGGAAAGTAATTGTTATCACGGAAGTGGAGCAATTTATATCAGTGTTTTGAGTTTAAGATGCATGCATATTAGAATCTGAATAGTTGTCTGGTTTATGAATGTGATTTCCTGAGAATTCCCTATTGCCTAACGTTTTTATTAATCTGTTTTAAATCGTTTTAAATTTGCTTTCTCGTTATTTGAATTTGATAACATCACCCATCACCGTTTCCTGCTTAGCTTAGTTCAATAGTCTACAATTTGTTGTGTAAACCATGGTCTCTGTGGATTCGATCCCTAGATATACTACTGCGTTGCCTGTGCACTTGCAGTATTTATTTCGGGTAAAACCTGATCATATCACTAATCTATATCAACAAACTAATATATTTAATAAATTAAATGTTTATACGATATAATGATCCATTTATTTTAAATTTAGGTGTGGATAAGTATCTTATTTAATAAATTTAACCCATATTTTAAGTTATATAAAAATAGATTAAAATTCTTCACTATTGTTTCTTCAAATTCAATTAGTCAATTTAAAAAATCTGTTTTAAAAATAACTCACTTTCGACATAAAATTTTAAAGACATTAATTTTTAAAAACCTTAAATGTTAAGTTAAAATATATAATAATTAAGTTTTCATATATAACCACCAATAATTTTCATACTAGTATGTGTCGTATCTTTTCGTAGAAATATAACAAATTGTTTTTTGCATTTGATATATTAACTTATTCTACAAGTATTATTAAGGAAATTCTATAAAGTTAATTTGAAATTATAAAAAAAATGAAAACTTGTAATTAGTTATAACTAAATTTAAAAACAATTATGACTTATAATAGTTGTATCTTGATAGTTGACACTAAATGAATTGGTTAATTAAGTATAATAAAAAAAAAATTATATATATGTAGTTGTTTTTATTTGTATGTCAATAAATGTTTTTGCTATTAAAACATTGTAGATGATTTAAACCAGGAAAATTTACCAATAATTACGTTATATTTTGTCATCAAAATACTTGGTAAATCAAATATTTACAAAAATTGTGGTTACAATATCATTATATGAAAATATTAACAGAAAATATTTATAATGTTTATTGCGTAGAATTATGAGATGAGCGGGAAACACGGGGGCTAGACCATCAAACCAGGTAGGTTTTTACAATAGCAAGTTATACATTGAATTATATAACATTATTGTAGTTAATTTGAAGAGTTGTGAGAATTAAAACTGTAGGGTAGATTTGACTGGACGCCGGAGTTGGAACACTATATTCATCGAATTATTAGAAGAAGAACTTCAAAAGATAAACTACGAGCAGATTGTACCCATTACTAAGCATGGCAAAACTAGATTTAGGAAAAGATTCGAAGAAATGAGCGGTAAGCAAATTGGTTGGGACAAATGTAAACAAAAGGTATATGATAAGGCCTTGTACACGACCTATATGAGGCTTAAAAGGCGTTCAGGTGTAGCTCTCGATCCTAATACGGGAATAATTCTCATGGATCCACAATGGTAGAACGATCGAGCGAAAGTATGAATATTGACCATATATACCTGTAAATATATTTAACTTTATTTTTTAGTTGTTTGTATGAATGAAATTTCATATGTTGCAGGATACGCCAGCAGCAACAAGGTTAAAGAAAAACTCCCTGCCACGTATAGATTTAATGCACAAAGTGTATGGTCCACATTGTCCTGTGGACGACGATATGACATCAACTAGTCAAATATATGAGATAGGGGAAGGCGACCTTGATGATGATGATGAAGAAGAAGAAGAAGAGTATGAAGAAGCCTTTACCGAAAGCGTACCCGAAACTCAAGGACCATTCAAATTTGAAACAGATTTTCAGCCACACCGACCGATGGGTAACCCTGCCTCTTCATCGTCAAATCCTGTCGAGATACCCACACATCGAGGACGGTCCAGCGGAAGTGGTAATAGAGGTGATAGAAAAAACCGTAGGGGAAGAGTCCAATCAACTCGACAAAGCACTCAAACTCCACGAAGGAGAGCTGCTATGGATGCACACTTGACTACTATCCAGTCACATCTTGCAAATATACAAGCCCCAATCCAAATGTGGAATGCACGTCACCAACCGAAAGAGGATTATGAGAGTGAATCATGGTTGAAATTTAATGAGCTAGAAGACATCGAGAAATTTACTGATTTTTGGTGGACGTCAGCAGAGGTTTTGAAAGATCCTACTGAGCAAAAAAGGTTTGCCTTACTCCAGAGTAACGAGGAAAGAATTCGTTTTCTAGAAGGAGCGACAGGTTATGATCGCAGTGGTACTTTCCGGGGTAGTCCGTGGAAACGCCAACTCAGTGGTTCCAGTGGACCAAGCAGTAGAGGATCTGTTGGTAGTGGATCAGAGTCTCCGGGCTTAGGAGGATTTACACAATTTGGTGGTGCTGGATTTGCGAACACCGGAGGGACTGAAAATTTTGGTGGTTTTGGTTCTTCAAACATCAGAGGAACTTCACACTTCGGAGGTGCTGGATCTTCAAACCCCGGAGGATTTTCAAACTTCGAAGGGATTGCGAACTTTGGTGGTGCTGGATCTCCAAACCCTGGAAGATTTTCACACTTCGGAGGTACTGCAAACTTCGGTGGTGCTGGATCTCCAAACCCCGGAGGATTTTCACACTTCGGAGGGACTACGAACTTTGGTGGTGCTGGATCTCCAAACCCCGGAGGATTTTCACACTTCGGAGGGACTACGAACTTTGGTGGTGCTGGATCTCCAAACCCCGGAGGATTTTCACACTTCGGAGGGACTGCGAACTTCGGTGGTGCTGGATCTCCAAACCCCGGAGGATTTTCATACTATGGTGGGTCCGGATCTCCAGACCACTTTAGACGGAGATAAGGATTTGAAGTTCCAACCTCCAACCCACAATTAAATGTAGATGCATCTCCAGACCAATTTAATCGCAATGTCGTAAACAATGACAATGATGAAGGAAACTAAAAGAATAATTATGTTGTGTTTTTCCATATTCAAAATATAATAGTTATCTTGCTTCTTACTTAATGTTTACCAGTGTATGTCATCTTTTAATTAAATAAAATTGTTTTCATTTTCAGGATCTCCGTATACTTGGGTTACATTCCCGCGGATTACATAATCTCACCGATGATGAGCTACTTGAACTAATTTGTCTTGAGCACATGGATATCATGGAAGCACTCTTCAAACCGGTGATAGAATACTGCAAAAGATATTATTGTCGACTACCAATGGGAGCTGAATGGGGATTAGGATGGTGCAACATTGAGAAAAGGATTTACAATTACCCAAGAGATTGCTTACATATGTTGAGGATGCGCATAGAGGTTTTCACACATTTATGTGACACATTACAGACAGAGTATGGTCTAAAATGCACAAAAAACATATCCGTAGAGGAAAATGTGGCAATGTTTTAATGGTTTCATTGGTGCAATGGATGGCACTCATTGTACGGTTATGGTGACTGGCGCAGAGGGTACTCGTTTCTATAACAGGCATTCACAGACGAGCATTAATGTTTTGGCGATATGCAACTTGGATATGTTGTTCACTTATATATTTGTTGGGTGTCCTGGATTTGTGCATGATGCAAGAGTTTTGTCTTACGCAATGGAGTGTGACCCGACTTTTCCAATGCCCCCGCCCATAAAGTATTATCTTCTAGATTCTGGTTATGCTAACACACGAGGATTTTTGGCGCCGTATAGAGGTCACAGGCATCATATATGCCACAATTTCTAAATGGTTCTCCGCCCAGAGATGCAGAGGAGTTATTTAACCAGTGGCATTCTTCGCTCCGTTCAGTGATCGAACGAACATTTGGTGTTCTAAAAAAAAAATGGAAAATTTTATCAGAGTTTCCAAGATACGATGTCAAGACTCAAAACAACGTAATCATATCCACAGCGGGATTGCATAACTTTATTCGTCTATCTGAAATTCCGGATGTTGACTTTGATGATGCTTTAGCTGGTAATGCAATACCACAAGAAAATTTTCTTAACAGTGAGGAAGAAGGGGGAGATGCAGAAGAACCTTTTGTGCAACAACAAGAAGAAACAATTGAAGGAGGCCATATGAATACGACACGAGATAGAATAAAACAACTTTGGGATTTGTTTCAATAAGAATATATAAGTATATATGTCTTTGCATATACTTGTAATATTTTTTACGTTTATTTTTTTTTGTTGTAATTTTTCGTGTTATTTATAACATTTATGCATGTTAAATTTTAACTATTATTACATTTTGCATAACTTCTTTATTACATTATATTGTGATTATAATAAATTTTTGGTTCAATTTTGTTGTAAAAAAACAATACTTATGTGATAGAATAAGTAATGGTTGTGAAATTATTGCTAAAAATATTTTTCTATTAAGTTTTCTACTATTTATAAAATAAATTTAATTAATAATTTATTAATTTTGGTATATTTTATAATATAATAAAAAACCATAAAAAAATATTACAATTTAAATACCAAACACGACCCAAAATAGTTAATTTTGATTTATCTATTATAATTCTCATAATTAGTAATTTATGTATTAAATTTTTCATATTTATCTCAAAATACTTAATTTTCATACTTTATGATTTACATGATAATTATATATAATAAACTTTAGTTTATTAATTATTATTTTGACAAAAAAATATAATCAACTATTTATAAATTAATTTTATTATTTGTAATTATTCTGTGAGATTCTGCTATTGGTATAATGGTTCTACTGACACCATTTAAGTTTCTTTTATTCTGCCAGATTCTGCTAGAAATTTAATCATTCTGCCAGAAATTTAATCATTCTGCTGTTACCATTTAGAGCCATGATCGTAAAAGTTGTAACACCCGCATTTTTTTTTCATTTAATTAAATAGCCCGGATTAATATTCCCATAAATATTAATCCTCAACGACTATAAATCCTAACAGTTACTACGCGGAAGTTCTCAAGAATAACCATTCATTAAATAAACAAACATACCAATTCCAGAACACAACAATCACCATCCCATAATCAATTCACAATTTCTAAATTAACAACCTAACAACAGCTCACAATTTCCCTAATCATCCTCTTCCTCTGCCATGATTCTGCGATCACACTTTCAATACCTGCAACACATGGGAATAAGAGTTGCGTAAGTATTTCATAAATACTTAGTGAGTTGCTCATCCCGCCCACTGGCGTAACAAGCAGGCTCAGATAATATATCACAACAACCAATAAACATCACACAACACAATTCATAACTCAACGACACAATACGCAACCATTTCGGGAAAATTAGGCTACGTGTCGAGCGACACCACAGAGGCGTCGATCGACACGACCACAAGCCAAGTGTCGAGCGACACCACCAAGGTGTCGATCGACACACGACCAAGACTTTGTGTCGATCGACACGCCTCACTATTCACCAAAATCGAGTTTCTCCTCTCTTAACCCAATTCCGATGAACACGAGTCGCAAACCTGCACAGAAAATCACAACAATACAATCCATAGAAAACACAACCATATTCATCACACGAAATCTCATCTAAAACAATCACAAAACACATCAAAAATTATCCTCATTGCCTAGAAACCGCGGTCACAACTCACCTTAGCCTAGAACGGTGATTGGATTCGGTTTAAGACTCACGAACAACCACGAACAGCACCTCTACCCACTGACACGAATGATCCGAGCCACACACTCACGGAAAACACAAAGAACGACGATCCTAAGGCCCTAAAACACGAATACACGGTGTCTCGAGGATTTCTATGCAACAATCCTCAAGAACGCACCAAATCTCTCTCAAAATTCTCTGTAACTAAACTGACCACGACGGCTAGGGGAAAAGCACGCAACCCTAAGCCTTTAAATACCCATAATTGAGCCCGAAACCGCGATTAAAAATCACTTCGGTTCGGTTCTGCAACTATCGTGTCGAGCGACACCACAAACTGTGTCGATCGACATTCGCAAATCATTCGTGTCGATCAACACAGCCCATGTGTCGCTCGACACGAACACCAAAATTTCCATTTATGGTTCGCGGACGTTACAAAAGCGTGTTTACCACTGACTTCTGAGGTCGAATACCAACTTGTTTAGATCTGATATATGAAAGTCAGTTTGCTGTTTCTGAGCATTGACTCTGTAGGACCAAAATTTTGGAAGGCTACGAATCAGTTATAAATTGCGATAAGAAATACGTTAAGGGAAGAAAAGAATTGCGGAGGCAAGACGAATCTCTTTTTTTAACCCTTTGAATCACCTGTAGTGCGACGAGATGTCTGATTCAAGGATCCCAGGATACAACCACAAATAACCGTATTCGTGCTCACTCGAATCACGGTTCTAACGAACTAAAAATATCTACGATACTCTCGAGACATGATTTATTTCATGAGAGAGATTGCTTAAAGCATTTTTAAAATGAGAGAAATATGTTTCTGTTTTTCTTTCTCTTACAGAGAACAACAAAAAACTTGTCACGGAGAGAATAGAAGATTATGTCTCCGCAGAGAACAAAATGCACTAGTGCTCTATTTTCGTCCGTAATAATAAGAATAATTATTCTTGTCTTAGAGAGAATAATAAATTGTGAGAGAGAGAGAGAGAGTAATGAATTGTGTGTGACTGTGTGTCGTGTCTTCTTCTGAAACGAGAAATTGTCCCTTTTTAGACATCTCTCAGGTCAGCATCTTCCCACGTTCACACTCCTATATAATTAACAATCAATTTAATCATACTCCTTTTGACAAAATCAAACGAAATTTTGACAAAATCAAACGAAATTTTGACAAAATCAAATGACAAAGTCAACAATTGTGGGCGAATTATTTAGTGGAACAATTACTTCACTAATTTCTTTATTACCCACAATTTTATATTGTTTTCATAACGGCAATATTGACAAATGTTATTAACAAGCATATGATTATTATTTTTAATACTCATATTTGGGTTGACTCCATAAACACCGAATCATGTCATTAATTCATATACGTTTATCGCTTAGGATTCTCTATTCAAATTGAATAAATTACGTTAGCACTCTAAATTATTAAGATTACACTTTGTATCAATCATAATTTGATTTAACGTATTTTTTCTTTATTCTTATTTGGAATTAATTCATGAGATATTTTAAGTTTTGTGTTAATCATAATTAACCACAAATACTAAAATGAATTTACCAAATTAAATCTTCTATATCTCAATTCCAAATTATTTGACAAGACTTATTTTATCTCAATTACATCAAAATATAATTATAAGGTTTTTAAACCTTATTGCTTGAGACTTCTCCATGAACCCAACGGTTTATTATTTTATTTCTCATTCATATTTAAAACTCATTTTCCATAAACTAAATTGCTTAATACAAGGTCTATTTGTTTAATAAAAAAAATGGTTCCAACAGACTCTTGAGACGAGCCGTTTCTGAGAAAAGACAGAGAAACAAGTCAGTCATTTCTAACAAGTTTCTCACCAAACAACAAAATAATTTTAAATGACCACCAAGTACCAACTACAGAAGATAATAGTAAAATAGGGATATTAACCCATATTAAATTCCTAAACTAAACGGGTCTTAACGGATTTAGGATCTTAACGGGACGGGGTCTAAATGGGTTGGGTTTCAATGGGGTGGGTTTACCCATATTAACATCACTAGGCGTTGGTAAAAAGTAAACTGTATTATCATCATATGCCGTTAGGTGCATAATCATCGCGCAATTTACGATTGTTTGCCTCATTTATTATTTACAATAGTAAACTCTGGCCATTTTCGCTTAATTCTACATGTAAAACATCAGAATCATATAGAAAACCTCAAAGCATTTACGTGGACAGGATTTTAGTAAACACTAAAGACAAGAACACTTATAGTTATGGTGTTTGTTAAATCAGGTTTACATAGTAGGGCACAAAAAGACTTCATATGCTTAGTTACACAATTAGCTAACAAACACCATCATATCAAATCCATTACAAATCTTACTTCATCCCCGTTGCGATAAATCTCGATTCACCCCGTCGAGTCTTCACCGCCTTCTGTTGAGTGGTTTTGCTGAAGATGATGTGCTAATCGTCGGTCTTTTCGCACCTGGGGACGATAAACACAACAAAATGATTCATCAGGAATTTACACTTAAGATCTTATGTGAGATTCTCTATTGTGTATAAGCAAAGCATCTACTTCATATGATCTTTCATAGTGATTAAAGCCTGATTACAACGGCTTAAGAGTGTAATTAAACACAGGTTTAGGTTTTAGAACACAAGTCAAATAGTAAATGTGCAGAGACATTACTTGTTAAGGCCTTTGAGGAGGAGCTAGTGGCAACTGACAGACGAGAAGGTCGGGTTTGGCCTGGTGGTTTCACAGTCTGCTTCGGAATCTACGATGGAATATTAGTTCGGCTTTTGAAATCCCAGTACAAAACACACAAAAGCATCCGTAAATAAAACCTCCAGCATTCAGATTGTTCTATTAAAGTTTGCTAGTAGAAGACACTAACCTCTCTTTTGGCTCGGTTTTCACCATTTTCGCTGATTTCTCGGGTTTCTCGGGTTTCTCCATGGTCATGTGTGTTTCAGGTCGTTCGGTTATTTCAAGAGGCTTTGCGGTTTCAGGGAAAAGAGTCAACTCCACTGCACTGCTTATGGAGCCATCAGTTTATGTTCCCATCGAAAGACAACTATCAGAGATATCGCTTAATCTTTCCTCAGAGTCACCATCTGCAAGGCCTATGAGTTCAATATCTTCATCTAAGTCGATTTCTTTAGCTCCACCAGCATACTTAGATGATTGGTGAAGATCCTTTTGACGATGCTTGCGTTCGTCTGATGAATGCTGCGAACCAGAATCGGAATGCTTGCTACTATATTCAGAGCAGTTGTCAACATCTGAGGCTGCTCTTCGAAATGAACCAAAGGCCTTTCCTCGTTGAGCATTTGGTGAAACACTTATAGAATGTCTTCTAGGTGATGAAGGCCCCAACAACCTTAAATTGCTTAAACCACATTTTAGGACCGTTGCATTATTTCCTTTTAGCTTCTGAAAATTTTGAAGCTCTTCATCTTTCTTTGCAATTACGTCCTTCAAGTTCGATACCTGTTCCATGAGTTGTCTAACATCTCGTCCCTCTTTATTACATTTTGCTGCACCCAACTCTACACCAGAAACCCTTTCGGCGAATTTCAAAGTGCTTACGGTCTCAGCATATGAATCTCCATCAGGATTGACTTGGACAAACATAAGAGTTTTGGCCTGTCCTCCTACCAAACGAAAGAAACTAGTTAAAGCCAACAGACATATCATTCGATGACTGCAACCAAAATTTGAACGTTTTCTTCAAATGGGGTTTAATAGAGTACCTAAGGAGCTTTGAAGGACTTGAGTCAATTTGCTGTTTCTGTACGGAACATGAGGGTTTTTGTGCGCTAGAGCAAAGATGACATCTCCAAGGGCTGACAGTGATTTGTTTATATGCTGAGCTTCCTTGAGCCTCTCTCCAGTTGCCTCGGATCGATCAACCCTCTCACTTCCAGCAAGATCGACCAAATGCAAACTACCACGCAAAACAGAGTCGGTTTCCACGTCGACACCACGTACATGAACAGAGAGAACACTGCAGAGAATAGCCGACATTGTCTTGTTCAGTCCTTGCACAACTAGAGTTAGACAATAACAGAAAGTAAAACAAGTTGTAGGAAAAAGTATACAAACCAGTGTGATCTACTGCTTCTTTCATTGAGAGCTGTTGCACCAACAGTTCTGTTCATTAGCCCAATATTCATCAGCTCAAGGACATCTTCAGTTGATCTCACACAATGCATGCTTGCATCAGGGACTGCTAGCCCATTTGTTAAGGCAGTATTCCAAATCCCTAATGTATGCAAGCTAAGGAAAATTACATTGATCACAATCAAAGCATAATAGTGCTACCTCTATGGAGCCAAAAAGTAAGTACCCACTAAATTAGATTAGAGAAGGATATCTTCGATTGGAACCACCATCAGAAAGTATGTCACGAACTTGCTCATTATATATCTCAACCATTTGAACCCAACTTCATACACGACAGTGTTTTGTCTAATCTGAGTTAAGTGAAACAAGTTATTCAGAGCTCTATAATTGACTCCCCAGTCTTCTTTCGAAGTGATGCTTGGCCCACTCTGTGTCAGAGAAAATATGTCCATGAGAAACTTGTAATGCTTATAAAAAGAACAAAATTAGGCTTGTCATTTACCATTGTAATGTGGATTTTGTTCTGCATTTCCAGCGTTGGAAATTCCGATGGCAAAGACCAAAAAGTGTAGACGAAGCAAAGTTCTGATGGTTAAGAAAAACAACTCGGTGCTATTGGTAATGTCCCAATATTTTGATGTCTTGATCCTTTACACTTTATCTTATTGATTGTTATCCCTAGGCGTTTGTTGATTTGGGACTTTGAGCAAGGAAGTGAAGAATGGGATGAAGTGCAAGCCATGGTGTCTGAAGCTCAAGGAACTTTGGTTAAAATGTTTGATAAATTTGCTCATAGTAAGAACGGATTGGTGACTGAAGAGGAATTCCTGTTGATGATGTTTATCAATCTCTTTAGCTATTCCTTTTGATTCTATGTGTCAGTCTCTTTACCTGATAAGTTTGTGTTCTCGCGTTTTGGTTATAGAACAAAACTTGTTTGTTGCCTAATTCTGTAATACTTGTCTAGTTTCTTTGTTGATCTTGTGATTTGTTTGCAGAATTTTGAAGACTGAAACATGAGCTCAAAGTAAGCTTTTGCCTAATCCAATTGGAACAATTCACATTGATCAAAGGAGGAAGAAAGAGATTGCAGAGGCAAGTGAGTTTCCAAGATAGAGACTGATGAGAGAAGCCACCATGTTTGGAAGTGACGCTTCCTTCACTGATCTCGCTTCTTCATTTGATGGGTTTGGTTGTGAAGTTTGTCGCAAGACCGAGGTCAAGAGAAATGTTGAGACTTTAGGTTTGGGGATTTTGAAATAACAATAATGAAGAGATGTTTTCCAATGTTTTAGTAATAGTTGTGTATCATTTTAAATTAAATTATAATTCAATTTAACATTTTATTTTCGCTTTTATTGATGTTTTAATTGATTCTTGTTATGAGTATAGAGAAATAGAATGGGGAAAACCGTGTGTTATTCCATTAAGGGGGGATCCTTTATATAGGATCATTACAAGAGAGAAAAGAAAATTCTTTTTCCTAATGGGAAAAGGAAAGTACATAAAAGGAAAATCCTAGTTCAACTAGGATTCATTAAACCGGCCCAAAGACTAAGTGTTAATGGGCCGTAAACGGACCAGAACTAGTTATGACAATCCACCATGATTTATAAAACTCCCCCTTGGATGTCATAACTCTAATGGGCATGTAATACGCTTTGGATGTTGCCTCATTAAAACCTTACCAAGTAAAACCCATTTTGGGACAAAACCGTGGTGAAGGAAAAAGAGTACAACACGTATTACTCCCCCTATTCTGAACCTCACTGCAAGTCTTTCAAACGACGCATTCCAATCTGATAAGTTAACTTCTTGAACATTGAGGTTGGAAGCGATTTGGTGAATAGGTCCGCCGAATTCTCACTTGATCGTACTTGTTGCACTTGAACTTCTCCAGCTTTCTGTAAATCGGATGTGAAGAAGAACTTTGGCAAAATGTGCTTCGTCCTATCACCTTTGATGTAACCATCCTTAAGTTGAGCTATACACGCTGCATTGTCTTCGTACAAGACAGTCGGCTCCTGCTTACCTTCGGTCATTCCACAATCAACTCTTATGTGTTGGGTCATTAGCCTTAACCAAACACATTCACGACTAGCCTCATGAATTGCCAATATCTCCGAATGATTAGAGGAAGTAGTTGCAATGGTCTGCTTCATAGACCTCCATGATATTGCCATTCCTCCATGAGTAAAAACATAACCTGTTTGAGACCGAGCATTGTGTGGATCCGAAAGTTAACCTGCATCAGCAAAACCAATTAAACCATCTTTGCATTGGTTAGTATAAGACAGATCCAAGTCTTTTGTTCCTTGTAGGTAACGAAAAATATGTTTAATCCCGTCCCAGTGCCTTTGGGTTGGACATGAGCTGAATCTAGATAGTAAATTCACGGCAAAACATATATCTGACCTAGTGTGGCTCGCCAGATACATTAAAGCTCCTATGGCACTGAGATATGGCACTTCGGGACCAAGGACGTCTTCATCATCTCTTTTAGGACCAAACGGATCTTTCTTTAGATCAAGAGATCTCACGACCATTGGGCTGGACAATGGGTGACATTGATCCATATTAAATCGCTTGAGTACCTTTTCTGTATATGTTATTTGATGCACAATGATTCCATCGTTTATGTACTCAAGTTGCAATCCCAAACAGAACTTGGTTTTTCCTAAGTCCTTCATCTCAAATTCTTTCTTGAGGTATTCAACTGTTTGGGCGATTTCCCCAGAGGTTCCTAGGATGTTTAAATCATCCACATATACTGCTATGATTACAAATCCTTTGTTTGCAAACTTCTTTATGAAAATACATGGACTGATGGGATCATTCTTATAGCCTTCTTTGACTAGGTACTCACTCAATCTATTGTACCACATACGACCACTTTGCTTCAGTCCATAAAGGGATTTGTTCAGCCTTATGTAGTGTTGTTCTCGAGAACCTTTCTTATCTTTGAGCTCAATACCCTCTGGTAACCTCATATAAATTTCATTATCCAGTGGACCATATAAGTATGCGGTTACTACGTCCATTAGCCACAAATCCAAATTTTCTCTTATGGCCAGACTTATTAGGAATCTAAAAATTGTAGCATCCACCACAGGGGAGTATGTCTCCTCATAGTCTATTCCTGGTCTCTGTGAGAATCCTTGTGAAACTAGCCGTGCTTTATATCTCACGATTTCACCATGTTCATTTCTTTTCCTCACAAAGACCCACTTATGTCCAACTGGTTTAATCTCATAGGGTGTCCGAATTATTGGACCAAAGACATCCCTTTTCTTTAACGAATGCAACTCCACGTTTATAGCTTCTTTCCATTTAGTCCAATCCTTACTTTGAGTGCACTCATATATTGACGTGGGTTCTAGATCCTCGCTTATATCCATAAGTTCAAGTGCTACCTTAAAAGCAAATACATCATCAATTTCCACGCACTTTCTATTCCATTGTATTTCAGACATAACATAATTTATTGAGATCTCATTATTATCAGGAACTTCAGAACCATGAAACTCAGCATCCCGAGTCTCATTGCTTGGTACTATCGGTTCGGTTATGTCTGGGGTTCCATCCTCAACCACGGTTTCAGCACCTTTCTTTCTTTTCCGAGGATTCTTATCTTTGGAACCTATTGGCCGGCCACGTTTTAAGTGTGTTTTAGACTCTGTAGCAACTTGATTGTGTCCCTCTTGGACATCAATACGAATTGGTGCATTAACAGCTGGTATATATGATTTAGTTACTCTTTTCGGGTCAGCAAAGGAATTTGGCAATTGATTAGCTAGCTTTTGTAAATGGATTATCTTTTGGACTTCTAATGGATTCCATGTAATTTCCTTTACCAGCTCATTATTATCTCCTCCTAATGTTGGATAGACAGATTCGTCAAAATGACAATTTGCGTACCTGGCCTTAAATAAATCACCCGTGGTTGGCTCAAGGTACTTAATGATAGTAGGAGAATCATATCCAACATATATCCCCATCCTCCTTTGAGGTCCCATCTTTGTTCTCTGTGGTGGTGCAATCGGCACATAAACGGAACATCCGAATGTCTTAAGATGGGATATGTCTGGCTCTTGACCCGTTATTAATTGTGATGGGGAATACTTGTGTTCACTAGATGGCCTGATGCGAATTAGCTCTGCTGCATGTAAAACTGCATGTCCCCAAGCTGTGACCGGGAGTTTTGATCTCATAAGCAACGGTCTGGCTATTAACTGTATGCGTTTAATAAACGATTCTGCCAAACCGTTTTGTGTATGTACATGTGCCACAAAATATTCAACACTTACCCCCATGGACATACAATAATCATTAAACGCTTGGAACGTGAATTCACCAGCATTATCAAGACGTATAGTCTTTAAAAGAAAATCTGGAAAGTGTGCCCTTAAACGTATTATCTGGGCAAGTAATCTTGCAAACGCCAAATTTCTAGTTGATAATAGGCATACATGTGACCATCTCGTGGATGCATCAACAAGGACCATAAAATATCTAAACGTCCCACAAGGTGGGTGTATTGGTCCACAAATATCTCCTTGTATCCTTTCCAGAAAATTTATTGTTTCCTTAGTTACTTTAACTGGTGATGGCCTAGTAATGAGTTTCCTTAGTTTCTTTGGGATAACTCTCCTTTCTTTCAAGGTGTGCCCATTAGTACTTGCTAATATCTTTCGCATCATGTTAGAACCGGGATGGCCAAGCCGGTTATGCCAAAAAGTGAAATTCTCGGTAAATTCTTTGTTTACCATGGCATTTGCTTCTATCATTCCGATCTTAGCACAATAAAGGCCTGCAGAAATAGCAGGTATAGTCTCTAGGACTTTCTTATAGCCTTGGGTAATTTCAAAGATTTGAAGGAACTCTTTGTTACATTCGTCCTTAGTCTCAAAATGAAGACCATTCATTCGAATGTCTTTAAAGCTCAATAGGCTTCTCTTTGAACTGGGTGAATATAAAGCATCAAAAATTTCTAGATGCGTGCCCTTAGGTAATAAAACATGGGCTTGGCTGTGGCCTTCAATCAAATTGGCTATACCCGCAATAGTGGTTACATTTGCCTTTTTAAGTGTAAGATCGATGAAATATCTCTTATCTCTTAGAATCGTGTGGCTTGATCCACTATCCACAATGAACACATCCATATCTTTCATTCTTCAAAAGAAAGTAATAATCGGATCTTTAGAGACTTTTAACCATAACACTCTTTCATTCCATAAAGTTTAATAACACAAAACCAAAACATAAAATAGTAAAACGTAAAAGCAAGCAAACACAAAACAGAAAAACGAAATCAACATTGTCACTTAAGTAAATATGAATTGTTGATTTTCGACATCTGAAAACATGTATCCTATTTTCTAAGCATTATGAAAATTAAAGGTCCATGCATATGATGCAAACAAGCCACGGATGCATGATGATTATGTAAACAGGTTTTATGATTTAAACAACCTATTATAATGTGTCTACATGTTCATGATGCAAACCTATCAAGCAAAATCTAAACAGTTCATGATGACCAAATTCGATACGTTCAGATTTTAAGCAAGGCATGTTTAAAATGATGCAGTTTCAGATTCAGGATTATCAATCAAACAGATCAATCAATATAAACAAACCAAACGGCACAAACAAACAAACAGACCAATCCATTCAAACGGTTTCAATTAAAACAAACAACCAAATTCGATTTCAATTAGGAAAAGTTTAGGTCAGAAATTCGGTGAGATCTATACGGGTTCAACTCAAGAAATAGGTTTCCGAGGTTCAACTCAAGAAATAGGTTTCCGATTTTAAACAGTTTAGGTTAGATATGCAAGATAGGGTTTCATTATGGTGATCAGTTATGATTCATGAAGAAAACAAGCAATCAATCAAACAATAAGAACGAGCATGATAACGAGTATGATTAGGATTAGGGTTTCTAGGGTTATCATGAATCTAGGGTTTTTATGGTTCTTTAGAGTAGAGTTTCTCGTTGCTTACCTTAACCTCCGTGAGTCTTGAATGGATGTTGATTGATGCTTCTAGTTCGCCGTAACCTTGGAAGGCTGTATGAACTATGAGATCGAGTTGAGCTTCGTACGGACGTGATGGAGATTTTAGGGTTTCGGAAATTCTAGGGTTCTTAACGAAATCAGGGATTTTCGGAAGTTAGGGTTTTTTTTGATGAAAACGTTTTTAGCTTAGGGATCTTAGAGGAATCGTGCTGATAACGTGTTGTGAATATAGAGAAATAGAATGGGGAAAACCGTGTGTTATTTCATTAAGGGGGATCCTTTATATAGGATCATTACAAGAGAGAAAAGGAAATTTAATTTCCTAATGGGAAAAGGAAAGTACATAAAAAGAAAATCCTAGTTCAACTAGGATTCATTAAACCGGCCCAAAGACTAAGTGTTAATGGGCCGTAAACGGACAAGAACTAGTTATGACAATCCACTATGATTTATAACAATTCTACAATTGTATAATTTTAGATGTAGTATTATATTTGACAAAATATGCATTTAAATAATACATTTTATTTTATTTTTATTTCTAAAACTACAATTATAAAAAATGCTACGAAACAATATATCATAGCATTAATTAAAAGTTACAACTAAATCTAATACAACAATAAAAAACTGCTACAACATTATATATTATAGCATTTATCATGAGTTAAAAAAATGAATATTAAAGCATTTGAGTAACGCAACGATAGAATGAGTTTTAATAGCATACCAAAAAAACGCTATCATATGGAAGGGACCTAAGATAGCTCTCGATGTCACAGCGTTTATGAAAACTCTATTAAATACATATGATAGCGCTTATCGTGAGCTAAGAATGTCCGTTTTTAGTGAACAACAAAAAAAGGTAAAAAGAAAGAAGGGTCCTTTTAGGGCCCACCGACTCCTAATTTCATTGTCCGTAGAGAAAAAAGTCCCCAACAGCTATAGTATAATTCATTCCGTAACACTAACATGTCCTTTGTTACTTAAGCATCGCACCGAAACCTTAAAACACTTCTCTTTATTCATAAATGTTTAAACAAATCAATACATTTTTGTAATAGGTAAAATATCCACGGAATTGGCCGGCTTCTCCATGAGCTTGGAGAGTACCATACCGATAGCAAAGAAGAGTGGCCACACTGTTACTTTGATGGGACCGTCCTGTCCTTGTTTTATACGACTATAATTGATCCCTGACACTACTAAATGACCAATAACACAAAACAATAAGACCGTTTCTGTGAAACTTCCAAAGATTATGTTGTCACGTGATGGATAGTAGAACCAAGGTATTGGCCACTTGCATCGGAAACGCGCTTTATGGGCTCGAATTTTGAAAGTGAGGTCAAGGATGGAGAGGACAACAGAGAGAACTGACATTACTAAGGAGATTCTTGCGAAGTAAGGCCGGCGAATGAAAGATAGCTGGTCTGCAACCGCTGATACAATCTCCATGAGCAAATTGATGACGAGGAGGAAGGCCATTCCAGTGGAATACCGACTTTTACCTTTTCCTTTTCGCTTGTTAGACAATGATTGCACATATTCTTCCCACTCCTCTTGATTCTTCCCACGTAAAGAACAACCCACCACACGTAGACCCGATGGAAAGTTACCACAAAGCTCTATTACTCTTTTAGAAACCTCTTTAAAACCATCAGGTGGAGAGCTCTGTCTAAAAGCATCTGTACATAAGATCTCAAGAGCTTCTTCACTAGATGGAAAATCCACATGGTATGTATTATCAATACCATGTTGCCGCAAGAACTCTTGGTCTTTTGTGGTCACAATAATCCTGCTTCCAGGACCAAACCATGTAGTTTCATTAGCCAAAGCCTCTAATTGCTTTAGATCATCCACATCATCAAGAATGATCAGAACTTTCAGGTTGCATAGCCTTTCTCGGATCGCACCTAAATGGTATATTTTCATATCATTTTGGTTTAAAATCTTTGAAAGAAGTTGCTCTTGGAATCGTAGCTTCAAACCATAGTCGTCAAGACCACTGCTATAGCTTCCCCTTAGATTCTCCATAAAACAAGTATGCTCAAAACTGCTAGAGAGTACACTATATAAAGCCCTGGCAATGGTAGTCTTACCAACACCCGTGGGACCCGAGATTCCAGCAATCATAGCCCCATGCTCTGAATCTAATTGTAGTAAAGACTTCAAATTCTGTAAGTGTGTTTCAATACCCACCATGTCTTCAAAATCCTTATTAGGTGTAACATTTAGTTTGTTCGAAATATCCTTAGCAATTTTTTCAATCATATCCGCTTCATTTTCCCTAAGAGAAAGAGAGAAAGAGAAACAAACAACAGTTTTAATCAAACAGTCATGTGAAAAAATGATTTGTAGATTCACAAATAAAATTTCCCAAATCGGACTAACAAATAATACCAAAAAGTTCTTTAAAATACCACATTTTCAAGTTTTGTTTATTTAAAATGTGGTACTTATGAGGATTGTCCAGTTATAAATCTCAAATTAATTGAAAAGAACAAACCAGTTTCCGAAGTCTTCTCCTAATATGCTGCTAACATTGGTCAAAGCATGGATCCATCTTCTCCTCTCGTCCTCTGTTCTTTGAGCACATGTGTGTTTGAAAATTTGCCCAAACTCTCCGGTCTGTTGCTGCACATCGTACGGATCCACTCCGTAGAAGATCGGTATCACAATTTGTCCCAAATCTTCCTTGCATTTTAAAATCTCCACCAATCCATCCAAACACCAACTCCAAGAAGCATAGTTCTTCGAGAACACTACGATCGCGATCCTCGATCCTCTGATCGCTTGTATGAGCGCAGGGGCGAGGCTGAGGCTTTTCTCGATCCCTTCGTCGTTGAACATCGTAATCCCATTGGAGGTAAACTGTCTGCGTAAATGAGCGATAAAGTTTTTACGAACATCTAGTCCGCGGAAGCTCACAAAGACGTGGTATGTCCAGGTGCGATCCGAAGAAGAAGAAGAATAGGCCATGAGATAGAGTAGCGAGAGAAAAGTTGAAGATCTGATATACGAAAATAAAAAAAATGTCTCTCGATGAGCCTTATATGATCGTAAAAGCGTGTTTACTTATATACGAAAGTCAATTTGCTGTTTCTGAGCATTGACTTCTGAGATGTCTCACGATGAGCCTTTCTTGAGAAATGACAGAGAAACAAGTCCGTCAATTCTAACAAGTTTCTCACCAAAAAAACAAAATAATTTTAAATTACCAACTACTGAAGATAATAATAAAATAGGGATATCATATGATTACCATTCGCATATTATATGTCATTTTAAGGTGTTTTTATAACCATTTTGTAGTACAAAGTCAAGTTATCCATATATTAGAGAATATATAGAGTAAATTATTGATATGTTGACATTTTCTGTTTTGCCGGAAACGATATATTTGGGAGAATCTTTATTGCGGTCATGGCAGCTTATTTGTTAGCACGTTTTTTTGAAAAAAACAAAAAAAATCATTTGTAAGCACGTTTGGGTGAAGAAATGTAACTATTAATTTATTTATACTGGTTGTGTGAAGTGTTATGATCTTGTCTGATAAGATCCAAACCCCAAAAGTTATGTTGTGGATTAATTATGTTTCAAAATGTTTTCTTTTGATTCTGATATATAATTTGAACGGATTTTTTTAGTATAATGAGTTAATGGTTTTGAAATTATTAAATGCTCACTCATTGATGTATGTTTAAGAAAAAAACGGTTTTGAAAATTTTAAACTTTTACGGAGTCATTCATCCCAAGATTTTTAGAATTTTTGAAGGAAATAGAAAAATCATGAGTTAATGGTTTTGAAATTGTTAATTGTTAAAATGCTCACCAATATTTTTTTAAGATCCAAAATGCTGAGAAGTGAAATGTAAACCTCAAAGATATTTGAACAAAGGCTTAGAATTTCCGGCAGAGTCCTTTACATACACAAAATCCAAAACATCCAAAACACTACTCTTTATTCTTAAAAGTTTAAAACAAATCAATACAATTTTGCAATAGGTAAAATATTCACGGAATTGGCCGGCTTCTCCATGAACTTGCAGATTACCATACCGATAGCAAAGGCGAGTGGCCAAACTAATACGTTGATGGGAGCGTCCTGTCATTTTTGGATAAAACTATAATTGATCCCTGACACTACTAAATGACTAACAGCACAGACCAATAATGCCGTATCTGTGAAATTTCCAAGGATGTTGTTGTAGCGACGTGGTGGATATAGGCCACTTGCACTGGAAACATGCTTTGCGGACTGTGGGGGTCGAAACCAACACAACTAGAATTTGTAAGAGTTCTAGGGAAGCTTGTGAGATTTCTATGGTAAGCTAGGGTTCAAGAGATGAATGAAAGACTTTGTTATTGATGTAAAAGCTTTAGTACCGAGTTGTGTATGAGAAAATTCGGATCCCCTTTAGGGTTGATACAAAGAAGTATTTATACTATCCTAAGGCGACTAGGTCTCCTAAACCTCTGCGGAGTCGGCTGCCTCTATGTGGGCTTCACGTTGCTGGGCTGAAGATTGGACGGGACTGAGGACGTGACCGATCGTCGGGGCGAGGCTGTGGTCGCGAGATAGGCCGAAGCCAGGCTCGGTTCGACCAGGCGAGGCCATGATCTCTCCTTTGGCTGAACCCCCAGTCTCTTCATGCTTCTCCCAGTTTCTCTTTGTTGCCACGTGCTTCGCTCCGCAAGAAGATTTAGGTGCAGTCATGCCTTGCCTTGTCAAGAACCCGGAGGGCCATTTCTTCAGTCAACTTGTCTTTGAACGTTAATGTTGAGCGGGTGAAAACCGACCCCAACAGTTAGCCCCCCCAGCTCGGTAGTATCAAAGGTGATAGTGCCGAGTTTAAAAGATGTGCTAGATATCGGCGTTACCGTTCAAAGTCAAGGTGTTGGCCTATCCTTTCTCAAAGTGGTAGAAAATGACTTCATACAGGAGGTTTTAAGACTCCGTAAATGTTCTGAAGATTTTAAGACTTCATGCTTCCTTTGCTGAAGCTGCTATGTTTCCTGCAGAAAAGTTTTTGCTCATGAATGAGGCTTTGTTTGCTCATAAATGAGGCTTTGTTTGCTCATAAATGAGGCTTTGCTTGCTCATGAATGAGGCTTTGTTAAGGCTGTGAAAACGCAAATGCGCTCACGCTCTTTATCTGCCAACGTTGCCGTTGGGCTTTGTAAAATGGTGCTGCTCTTCTAGACACGTCTGTCCGAGAGCAAGTTCACCTTGAGTTCGACCAGCGCTTGTCCTGGGTTTCAGAGTGACACGTTCAAGTATAATCTGAACGGAGGTCACTAGCAGCTGCGTTACCAACGACGTTGTTGGGTTTCTGAGTGATCAGAGGGTCATCCGGAGACGATTCTGAACACTGGAATTTATATAGCGCGTTGTATCCGTTGTGGATGTCATTGTGTTCGTATCTCTACACTATTGCTGTGGCCAGCAGCAATAGATGTAGAACGACTCTACTCGAATAAAGCTTTGATCGGTCCGTAGAGGACAAGCTGTTCTCATGGTGAGTGCTGTGGCGAGTGTTTGTTGTGTGACGATGAGGTCGTCACTGGGGTTGGTGTCGTGTGAGCTCATCTGGAAGGAGGCTGAAGTGAAATGTAATTCCCCCCCTTTTGATGGAGGGGAGCAACTGAACCTATCCGAAGACAGGCTGCCTACGTACCCTTTGCAGGGATCAAGTCGCCTCGTAGTTCATTGCAAGAGCTTCTAAGAGGGTGGTGGTGTCACAGCGGACTGGATGAGCTCGTCCGCGTGCTTGGTTTTCCCGCCCCTCTTAGCGCGGACTTCTTCTTCGCTTCGAGCGAAGTCTGTAGCGCGGTGGAGAGCGTCTTGGATAGTCGCAGGTGGGTTGACAGTCAACTCCTGCCAGAATGGAGAGGGGCATCGAAGCGCTCCTCTCAAGGCCTCCAGTGCGGACGTGTTGGTAACACCGTCCACTTTTGACAGCGTATGCTTGAATCTTGTCACGAAAGACCGCAGGCTTTCGTTCTCTCCTTGCTTGTTTGTCCACAGCTCCGCATCATAGATCTTTCTTTCAGCGAAGATGTTGTAGTGCTGCACAAACATCTCTGAGAGTTGATGGAAGGTGTGGATTGATTTCTTCTCCAGCTTGTAGAACCACTGGAGGGCAGGCCCTTTGAGGCTCTCTACGAACAGCTTGCAGTAGCCAATGTCCTTCTCGGCTTCTGTGAAGTTTGCCCTTCCTAAGGCGACTTCGAATTCCATCAGGTGGATAGCAGGGTCGGTGGTCCCCTCATAGACCGGGAGCTTGACCTTTCCGGGGTCAGAGATTTGAGTCCTCGCGACCCTCTCAGCGAAGGGTGTGTTCCGTGCCCTCTCGAGCACAGAGGCGATCCCAGGAGCCTTCGCCGTGCTCCTGTACATTTGTTGTTGGGTAGCCTTTAGGTCAGAGGCGACCTGATCTAACTGGGCTTTCAGCGCAGCGATCTCTCCGTCTCGGGAGCCTTGCGGAGCCCTGCGCTCTTGTTCCCTCATGTAAAGCTCTGCTACGGTTGGAGCTCCTCCTCCATAAGCCATAGCGTTGCCAGCAGTTGTGTCGGTTCGGGCTCGCCTCCGAGGGGGGTGACCTTCGTCCGACTCTCCCATCACGCGCTCAGGAGTTGGATCGAAATCCCGACGAGGTGGTGGTGGAGGCAAGTCCTCCGGATCCGTTCGATCGGCCCGAGGCGGCAGCTCCTCGCATCGATCCCTTCGATTGACTCGGGGTGTGGCAAAGCTGAGGCGTGTTGGACGAACACGGGACCTCTTGCGCATCTGTCTCTTGAGCGCTTGCAGCTCGCTCGCCGTATCTCCAGTTTTCTTCATCAGAGTCTCGAGCATCTGCTTGATTTGTGTGAGATCTGCTGCGTTGTTAGCAGCGCGAGGCGCAGTGTTTTCCATGGAGTTGCTTCTGTCTTCGTCGTGCTGGTGAGACGAAGATCCTTCGTTGCTCATGGTATTGCTTGACATCTTGGTGGCGTGATGAAGAAACCCTAACTCTTGAGCGTCAGAAATTCTCTGTGTCCCCTTAGTCGGCGCCAAATTGTGGGGGTCGAAACCAACACAACTAGAATTTGTAAGAGTTCTAGGGAAGCTTGTGAGATTTCTATGGTAAGCTAGGGTTCAAGAGATGAATGAAAGACTTTGTTATTGATGTAAAAGCTTTAGTACCGAGTTGTGTATGAGAAAATTCGGATCCCCTTTAGGGTTGATACAAAGAAGTATTTATACTATCCTAAGGCGGCTAGGTCTCCTAAACCTCTGCGGAGTCGGCTGCCTCTATGTGGGCTTCACGTTGCTGGGCTGAAGATTGGACGGGACTGAGGACGTGACCGATCGTCGGGGCGAGGCTGTGGTCGCGAGATAGGCCGAAGCCAGGCTCGGTCCGACCAGGCGAGGCCATGATCTCTCCTTTGGCTGAACCCCCAGTCTCTTCATGCTTCTCCCAGTTTCTCTTTGTTGCCACGTGCTTCGCTCCGCAAGAAGATTTAGGTGCAGTCATGCCTTGCCTTGTCAAGAACCCGGAGGGCCATTTCTTCAGTCAACTTGTCTTTGAACGTTAATGTTGAGCGGGTGAAAACCGACCCCAACACGGACTCGGATTTTGAAAGTGAGGTCAAGGATGGAGAGGACAACAGATAGAACTGACATTATTAAGGAGATTCTTGCGAAAGTTACCGAAGAAAGCTGGTCTAAAACCGCTGATGCAATCTCCACGAGCAAATTGATGACAACAAGGTAGGCCATTCCAGTGGAACACCGACTTTTCCCTATTGGCTCGTTAGGCAATGGTAATTCATAATCAATTCTTAGTAGGTGATCGATATCTCGATCTTCATGATTAATTTCTACTCTGCGAGTTACTTCTCCCCATTCATCTTCCTTCTTCCCGAGTAAAGATGAACCCCCACTTTTACTTTTCCCTTTTCCACTACAAGAATACAAGTCATTTTCCGACGGACGTCAAATCTGTCGGAAAATTCCGACAGATTGTATTTTTTTTAATTCGAAAAAATAAAAAAAAAATTAAAAGCAATCCGTCGGAATTTTCCGACGGAATGCGTTTTTTTTTAAATATCAAAAAAAAAAAATTAAACGGCATCCGTCGGAAAATGCCGACGGATTTCCGACGGATACGGTATCCGTATACGGTTTACGATATCCGGTATACGGTTACGGATTTCTGACGGATTTATGACGGATTTCCGACGGAATGGGTTTTTTAAAACCAAAAAAAAATTCCCGCCTATGTTTTGGCGGTATAAAATTAGGGTAAAATCCGTCGGAAATTTTATACACATTTTCTTATAAGAAAAAGAAGAAGAAGAAAGAAGATTCACCGCCGGAGATTTTTTTTTTTTTAAAAAATTGAAAATCCGTCGGAAATTTCCGACGGATATGGTATCCGTATACGGTATACGGTATCCGTATACGATATACGGTATCGGAATCCGTCGGAAATCCGTCATATATCCGTCGGAATTCGGATTTCCGACAGAATTTTTTTTTTAAATTCCGTCATAAATCCGTCGGAATTTCTGACGGATTTCCGACGGAACTCAATTTCCGACGGAACTCAATTTCCGACGGAACTCAATTTCCGGCGAGATAGAACCGACCGTAGAAAACCGTCGGAAAAGGGGGATTTCCGACGGTTTTGGCCGTCGGAAATCGCCTTGTTTTCTTGTAGTGTTCGCTTGTTTGTCGATGATGGTTCATATCTGCGTATTAGTACTTGCTCGATATCTTGATGATCACGATTAGTTTCTAGTTTCCGCATTACTTCTTCCCACTCCTCTTCATTCTTCCCACGTAAAAGTGAACCCACCACACGTAGATTCGATGGAAGGTTACCACAAAGCTTTGTTACTCTTTTAGCAAGCTCTTCAAAACCATCAAATGGGGAGCTCTGTCTAAAAGCATTTTTACATAAGATCTCGAGAGCTTCTTCAGTAGATGGAAAATCCATCTGGTATGTATTACTATTAACAATACCATGTTGTCGCAAGAGCTCTTGGTCTTTTGTGGTCACAATAATCCTGCTTCCAGGACCAAACCATGCAGTTTCATTAGCCAAAGCCTCTAACTGCTTTAGATCATCCACTTCATCAAGAACGATAAGAACTTTCAGGTTGCATAGCCTTTCTCGTATCGCAGCTAAATTGTATATTTTCATATCATTTTGGTTTAAAATCTTTGAAAGAAGTTGCTCTTGTAATCGCAGCTTCAAACCATAGTCGTCAAGACCACTGCTATAGCTTCCCTTTAGATTCTCCATAAAACAAGTAAGCTGAAAACTCCTAGAGAGTACACTATATAAAGCCCTGGCAATGGTAGTCTTACCAACACCCGTAGGACCCGAGATTCCAACAATCATAGCCCCATGCTCTGAATCTAATAGTAGTAAAGACTCCAAATTCTGTAAGTGTGCTTCAATACCCACCATGTCTTCAAAATCCTTATTAGGTGTAACATTTAGTTTGTTCGAAATATCCTTAGCAATCTTTTCAATCATATCTGCTTCATTGTCCCTAAGAGAAAGAGAAACAAAAGACAGTTTTCAATCAAACAGTCATGTGAAAAATGATTTGTAGATTCAGAAATAAAAATTCCCAAATCGGACTAACAAAAAATAATAAAAAGTTGTTTAGATACCATATTTTGAAATTTTGTTTATAAAAATAACACTATTTGTTTTTTCTATCAAAAAAATACCATAAAACTTTAAAATGTGGTACTTATGAGAATTGTCCACTTATAAATCTCAAATTAATTGAAAAAAACAAACCAGTTTCGGAAGTCTTCTCCTAATATGCTGCTAACATCGGTCAGAGCTTGACTCCATAGTCGCCTCTTTTCCTCTGTTCTTTGAGCACATGTACGATTGAAAATATGCCCAAACTCTCCGGTTTGTTTCCGCACGTCGGATTGATCCACTCCATAGAAGATCGGTATCACAATTTGTCCCAGTTCTTCCTTGCATTTGAAAATCTCCACCAATTCATCCTGACACCATCTCGAACCAGCATAGTTCTTCGAGAGCACGACGATGGAGATCCTCGATTCTTTAATTGCTTGCGTGAGAGCAGGGGCGATGGTTTGGCTTCTCTGGATCTCTTCTTCATCGAACATCGTAATCCCATTGAAGGTAAAATGTTCGCGTAAATGACCGAGAAAGGTTTTAGGAACATCTTCTCCGCTGAAGCTCGCATAGACGTGGTATTTCCAGGTGAGATCCGAAGAAGAAGAAGAAGAAGCCATGAGATAGAGTAGCGAGAGAAAAGTTGGAAGATCTGATATACCAAAATCAAAAAATGCCTCTCGATGAGCCTTATATGATCATAAAAGCTTGTTTACCACTGACTTCTGAGGTAAGTTTGTTTCGGATACCAACTAGATCTGATATACGAAAGTCAGTTTGCTGTTTCTGAGCATTTTCTGAGAAAAGACAGAGAAACAAGTCAGTCAATTCTAACAAGTTTCTCGCCAAAAAAACAAAATAATTTTAAATGACTACCAACTACAGAAGATAATAGCAAAATAATTTTAAATGACTACCACTACAGAAGATAATACACTAGTTGTGGACAGGATTTCAGTAAACGCAAAAGACAAGAACACTTAGGGCATTCCAAATGCAGACATTTTACAGATTATAAAATTATTAAAACACACACACTCTCTCTCTTCCTTTTACTTAACTTTATATCTTCTCTTTCATCCTTTTACCAACTTTTATTAATTTTATATTTAAACACTCTCTTTTCTTTTTCCTAACACTCTCAAAAATATCCTATATTAGACATTCTCTCTCTTCCTTTTCCTAAACACACTCACTATCTACTCTCTTTACTTAAATTTTATTAATTTTACATTTCAATATACACCACAAAAACACTATCTTTCTTCCTTTTACAACTATTTTAATAATTTTATATTATAAGAACACCCCAAAATGTCTCCAATACACATGTCCTTAGGGCATGTTCAATAGTAATCCCTAGTGTGGTGTTTTTATAATATAAAATTATTAAAATGGTTGAAAAAAGAAGAAAGAGAATGTTTTTGTGGGGTATATTGAAATATAAAATTAATAAAATTTGAATAAAGAGAGTAGATAGTAAGTGTATTTAAATATAAAATTAATAAAAGTTGAGTAAAAGAAAAAGAGAGTGTCTAAAATTAGATATTTTGGAGAGTGTTTTTAAAAGGAAGAGAGAGTGTTTAAATATAAAATTAATAAAAATTGAGTAAAAAGATGAAAAAGAAAGTATAAAGTTGAGTAAAAAGAAGAGAGAATGTGTGTTTTAATAATTTTATATTGAAATGCACCTGGCCTAAGTTTCTTGAATCAAAACCAGTCCGGTTCTTGCTCGAGCACACCTCAGCCCGGTTATAATCAAAACCAAACCGAATCAAACCGGTTTTGTCCTGATTACTTCAAGTGGATCCACGAGGATCTTAAACCGGGATAACAGAAGAAACGGTAGAAAGAGCGAAAACAACGGCGCATTTCAGGTTAGTTATTGTAAACGGCAAGGTGTTTATCGAAAAGTACAAGAAGTCTATACAGTCTAGAGATGCGTTCACACTGTGGGGGATTCTTCAGCTACTGAGATAGTATCCAGAAAAATTACCTGACGTGGATCTTATGTTTGACTGCGATGATCGACCAGTCATTAAATCGGACGGTTATAATCAATTAAATCGTACGGTTGAAAATGAACCACCTGCGTTATTTAGATACTGCGGAGATAGATGGACGATGGATATTGTATTTCCAGATTGGTCGTTCTGGGGATGATATGTACTGGATGTTAACCTCTTCTCTTTATCATTTTGGTTTTCCTTTTTTATGTCTGAAGCGTGTATGGTTGTTATCATACACTTGTCCCCACTTGATCACATGCCGGAAAAAGTTTTGAGAATGGTCCAATTTTCTTTTGTAAGACATTATAGATTCTTTGGTGAATATAGTGTTTATACTATTTCTGATTATAGTACTGTTTATTGAAAACTTTATAGTACAGTTTCTGATTAATTATAGTAATTTTAAAGTGTTGAAAAGTAAGTCTAAATAGTATAGCATTTATTTCCACTCGATGGCACCACTATTTGAATATGTGGTTGTTTAATTTTTTTTTTTTTTGACATCTGAATAACATTTATAAAACCAACTGAGATAATACAAAGACCGGTAAGGGACAAACCCATCCGTGGCCATGAAAACGAATTCGTAAAGAAACCACAGCCCACAAGAGGGAAACCATGCACAAACGAATATCGATACACATAGCTTATTTATTAAACGGAGAGAGGCACCTACGAACCGACACCAAACGGCAAGGACACATGGACTTGCACAAACCGACCGAACCAGCATCACTAACACATGAAGAAACAGTAACCGAAACCTCCTTTTGTGATCCAATTATACCTCTTATACTAAAACAAAAAATTCATCCTTCGGCAAAACCAAAGAAGGTGGGAAAGAACCAATTGATTACCACACCTGAAATGAATCCCATAAAGATAACAAATTCCGAATTGATTTGTAGATGTAGAGAGAAGGAGAGAACCACTCAAAACCGGCTGAAACCACAAATAGCAGTACCAGAGACGGACCCGACCAGAGACCATGTGAGACAAAGCGATGAAGAAGGACCTGCAAGCCAAGACACCCAAAAACACGCCACAAACAACAAGAACAACGACAAAACAAAACCGCTAAAACGAGAACCACACAACAAAACTACTAGCCACTAGACGCGAAGCTCCGAAACAAAGAGAGACGACCGGTAAAAACAGAGAGCGAACACTCCGACGAGAAGCATGACGGTTGAATATGTGGTTGTTTATTTTATCACTTATTCAGTTATCATACTTTATTACATTTAAATTGTATAACATATTAACATGTAATGTATTTTTGATATACAATTTTAAAAATCCAAAATCATGTTTGTAATATTAAAATAATGATAGTAATATATCAGACTTGAAATCATTAAAGATAATCTCCATGGTACCTGAATCTGAGACGGGGTAGAGGTTGGTGCTGCAGCAGGATGGCTCAACGTACGCCTCGGTTGGTGCTGCAGCAGGTTTTGGCAAAACCCGTCAATCGACCTGCAAATGTGTATTACAACTATGCATTTGTATCAAACAAAAATCAAAACATGTGTTCTCTCCTTAAGTTCATACATACTACATAATACCACACCAAATGTCAACTAAAAGAGATAAACGAAACCTGAGCAAGAACCAAACTAAAGCAGATTGTATGCTTTGCATTAATAAATCAGATCTCAATCAATCAGCAACAATTGAATTCACAACTTTACACTACAGAGCATGTGCAAGACAACAATTAAATCCCATTTGTTTACACTCACAATCTCTTTCAGCTATGTACGGTTCATTGGTTTCTCAATCTAATAAAACCAGAGTCTACAAGACAACAACAGGAAGAAGCGAAACTACAATCACAAACCTCAAACATGGATCTCTGATGTTTCACACAAGCTTGGTTGAAGACTAATTGAAGAGACATCTGCAAAAGTAGAAACCAAACCAAACCAAAACAGATTTTAGTCTTCAATCAACAAAAAAAACCGCAAACTTATCAAATTTGGAACCGACCAACAACACCAACTCATCAAACAAAAACTAAAAGGCCTAGCGTGACCAAAGATCTCGGAGAAGATATCATCTGCACTTCTTGGATTAAACCGGAAAGAAGCTCTGGCGTCTGATCCTCCGGGATATCCACCGGAGCCAGGAGGTGGAGCTTGGTTCTTTAACTCTTCTTCTCCGTATTGCTCATAGATTGCTCGTTTTTGAGGATCGCTCAAAACCTTTGCAACAATTCACAAAACAACAAAAGAATTGACCAACATAAGAATTTCTCTACTAAAAAACCCATTAAGCTTTAATTGTTCCAAAAGTTTATCAATTTCTCAGCTAAATCAACGAAATTCGAAAATCTAAAACAAAATTCCACAAAAGAGCATAAACCTTGAATTTGGATCTGAAGAGCACTCGCACCTCGGTCAACCTGAAGAAAGTAAATTAGTACCCAATGATTAGGATGTGAAGAACAAATATTCAAGACTTTAACATCAAAACAACATGTATCACACAAACGATGATATATCCAGAAATTAGCTCCTCATATGTATCACACACAAAACAAATTCATATACGAACTCAAAAAATCAAAACTAAACTCATACATGGTTTTGAGAGAAAGAGATGTGGTGGTGGATTAAGGTTTATGTTGGCGGAGGAGAAGAAGCAGCGGACTTGGTAGGTTGAAATAAGAGACACGGTGGTTGATTCCGGTAGAAGAGAAAGATGAGAGGTTGCGTTGTTTAGCGACAAAGTGAATATAGTGTGTTAATATTCATATTCTTTTTAATTAATTAATTAAATCCGGAAATTAATCCATTTCCCTCTTTTAAATAATTTTATTTCTTGTTGACAAAAAAAAAAAAAATTATTTCTCCCCTATAACAAATATCCGGCAGCCAAAAAATACAATATCCGACGGATTTCCTATCAATTTACATTTTTACGCATGTGATCTCATTGGTATATTTTTAATATTTTCTTTTTAAAACTAAAGTCCATCATTATTCCGTTGGAATTTTCTACGGTTGGAAATTCCAACGGATTTTCTACAGTTAGAAATGTTAACTATCAAATTATTTAATCAATTATATCATATATGTATCTAACCACATAAAATAATGTTTAAAATAAAAAAAACATTAAAAATACAAAAAACTAAAACTAAAACAAAAAAAAATCTATTCGAAGTTAAAATTATCGAGCGGATCCTGGCTCGATGTGCCTCCTTCTTCGTCTTCTCTCTTTCTCAAAATCCCGACAATGGCGGGGTTCGACTTCGCTAACTCCGCGGACAGATTATCGTAGACGCTCACCGTCCTCTCTAACTTCTTCTCCGTTAGGCCGAGCCGTTCTTTTGTTTCCCGGAGCTCCTTGGCCATTTGCGGATCAGAAGCATATCTCGAAACGGGACAAAATGGCACTCCCTGATCATCCGTCCGGATAGATCCTGTAAATGCCATCTTTCCCTTACGGTTTCGAGGAGCCATTTACAAAAAAAAATTAAAAGTATATAATTTTATTTTTAACAATGTTAATAGTATAATAAATATTTAAAATTGTGAATAAAAATTACCTGCAATGCTACACTGTTGATCTCCATCGGTGTGAGCTGAGTAGGTTGACCATCGGGAGTAAGCTGGGTTGAGAGTTCGTCGACTCGCTCAATGACATCGTCGTGGAGCTTGTGGACACGTTCATCAACCCATGTCCCGTCCGGCCTGCTGTGGGTCTTCTCCCAAACCGATGTCATCGTTGCGGAAACTCCTGTTTCCGCAGTCTGAAAATGGAAACATATTAAAAGTTGAATTTTTTGTTACCGTAAAAATTGAAAGTAAAAAAATTTAATAACTTACAATGTCAACCGCATGCTGAGCATAAGAAATCTGTCCCGAACAGTGCTTTGAAGGCTGGTCACTACCGCCAACCTTCGTCAATCGAGCAGCCGAGCACTGGGCAGATTTCTCCGCAGAAGTCTCCAACTGCCAGAAGGCGACAAGACCAGCCCAAATATTGGGATCGAAGAAAGATGGCATACATACCTTCGGATCCGGATTCTTTTGCCACTTCTCCTTCCACCGTCCTATTTGGTTGTTGAGACGGTTCTTCGCTTTCTCCTCAAATTTTTCATGAACTAAACCAGTAATCGCGGGGTCCCAATAATATTTTTGCTGCAAATTGAATAAATAAGTTATAAAATTACAAAATTGAATAAATAAATAAAAATTTTAAAATTTTTTTACCGCGAATGTTTTGAACCACCGATCCTTGGTCTCCAGGTTAACATACTTCCAACTCGTGTGGCACATCTTGAAATCCCGCTCTATGATCTTTCTAACATCTTTTCCCACCTTGTTTTTGCAAAACCTAAAAAAATTTATAAAAATGATATTATGTTTAAATAAATATATTAATAATTATTAAACAAAAATAATGTAAAAAAAATTACTTACCACACAGCATTGCCGGTAGAGTCAGGTTCTAAATGGGGAAGAGCCTGCCGTCCGGGAGTAACGAGAAGCTGCTCGAAGGTCATGTCATCCCATGAAGGAATTGCTCCAGGGTTTGGCTCGGGAGGTGGCGTCGGCTGTGACTCCGGAATCCTGTTAGCGGTATCGGAAGGAGAGGCGCGCGCTGAAGGAGAGACGCGGACGGAATGTGTACGTTGTCCTGGTCGTGAATGACCACTACCACGACCAACACCAGGCTCTAAGTAGTCGGTATAGTCGTTCTCCGCCATCTAAATAAATTTTATAATTTTGAAATTAGTAATTGCATATTAAAAAAATTTGAAATTTAATATTAATTTGAACAACTTTAAAGATAACATTAAAAAAAAAATTTAAAATTCTTAAAATAAACGAACAATTTAGAAAATTACTTTATCAGGTCGAGGGATTGGGATTCGGAAGGTCGAGGGATCGGGATTCAGAATGTCTAGGGATCGGGATTCGGAATGTCGAAGAAACGTTTTCTTAGAGAGAGAAAGGTTTTTTGTAGAGAGAGAAGAGAGAGATGTGAGGAATGAGCGAGGGATTGGAATTGCTTATATAGGGAAAAAAATCCCTCGCAATTCCATCGCAAATCCCTCGCAAAGTGGGCCGAATATTTGACCCAATGCATGTTTGCCGCCACAACGTTTCGTTTGCCGCCCACAAATAGTCGCAAATGCCTCGCAAATATTAAAAAAAGCCGTCGCAAAAGCCTCGCAAACTGTAAATCCTAAGGTGAATGTTTGATCAGTTAATAGAGCTGACCGTAAGTAAGGTCGCAAAAGCGTAGCAAATTTGGCGTGGCATTTGCGACGAAATCGTCGCAAATCCGTAGCAATATTTCATTTGCGACGAAATTGCGACGAAATTGTCACAAATCCCATGCTAAAGTGGTTTAGGGTATACTTAGGGTTTTGGATGTTTTAGACTAAAATTACAATTCATATATGTAAATATACACTTCTTTAGGTCCTTAGTCCATGTATGAAACAAAGTTAGTCTACTAATTGATTGATCACATTCTTAGTATAAGTGCATGTATGTGACACTTCGTTATATATGTTTTCTTGATAAAGTTTTGATAAGTTTTTTATTTCAATAATTATAAAGGGATTGTTATTTATTATACGACTCATACATTTATATTCGAAGACGAGCCAATTGAAACGGTATAAATAATGTATAGGTTAGAGTTTAGGGTATGGAAGTTTGCTACGATTTTGCGACGGAATCGTCGCAAATCCGTCGCAAATGCTACGATTCCGTCGCAAAATCGTAGCAAACTTCCATACCCTAAACCTTAGTGTTTTGTTCTTATTCTTATTACTTGGACATTGATGGAAAAAAATATATATATGAATTAAGGCCTCTATGATATGTTTTTATATTCCAAGAAAAGGCAATTTAAACGGTATAAATAATGTATTGGTAAGAGTTTTGGGTATGGAAGTTTGCTACGATTTTGCGACAAATGCGTCGCAAAACCGTCGCAAAAGTTCATATTTGCGACGGTTTTGCGACGATTCTGTCGCAAAATTGTAGCAAATGGTTATATCTCTTGGTTAAAAAAAAAATTTATCAACACACTCAAAAATATATACTTAATATATACACATAATTAATAATAAATTTATTAATCTTCTTTGTCATGATCAGAAACATAACGGTCTACTCCGCCATCTTCGTCATCATCGTAATCCTCATCTTCCTCTTCGTGTTCATCAAACTCATCTTCGTTTCCTTCTGAATCCTCGAATATCACATCAAAACCATTATGAAGTGGGTCAATTCTTGTCAAATTGGTGGTTACCTCTGTAGGGATCAAAACTTCTTTGGTTCTTGCAGGTTGCACTGGGGGTTGATGATCATCATCAACATCAGCTGCTAACCCCCCGACAATTCGACCCCTTGGGTTAACTTTAATCACGGATAGCCAATCTTGATCCCGTCATCCACGAGTACGAGGGTAAGGAATGAAGACTATTTGCTCTGCTTGCGATGCTAAAACAAATGGCTCAAACTTTTCAGTGTAGCTCCTATTTCCTTTTACATCAACAACTCCAAATTTGCTGGTTCTAACCCCGAGACCATTGGATGGATCAAACCAATCACAACGAAATAATACACTTTTCAAGTTCAACACACCAGCATACTCAATCTCAATGATTTCTTTCAAAATACCATAGAAGTTTGTATCGCCCGGGACATGAATACCATAATTTGCAGTGGCTTTATTTTGTCCATGTTGAAATGTGTGAAAAATAAATCCGCGAGTACAATACATCTTACTCGTTTTTATGCTTGCAATGGGCCCCAAAACAAACTCATGTACCCATAAAGGCCAACTTTGTCGAGATTTCTTCGCCACCTATTGTCAAATTGAAATAATTAGTATATATATATATATATATATATATATATATATATATATATATATAAGTAATACTAATATAACTCATGCATGGTTCTTACCTTCTCCCGCATCCAGCCAGCAAAATCACGTTCTAGGTAAAATTGAACTTCTTTATCATTTAGTTCAGGAAATGCTTCTCGTATTTGGCCTTCTAACGTTCTGTACACCCGTTAATTAGTTGTATATATATTTTCAATTAATATATATAAATATACATATATATATATATATATATATATACCTCTCATATGGCTGAAAGTAGTTACAATTTAGCATTATATACGTATGGGCAGCTTGCATATGCTTGAAATCACACCACGTTGATTCCTTCACTTTTCCACCCATCCGACCTACATCACAGAAAACATCTGGTACACCCTCCAAGTGATATGTTCGACCAACCCCACCATCGTCGTATCGTCTACGACGGGTTTTCTTAGTTTTCACGGTTTGGCTAAAGTAGTAAGTAGAGAAGTTTGATGTCTCCTCTGTCAAACTTCCAGCAATGATTGATCCCTCTACTCTAGCGAGATTTTTCGCCTTCATCTTCAAATGTTTGAAGAACCTTTCGAAGGGGTACATCCATCGAAATTGGACTGGACCACCCAAATCTAACTCATGTGTACAACCAAATGTTCCATCACATCAAAAAAGGAAGGTTGAAATATCTTCTCTAAGTTGCAAATAGTGAGTGGAATGTCTGAATTCAACTTCGAGATTTCGTCCTCCGTTAAGGTTCTGGCACATATGTCTCTGAAAAATGCTCCAATACCTAAAACGCCAATCCGGTCCGGACTAAGTTAATTAGTACAGTTACAAAATACATGTATGTATATATTAATAACCATAGATAAACGTAATACCTGCAATTGCCTCGTGTACATCCAGCGGTAAAAGCTCTTGAAAGGCAAAAGGGAGTAGTCGCTGCATGAACACATGACAATCGTGGCTCTTCATCCCAGAAAATTTCCCCCCTTGCTCAACACACCTCGAAAAAGTTGACACGTAGCCATCTGGGAACTTCACCCACTCCTTAACCCAGTTAATCAAAGCATTCTTCGAAGCAGGTGATAGTCGGAAACTGGGAATAGGTGCCCTACCATCTCCTGTTAGATGCAACTCAGGCCTTATGCATAAAGCCGCGAGATCTAGACGAGATTTTTGATTGTCTTTTGTTTTCCCTGCAACATTCAACAATGTGTGTATAATATTCTCAAAGAAATTTTTCTCCACATGCATGACATCCAAGTTGTGCCTCAGCAAATGCTCCTTCCAGTAAGGCAATTCCCAAAATATACTTTTCTTATGCCAGTTATGGTATACCCCATACCCAACAGGCATATTTGCTGGATTACTTTGCCAATTACCTCCAATTTTTACAGTTTCTTCCGCACCATCTTTATCGATTTGTTCTTCCAACTCCTCACCTGAGAGGTAAACCAAGGGGGAGGTTTTAACAACTCGATTTCGAAATAACGTCCTACCCTTTCTATAAGAATGATCCCTTGGAAGAAAACGACGATGACAGTCAAACTAGCAAGCTTTCCCTCCTGCTGACAATTGAAATGATTCGGTCTTATCTAAACAATAAGGACATGATAACTTTCTGTGCGTTGTCCATCCAGATAGCATACCATACGCCGGAAAGTCGCTTATCGTCCACATGAGGACAGCCTTCATGTTGAAGTTCTTATGGCTCGACGAATCAAATGTCCGTACACCAACATGCCACAACTCCTTTAGTTCCTGGATAAGAGGCTGTAGGAAGACATCAAGTGATCTTTTAGGATGCTTTGGCCCTGGAACCAAAATGCTGAGAAATAAAAATTCTCGATGCATACACATTTTCGGTGGGAGATTATATGGCGTCACTATGACTGGCCACAACGAATATTGCCTACCAGACATCCCAAAAGGACTAAACCCATGAGTGCAAAGACCCAAATACACATTTATATGTTCTACAGCAAAGTCTGGATATACCGTGTAAAAGTGTTTCCACGCTTTTACATCTGATGGATGGGCGACCACCCCTTCCTGACAATCGTGTTCTGCGTGCCAGCTCATTGCCTCTGCTGTCTGCTCTGATTGATATAATCGCTTCAGCCTATCTGTTATTGGAAGGTACCACATACGCTTGAACGGGACTTTGGTGCGACCACTAGTCTTCTTATATCTTGGATGAGAGCAAAAACGACATTCCTGCAGCTGAGCATCATCTTTCCAAAAAATATACAATTATCAATGAAGACATCAATCATCTCAGACGGTAATCCAAGACTTGCTACCAATCTTTGTATCTCATAGTAACTCTCTGCAGATTTATTACCCTCTGGCAAATACTCTTTAAACAATTCACCCCATTTATCCATGCAATTTTCACTAAGGTTATCTTCGCTTTTAATTGTCATCATCATAGATGCTAACGACAATTTTGATAGCCCTTCTCTACATCCTTCGTAGATAGGTTCGTTAGCAGCATCTAACATATCATAAAAAATTTTAGCACTCGGGTTTGGTTCTTCAAAAGTATTATCACTAAACGAAGCAGTAGTTTCTTGAAATGCATCATTGACCATATCATTAAACCTATTCCCATCTGTATTTCCATATGCAGATTCATTAAAATTATCACGACCATATTGATAATTACTATCCTCATAATTACTACCACCTTCTACATTCCCACGATAACTCGTACTTGAACTACCCGGAACATTGACAACAAAATCCTCCCCATGCGAAAACCAAACATAGTAGTTAGGTAAAAACCCCCTCGTAAATAAATGTTTCCAAACAGTTCGCGTATCATGTGGAGCAAAGTTTTTGCATTTCACACAAGGACAGAAAATTTTCACGTTACCGTCGTTGGTATATCCTGCGACAGCCCCTTGGTTGTTTATCGCCTGCATCAAGAACTAGTCAAGCCCTTCTCTAAATGCTCTAGTCACTTGGCCAGTTTCTGGAACTTTGCGGTTGTACATCCATGCTCGAACCACGTAGACCTCATGATGCGAAGACATCTTCGATCGATTAATTATGAAAATATTTGTTCTCTTTAAGAAATTTTAGAAAAAAAATTTCTCCTCGTATTGTTTTAAAATTAAGATTGGAATGTTTGTTGTGAATTCGTCGATCACACATTCGAAGTTTTTATAGGAAATTGATTTATTTTGCTACTAATTTGCGACATTTTTGCATCTATTTTGCGACACGTTTGCGACTAAAAATATTGCACCCATAATCAGGTAAGCATCATAAACACGTGTCTATTCTATTACAAAATATCTTACCACGTAATATCGTCGCAATATTTGCGACGATTTTGCGGCAAAACATACATATCGACGCAAAATCGTCGCAATGTTGCGTATTTATAGTTTGGTAAGTTAAGATTTAATTTGTAATTTTTTGTTATTAAGTATTAATGTGTTAGGGTTACAATTAAATTTTTGGAAACTTCTCAAAGCTATCGTTGATGAAACTGTTCATGATTCCCATCGCTTTGCTCGAGATTCCGGCCGATATCTCGATGCACTTGCTTCAGAACCTTGAAGATGTAGATCTTGTAAGTCTCGATATATAGTCGCCGCATAGTCAACGCAAAATCGTCGCAATTTTGTATTTATAGTTTGGTAAGTTAAGATTTAATTTGTAATTTTTTGTTATTAGTATTAATGTGTTAGGGTTACAATTAAAGTTTTGGAAACTTCTCAAAGCTATCGTTGATGAAACTGTTCATGATTCCCATCGCTTTGCTCGAGATTCCGACCGATATCTCGATGCACTTGCTTCAGAACCTTGAAGATGTAGATCTTGTAAGTCTCGATATATAGTCGCCGCATAGTCAACGCAAAATCGTCGCAATGTTGCGTATTTATAGTTTGGTAAGTTAAGATTTAATTTGTAATTTTTTGTTATTAGTATTAATGTGTTAGGGTTACAAGTAAATTTTTGGAAACTTCTCAAAGATATCGTTGATGAAACTGTTCATGATTCCCATCGCTTTGCTCGAGATTCCGGCCGATATCTCGATGCACTTGCTTCAGAACCTAGAAGATGTAGATCTTGTACATCTCCACGCTCTTCTTCTTCATCTTCTTGTCGCCGCCGGCTGCTCCGGCTTTCTTCGGAGTAAATTTTTTGTTATTAGTATTAATGTGTTAGGGTTACAAGTAAATTTTTAGAAACTTCTCAAAGATATCGTTGATGAAACTGTTCATGATTCTCATCGCTTTGCTCGAGATTCCGATATCAGGATGCACTTGCTTCAAAACCTTTATGATGTAGATCTTGTAAGTCTCCACGTTCTTCTTCTTCATCTTCTTCTTCTTGTCGCCGCCGGCTAGTCCGGCTTTCTTCGAAGTAAATTTTTTGTTATTAGTATTAATGTGTTAGGGTTACAAGTAAATATTTGGAAACTTATATTAATATTATGATATTTTAACATTAACATCGATGTTCATAAACGTACGTACATTATTGATTAAACACGTAATACAAATAAACAGCTGATAACATAAACACATATTTTTTTTTATTTCTTTTATTGATGACGTAATGTTTTACTCATCATCAATTTCTTCACCATCATCCGTCGTCGACCCTTCGTCGTCATTCTGGGATAGCCAATTGTTTGGATTTCGATGACCACGACTGCTACTACCTTCTTCTATGAACGATGTAGCCAGGTTAATTACAGCCCTTTACGCGTGCGCCCGGAAACATAGGCCGACTGTTGAGCCCACTCTGGCTCAGCCGCACCACCCGGGGTCGGGGTGTGAAATAAAAACTTGATTTATGTGTACGGATACTACTTAATACAATACTTTTAAAATATATATTGTAATTAACTTACATTGCTTATGTTCTCAAGAATAATGTTAAGATATGTTGGCGCCCTATCAAACTTAACAACTACAACCTCCTTTAGAACCAATACCGAACCCTCCTTTATGTGCGGCCCATATTTGTTATCAGATATGGCGGACCTATGAATGCTCGCTTGTACAGTCCCGGTAGGATCCTTCAAGGAAAATAAATAACATTTATAGATTACTAAATATATAATTTGTTAAAAACATCTTTTCTTAGAACTTATATATACATGTTACCTTTAGTATGACCATCGCGTCCCCCAATCCATTAGGTTCCATTTTATGAATCACTGCTACCACATATGGTACGTGACGCCATTGTGGTTTTATTTTATACAACTCTTTTACCAGTGTCCACCCACGTATGTGTCCACCTGTATATATTTTACGTAGAATAAGTAAAATATAATTAAATGTCAATAAAACAATATACAAACTTTGAAATATATATTAGTAATTAAGAAACATAAATAATATTATTTCTGTTTCTTAATTACTAATATATATTTCAAAGGTTGTATTAATAACATTTCATTATACCTGTTAATTTGGTGACATTTCCAATTGTCGTCTTCCAAAGGACATTGGTGAACGATGGATCTTCTGCCTCAACAACACAGTTAACCATCTATACATGTCTCTCATAAGAATTGCATTCTTCCAACATCGATTCTTCAAGTTTTTTCCTTGCCCGTTCTTCTGCTTGTCTCACACCAGCCGGACCCGGTATCAAAGATCGATTGTTATCCATATTTGTTGAATTATATAATATTGTGAGATCCATAAAGTTGATTTTATAGAATGTTCATTTCAATTTGTGACTAATTTGCAACTAATTTGCAAGACTTTTGCGACTAATTTGCGGCTAAAATATTACACTCATAAACAAGTAAGAATCAATTAAAACGTGTTCTACCTACTTTAGTCGCAAATCCCTCGCAAACGTTATATCGTCGCAAACTCAACGCAAAATTGCGACTATTTTGCGTAGGAAACTTCCCACGCAAATTTGCGACGGTTTTGTGAGTAAGTAAGACTGTTCGTCGCAAAACCGTCGCAACTACGACGCAAATTTGCGACGGTTATTTTCCGTCGCAAATTTCCGTCGCAAATGCACCTATTTTCTTGTAGTGATTATGATAAGTGTTTTGATTAAGATGTATGAATGTGAAATTAATTTATCAGCATTTTCTTCAACTAAGTTTTATTTAAATGAAGATTTTGATTTAGTTATTATGTTTCGAAAAAAGTATGTAAATAGTTTTTTTCCCCTTACAATTTGCTAGATATTTTAGGACAAATAGAGTTTATTAATTAAATAAATCTATCAAACTAATTTTGTATTTATTCAATTAATTATGATAGACCACTGTTTAACGACTAAGAGCCGCCAGTCTAAAATTCAGCCTTCAATTAATAATATTTGGGAATTTTTCTCATATTTTAAACTTTGGATACTACAACTACTTTTTAATTAATTGATTAATTTTTACATGAATTTTTTATTCAAACCAAATCCTTGCAACGCACGGGTCCTTCATCTAGTATATATATATATATATATATATATATATATATATATATATATATATATATATATATATATATTCTTTTAATAGATTTATATAAATTAGCCTAGGGTTTTCCGGTTTTCTTACGTAAACAAAAATTAGGGTTTTCTAATACTTATATAAATAGAAGTCGTACTCTACCTCTATTCCTATCTAATTCTCAGAGCCTTATATACTCTACATTCTTATCATCTAAGTCCGATCATAACCCCCTAGCATGTCGTTTCTATATTATTGGTTTTATGGTTTCTTTCTTGTTTAAGTTAAAAACTTTTCTTGGATTTATAATAAGTTATGAATTATGTGTTGGGTTTTTATAAGTTTACTAGATTTTGACCCACGCCAAGCGTGGATATATAAATTTCAGTTTATTGTATGGTAAAAATACTCCCTCCGTTCCACAAAACATTATGTTCTACCATTTTCACATTTATTAAGAAACAATTAATATTTGACAATAATTACATTAATTCTTTCACAAAACCATTTTTTCATAACTATGAAATGAACCAATACTATTCAAATCTTTTCATTTAATACTTTTTGGAAACTGTAATTTATTAATATTAAATAATAAAAAAGCTAAAACATCATCTTTTAATTTGTGGAACAAATTAAAAAGCTAAAACATCATGTTTTATGAAACAGAAGGAGTATTGTTTTGCATCATACATACCAAAAAGATATTAGATAAATAATTATGTCCACTAAAAAAATTAATCGATCAATTTTCGAATTTTGAATGTCTTAATATGACAGGTCTTACGTTTTAAGTGTATACAAAAAATAAAAATAAAAAAATTGATTTACAATAACAAAACCAAAAAGTAAAACAGTCTTATAATGTATGACAAACAATGTAATTGAGTGATATATATCTTATATTTACAAAAAAAAAAGTTTTTTACTAACTCTATAAAATGTTTTTGACCCAACTTTATCACTGACCAAAATACTACTACATAAATGAATTAAATCGGTATGAGTTTCTCAGTATGGTAAGTATATATTTTTGTCATCAATGCTCCGTATATATTAAAGATATTAAAAATATGTTAAGATTTCTCCCATGACAAATTGAAATGTTTTGATAGGTTGATTTAATTAATGCGTGTCCTTAAGTTTCTCTTTGAATGACACCTAGGATTAATGATACTTAAGAATCTCTTTGAATGACACATATGATTTTTAAGTTTTAGTGTCTCCTCAATTAATATATATAGGATTGTGTGATTCGATATATATATATATATATATGGGTACCCATTTAACCCATTAAGCCAACGGGTTTCATATAAATGGGCTTGGATATGAAAATTCTACCCATATAATAAATGGGTTGGGTTAAACCCGCCCACGAAAAATCTCGAACCAATGCGGTTTTGGATAGGGTTGGGTCGAGTTACCCATTTTGACACCCCTACATCCAGATTTACTTACTACAATAAACTTACAAAATCTAATCAATTTATTATTGAAGATAATTAGGAAATCTGAATATTTTACCTTGATAAGAATCAATTTATTTATAATATATCAATGTTAAAATAGTTTTAAATCACTTTACCTTTATATGTTTATGCAATATAAATAAGAAAATTCACTAATTTAGTTTCAAGTCAATTACAAAATAGGTTTTTTTGTCAAATATAAATAATAAGACAAAACATATTGTTTTTCTTTACATTTAATAAAATTTTCAAACATATTATCATATAGTTTTATATTTTGATTTTTAAAAATATAATTTGTGAGAATATTTTTTAAATATCAGTAAAATCATTTTAAAATTTATATAAATAGTTTTTTCACGCAACGCGTGGACTTTTCTAGTTTTTCATATATATGTGTTGTTTTGTTTGACAAGTAGATGTTTTTAATTTTTCATAAATACACCTTCCTACAAGTAACATAATTATTAATAAAATTTGTTGGTTTAATTATTTCACGGGTAAAATACATTTGTATACAAAATAATCGTAAAATTCAAATATATAAAATGGGTTTTAGATTATGTATAATAGTTCACCATAATTTTTTTTTAAACTAAAATTATTGATTTTATTCAACAATTATTTTATCCCGCATATAACACATGTAATTTTCTAGTTATAATTATAAGAGGATGAAATTTTAACTATAATATTATTTAATCAACATACTTGGGAAGTTACAAATCATAAACATATATTACAAAAACTATTCTTTAAACACACAATATTTCAAAAAACTTCCCATAAACACACATATATTCGACGAAAACACACATGCATAAATACACATATATTACAAATATTACATATATATTTCAACCGGTTTTCAACAAAATCAATTTCCAACGAATTTTCAACCGTATTTTCCGACTGAATACCAATGATTTTTTCCTCGGGTTGAATATGGTCTGTAATTTCCGACGGGCCAAAGTCCGTTGGAAATGCCGTCAGAAACAGCCTTGTTTTCTTGTAGTGTATGCTTAGTTACACAATTAGCTACTAAACACCATCATATCAAATCCATTACAATCTTCCTCCATCCCTCCGGTTGAACCTAGATTCATCCCGTCGAGTCTTCACCGCCTTCTGTTGAGTGGTTTTGCTGAAGATGATGTGCTAATTGTCGGTCTTTTCTCACCTGAGGCCAATAAACAAAAGCAAAATGATTCATCAGGATATTTACACTAAAGATCTTATGTGAGATCATATATTGTGTATAAGCAAAGCATCAACTTCATATGATCTTTCATAGTGATTAGAGCCTGATTACAACGGCTTAAGAGTGTAATTAGACACAGGTTTGGTTTTGAGGACAAAAGTCGAAGAGTTAATGTGCTGAGACATTACTTGTTTAGGCCTTAGAAGAGGAGCTAGTGGCAATCGACAGACGAGAAGGTCTGCATCGGAATCTTCGATGGAATATTAGTTTTTCTTCATACGTGTATATTTTTGTTTCAAATCTGAGTTTGCAGATGTAATAAATTGATCAAACATATATGGGATAAATTACTGTTTTTCTTATATTTTGTTAATTAAGTTTATATATGCAAAATTTATTGATATATGATGGTCTTGGAAAGAATAAAAATTGGCAATTTTATTGGGGTTTGTTAACGAAATTATAATATGAAGGTAATTCATTTTTAATCCAGTCTGCTCAAAACACCATTGAAGATTTAGTTTCAAGATTGAGAACTTCCCATTGAACTGAACAAAGGCAAACATACAAGGACAGACACAAAGATGCAATATACACTTACACAGAGATATTAGAACAAGGGCTTTAGAATTTTCCGGCACAAGCCCTTTAAATACACAAAATCTGAAACTTTCAAAATACACAAAATCTGAAATCCTTAAATTTTATGCACATCAATACATTTTTGTATAAATAGGTAATGTGTTGTCAGAATTGGCCTGCTTCTCCATGAACTTGGAGATTACCATACCGATAGCAAAGACGAGTGGCCAAACTAATACGTTGATGGGAGCGTCCTGTTGTTTTTGGATAAAGCTATAATTGATCCCTGACACTACTAAATGACTAACAACACAGACCAATAATGCCGTATCTGTGAAATTTCCAAGGATGTTGTTGTAGCGACGTGGTGGATAGTAGAACCAAGGTATAGGCCACTTGCACTGGAAACACGCTTTGTGAACTCGGATTTTGAAAGTGAGGTCAAGGATAGAGAGGACAACAGATAGAACTGACATTCCTAAGGAGATTCTTGCGAAGGTTAAGGAAGAAAGCTGGTCTGCAATCGCTGATGCAATCTCCACGAGCAAATTGATGACGACAAGGTAGGCCATTCCAGCGGAACACCGACTTTTCCCTATATGCTCGTTAGGCAATGGTGGTTCATAATCAATTCTTAGTAGGCGATCGATATCTCGATCTTCATGATTAATTTCTACTCTGCGAGTTACTTCTCCCCATTCCCCTTCCTTAGTCGATGATGGTTCATATCTGAGTCTTAGTACTTGCTCGATATCTTGATGATCACGATTAGTTTCTAGTTTCCACATTACTTCTTCCCACTCCTCTTCATTCTTCCCACGTAAAAATGAACCCACCACACGTAGATTCGATGGAAGGTTACCACAAAGCTTTGTTACTCTTTTAGCAAGCTCTTCAAAACCATCAGATGGGGAGCTCTGTCTAAAAGCATTTTTACATAAGATCTCGAGAGCTTCTTCAATAGATGGAAAATCCATATGGTGTGTGTTAACAATACCATGTCTCCGCAAGAGCTCTTGATCTTTTGTGGTCACAATAATCCTGCTTCCAGGACCAAACCATGTAGTTTCATTAGCCAAAGCCTCTAATTGAATTAGATCATCCACATCATCAAGAATGATCAGAACTTTCAGGTTGCATAGCCTTTCTCGGATCGCACCTAAATGGTATATCTCTATACCATTTATGTTTAAAATCTTGGAAAGAAGTTTCTCTTGTAATCGCAGTTTCAAACCATAGTCGTCAAGACCACTGCTATAGCTTCCCTTAAGATTCTCCATAAAACAGGTAAGCTGAAATCTATTAGAGAATAGACTATGTAAAGCCCTGGCAATGGTAGTCTTGCCAACACCCGCAAGACCAGAGATTCCAACAATCATAGCTCCAACCTCTGAATCTAACTGTAGTAAAGACTCCATTTTATGCAAGTGAGCTTCAATACCCACTATATCTTCAAAATCCCTATTGGGTGTAACATATAGTTTGTTTGAAATATCCTTAGCAATCTTTCTAATCATAAGCACTTCCCTGTCCCTAAAAGACAGAGAGAGAGAAAAAAAAAGAACAGTTTTCAATCAAATAGTCATGTGAATATTCACAAATAAAATTTCCCAAATCTGAATAACAAAGAATAAATCCCAAACCATAGTCGTCAAGACCACTGCTATAGCTTCCCTTAAGATTCTCCATAAAACAGGTAAGCTGAAATCTATTAGAGTAACGCTACGATAGAATGAGTTTTAATAGCATACCAAAAAAACGCTATCATATGGAAGGGACCTAAGATAGCTCTCGATGTCACAGCGTTTATGAAAACCCTATTAAATACGTATATTAGCGCTTATCGTGAGCTAAGAATGTCCGTTTTTTTTTGTAGTGAACAACAAAAAAAAGGTAAAAGGAAAGAAGGGTCCTTTTAGGGCCCACCCACTCCTAATTTCATTGTCCGTAGAGAAAAAAGTCCCCAACAGCTATAGTATAATTCATTGCGTAACACTAACATGTCATTTGTTACTTAAGCATCCCACCGAAACCTTAAAAACACTTCTCTTTATTCATAAATGTTTAAACAAATCAATACATTTTTGTAATAGGTAAAATATCCACGGAATTGGCCGGCTTCTCCATGAGCTTGGAGAGTACCATACCGATAGCAAAGAAGAGTGGCCACACTGTTACTTTGATGGGACCGTCCTGTTCTTGTTTTATACGACTATAATTGATCCCTGACACTACTAAATGACCAATAACACAAAACAATAAGACCGTTTCTGTGAAACTTCCAAAGATTATGTTGTCACGTGATGGATAGTAGAACCAAGGTATTGGCCACTTGCATCGGAAACGCGCTTTATGGGCTCGAATTTTGAAAGTGAGGTCAAGGATGGAGAGGACAACATAGAGAACTGACATTACTAAGGAGATTCTTGCGAAGTAAGGCCGGCGAATGAAAGATAGCTGGTCTGCAACCGCTGATGCAATCTCCATGAGCAAATTGATGACGAGGAGGAAGGCCATTCCAGTGGAATACCGACTTTTACCTTTTCCTTTTCGCTTGTTAGACAATGATTGCACATATTCTTCCCACTCCTCTTGATTCTTCCCACGTAAAGAACAACCCACCACACGTAGACCCGATGGAAGGTTACCACAAAGCTCTATTACTCTTTTAGAAACCTCTTAAAAACCATCAGGTGGAGAGCTCTGTCTAAAAGCATATGTACATAAGATCTCAAGAGCTTCTTCACTAGATGGAAAATCCACATGGTATGTATTATCAATACCATGTTGCCGCAAGAACTCTTGGTCTTTTGTGGTCACAATAATCCTGCTTCCAGGACCAAACCATGTAGTTTCATTAGCCAAAGCCTCTAATTGCTTTAGATCATCCACATCATCAAGAATGATCAGAACTTTCAGGTTGCATAGCCTTTCTCGGATCGCACCTAAATGGTATATCTCTATACCATTTATGTTTAAAATCTTTGAAAGAAGTTTCTCTTGTAATCGCAGTTTCAAACCATAGTCGTCAAGACCACTGCTATAGCTTCCCTTAAGATTCTCCATAAAACAGGTAAGCTGAAATCTATTAGAGAATAGACTATGTAAAGCCCTGGCAATGGTAGTCTTGCCAACACCCGCAAGACCAGAGATTCCAACAATCATAGCTCCAACCTCTGAATCTAACTGTAGTAAAGACTCCATTTTATGCAAGTGAGCTTCAATACCCACTATATCTTCAAAATCCCTATTGGGTGTAACATATAGTTTGTTTGAAATATCCTTAGCAATCTTTCTAATCATAAGCACTTCCCTGTCCCTAAAAGACAGAGAGAGAGAAAAAAAAAAAGAACAGTTTTCAATCAAATAGTCATGTGAATATTCACAAATAAAATTTCCCAAATCTGAATAACAAAGAATAAATCCCAAACCATAGTCGTCAAGACCACTGCTATAGCTTCCCTTAAGATTCTCCATAAAACAGGTAAGCTGAAATCTATTAGAGTAACGCTACGATAGAATGAGTTTTAATAGCATACCAAAAAAACGCTATCATATGGAAGGGACCTAAGATAGCTTTCGATGTCACAGCGTTTATGAAAACCCTATTAAATACGTATGATAGCGCTTATCGTGAGCTAAGAATGTCCGTTTTTTTTGTAGTGAACAACAAAAAAAAGGTAAAAGGAAAGAAGGGTCCTTTTAGGGCCCACCCACTCCTAATTTCATTGTCCGTAGAGAAAAAAGTCCCCAACAGCTATAGTATAATTCATTGCGTAACACTAACATGTCATTTGTTACTTAAGCATCCCACCGAAACCTTAAAAACACTTCTCTTTATTCATAAATGTTTAAACAAATCAATACATTTTTGTAATAGGTAAAATATCCACGGAATTGGCCGGCTTCTCCATGAGCTTGGAGAGTACCATACCGATAGCAAAGAAGAGTGGCCACACTGTTACTTTGATGGGACCGTCCTGTCCTTGTTTTATACGACTATAATTGATCCCTGACACTACTAAATGACCAATAACACAAAACAATAAGACCGTTTCTGTGAAACTTCCAAAGATTATGTTGTCACGTGATGGATAGTAGAACCAAGGTATTGGCCACTTGCATCGGAAACGCGCTTTATGGGCTCGAATTTTGAAAGTGAGGTCAAGGATGGAGAGGACAACAGAGAGAACTGACATTACTAAGGAGATTCTTGCGAAGTAAGGCCGGCGAATGAAAGATAGCTGGTCTGCAACCGCTGATGCAATCTCCATGAGCAAATTGATGACGAGGAGGAAGGCCATTCCAGTGGAATACCGACTTTTACCTTTTCCTTTTCGCTTGTTAGACAATGATTGCACATATTCTTCCCACTCCTCTTGATTCTTCCCACGTAAAGAACAACCCACCACACGTAGATTCGATGGAAGGTTACCACAAAGCTCTATTACTCTTTTAGCAAGCTCTTCAAAACCATCAGGTGGAGAGCTCTGTCTAAAAGCATATGTACATAAGATCTCAAGAGCTTCTTCACTAGATGGAAAATCCACATGGTATGTATTATCAATACCATGTTGCCGCAAGAACTCTTGGTCTTTTGTGGTCACAATAATCCTGCTTCCAGGACCAAACCATGTAGTTTCATTAGCCAAAGCCTCTAATTGCTTTAGATCATCCACATCATCAAGAATGATCAGAACTTTCAGGTTGCATAGCCTTTCTCGGATCGCACCTAAATGGTATATCTCTATACCATTTATGTTTAAAATCTTTGAAAGAAGTTTCTCTTGTAATCGCAGTTTCAAACCATAGTCGTCAAGACCACTGCTATAGCTTCCCTTAAGATTCTCCATAAAACAGGTAAGCTGAAATCTATTAGAGAATAGACTATGTAAAGCCCTGGCAATGGTAGTCTTACCAACACCCGCAAGACCAGAGATTCCAACGATCATAGCTCCAACCTCTGAATCTAATTGTAGTAAAGACTCCATTTTATGCAAGTGAGCTTCAATACCCACTATGTCTTCAAAATCCCTATTGGGTGTAACATTTAGTTTGTATGAAATAACCTTAGCAATCTTTTCAATCATATCCGCTTCATTGTCCCTAAAAGACACAGAGAAACAAAAAAGATTTCAGTCAAATAGTCATGTGAAAAAAGATTCACAAATAAAATTTCCCAAATCTGAATAACAAAGAATAAATCCCAAATTAATTGAAAAGAACAAACCAGTTTTGGAAGTCTTCTCCTACTATGCTTCCCACGATGTTCAAAGCCTTGCTCCATCTTCTCCTCACCTCCTCTGTTTTGCCAACACAGGTTTTTTTGAAAATTTGTCCGAAGTCTCCGGTCTGTTTCTGCACATGAGATTGATCTACTCCATAGAAAATCGGTATTACTAGTTGCCCCATTTCTTCCATGCAGTTCAAAATCTCAACCAATTCATCCAAACACCACCTCGAAGAAGCATAGTTCTTCGACAACACTACCATCGAAATCCTCGATTCTCTAATCGCTTGTATGAGAGAAGGGCCAATGCTGTGGCTTCTCACGATTTCTTGATAATTGAAAATCGTAATCCCATAGTTGTGAACCACTCTGTGAAAACAACTCAAAAAGCCTTTACGGACGTCTGGTCCGTGGAAGCTCGCAAAGACATGGTATCTCCATGTGCGAGCCGAAGAAGAAGAAGAAAAGGCCATGAGATAGAGTAGCGAGAGAAAAGTTGAAGATCTGATATACTAAAATAAAAAAAATGTCTCTCGATGAGCCTTATATGATCGTAAAAGCGTGTTTACTTATATACGAAAGTCAATTTGCTGTTTCTGAGCATTGACTTCTGAGATGTCTCTCGATGAGCCTTTCTTGAGAAATGACAGAGAAACAAGTCCGTCAATTCTAACAAGTTTCTCTCCAAAAAAACAAAATAATTTTAAATTACCAACTACTGAAGATAATAATAAAATAGGGAAATCATATGATTACCATTCGCTTATTATATGTCATTTTAAGGTGTTTTTATAACCATTTTGTAGTACAAAGTCAAGTTATCCATATATTAGAGAATATATAGAGTAAATTATTGGTATGTTGACATTTTCTGTTTTGCCGGAAACGATATATTTGGGAGAATCTTTATTGCGGTCATGGCAGTTTATTTGTTAGCACGTTTTTTTGAAAAAAAAAAAAAATCATTTGTAAGCACGTTTGGGTGAAGAAATGTAACTATTAATTTATTTATACTGGTTGTGTGAAGTGTTATGATCTTGTCTGATAAGATCCAAACCCCAAAAGTTATGTTGTGGATTAATTATGTTTCAAAATGTTTTCTTTTGATTCTGATATATAATTTGAACCAGGGGCGGATTCAGAATTTTTTTTCACCGGGGGCATAATATTAAATTCATAATACTAAACAAAATATAAAATATAAAATAAATAATAAATAAAACACATATAAGTTTTAATGGTTGAGTTAATTTTTTATAGTTTTTTTATTACTTTTAGCTTTTTTTACCTTTTCTAAGTTTTGTTTAATAGTATTTAGTGAATTAATTAAATAACACAAAATAATGGGGGCACAAACTTAAAATTTAGTAGAAGCACAATTAAAATTAGCTAATAATTATACTAATCTTGTAAAAACCAATGGGTGCACGTGCCCCCCTTGTACTAGTGTACACCCTGATTTGAACGGATTTTTTTAAATATAATGAGTTAATGGTTTTGAAATTATTAAATGCTCACTCATTGATGTATGTTTTAAAAAAAAACGGTTTTGAAAGTTACCGAAGAAAGCTGGTCTAAAACCGCTGATGCAATCTCCACGAGCAAATTGATGACGACAAGGTAGGCCATTCCAGTGGAACACCGACATTTCCCTATTGGCTCGTTAGGCAATGGTAATTCATAATCAATTCTTAGTAGGTGATCGATATCTCGATCTTCATGATTAATTTCTACTCTGCGAGTTACTTCTCCCCATTCCTCTTCCTTCTTCCCGAGTAAAGATGAACCCCCACTTTTACTTTTCCCTATTCTCTTGTTAGTCGATGATGGTTCATATCTGAGTCTAAGTACTTGCTCGATATCTTGATGATCACGATTAGTTTCTAGTTTCCGCATTACTTCTTCCCACTCCTCTTCATTCAATTCCCACGTAAAAATGAACCCACCACACGTAGATTCGATGGAAGGTTACCACAAAGCTATGTAACTCTTTTAGCAAGCTCTTTAAAACCATCAGGTGGAGAGCTCTCTCTAAAAGCATTTTTACATAAGATCTCGAGAGCTTCTTCAGTAGATGGAAAATCCATCGGGTATGTATTAACAATACTATGTTGCCGCAAGAGCTCTTGGTCTTTTGTGGTCACAATAATCCTGCTTCCAGGACCAAACCATGCAGTCTCATTAGCCAAAGCCTCTAATTGATTTAAATCATCCACATCACAAGAATGATAAGAACTTTCATGTTGCATAGCGCTTCTTGTATCGCACCTAAATGGTATATTTTCATACCATTTTGGTTTAAAATCTTTGAAAGAAGTTGCTCTTGTAATCGCAGCTTCAAACCATAGTCGTCAAGACCACTGCTATAGCTTCCCCTTAGATTCTCCATAAAACAAGTAAGTTGAAAACTGCTAAAGAGTACACGATATAAAGCCCTGGCAATAGTAGTCTTACCAACACCCGTAGGACCCGAGATTCCAATAATCATAGCCCCATACTCTGAATCTAATTGTAGGAACCGCAAAACCGAATTGAGAAATCCGAAAGAAAAAACGAAGAAGAATTGAGAAGAAGAAGAAATTCTCGATTCATGAAAACAAATACGGAGTCAAGATTACTCTCTTTCCTTAATTCGAAAAATCGCCCGTAGTGTGACGGTTTGATACGATTACGAATCCCAGGATAAAACCGTAAGGATAAAACGATTTGCAACACTCAAAATTGTAGTCTGACGAACAGATTTTGTATGAATACTCTCGAGACTTACTTTGTGGAGGATCGAAGTTTTTCGCAGAGGAAAAATTCGCAGGAAAAGATTGATCGAAGAAGATGAAGGCGCGGTGGTTTTAAAGAACCGAAAGGTTGCGTTTCAGTCGCACCAGTTCGGCAAACATGACCGAATACACTGAATTTGAGTTGCACCAGTTCGGTCACCAGAACCGAATGGGTGCAATTTTTGGTTAAGATTTTAATACAAATTTTCCCCAAAAAGTATAGTCTTTAATGGACCTACGGTCCAATTGACCAAACCCAAACCCAAACCCAAACCCAAACCCGAGCCCGACGGTGGTGGTGCGCGCGTGGGACTCCCTAGGTTCCTTCATGTACATATGTGTTCTTTACTTGTTTGAACTCTTACACATGCTTAACCTTATTTATACAACACCAAAAAGTTTCTAACTTTGGATGTGGGACAAAATAAGTGTGCATTCATTAAACCAACTCAAGAGGCTTTACCTCTTAGCCCAATGGCTTTCTTAAATTTCACCTTCACATTTTAAACCCATTTTTCATACATAAATGTCTTAAACTAATCCCATTTAAAACTTGTATAAAATTGGTTCCAACAATCCCCCACATGAATAGAAATGACCTCTAAACATATGACGACTCGATAAACTCTAAGACTCTACTGATTAGACTAACTTATAAGACTAGACAGACAGACGTACTTTCGAGAGTATAACGAAAAATTACTGTATCTGAGTTGGTAGCAATTTTTCAGCTTTGAACCACTCGTAGTTAGTAGCTGTCGGATTTACTTGGCCAGGAGGTGGACATGATGCCTTGAACCACCCGGATTTTGATGTAAACCTAGACAACAGCTATAACACAGCTCATTTTCTCATAGAACTTTGTTCTCTATTGTGTTCATTTTGGCCTTGAACTTGTCTGGTTGTCATGAGTGAACTTGGAGAATATAGCCTTTCCTTCATTCTCCTAGAAACGGCCCCATTTCACACTCACTAGGTGATCTGCATTAGCTTGTCATTAAAAGTATTCTGAAATACTATCTATTGTAAGGCTAAAGAATCATTAAAAGCCAAAAGCTTATCCTCTTTCCATACCGATGTAACACTGTTTCTCATCCTAGGAACTGGGTAGAGATATTAATCTCACAGTGTTCTTTTAATTTAGGTTTGAATTTGTTGTCCCTTTGAACCTATTTCTTGGGATCTCCAGTCATGTAGGTGGGGTGTCCATCAAACTTCAAATTTATTCATAGGCTTGTAAACCCATTCCTCTTGATGATTTGACTACTTGATCTCTTGCCAAACCTTTAGTGAATGGATCAGCTAGGTTATCGGCATATTTGATATAATCTATCGTGAGTACTCCGGTGGACATCAAGTTTCTAATGGTTTTATGTCGTCGTCGTATGTGACGAGACTTGCCATTATAATGATTATTCAGTGCCCGAGAGATAGCGGATTGGCTATCACAGTGTACACGTAAAGCTGGCACTGGTTTCTCCCACATAGGGATATCTTCCAAAAAATTTTGAAGCCACTCTGCTTCTTGAACAGTTTTGTCTAGAGCGACAAACTCAGATTCCATGGTCGATGTGGCGATCACGGTTTGTTTGGAAGACTTCCAGGACACTGCTGCACCTCCAAGTGTAAAGACATATCCACTTGTGGATTTTGAGTTTTTGGAATCTGCAATCCAGTTCGCATCACTGTATCCTTCCAAAACTGCTGGTTCTTTACCATAGTGTAGTCCATAATTTTTGGTATAACGTAGGTAATTCAATACTCTAGTTATCGCTTTCCAATGTTTATGTCCTGGATTACTAGTATAACGACTTAGTATGTTTACTGCATGTGCTAAGTCGGGTATAGTACAATTTGTCAAGTACATCAGACTTCCGATGACTCGTGCATATTCAACCTGAAACACTGCATCACCTGAGTTTTTAGTCAAATGAATATGAGGATCAACTGGAGTTTTTGCAGTCCCACTTGAATAGTTTTTGAATCTATCAAGTATCTTTTGTGCATAATGTGATTGTGACAAGATAATTCCTCCAGCATGTCGGTGAATCTTAATACCGAGAATGACATCTGCCAATCCCATGTCTTTCATTTCAAAGTTACTACGAAGTAAGTGTTTTGTTTGATTAATCATGTCATTAGTGTTCCCAATAATGAGCATGTCATCAACATACAAACACAACAAAACATATCCGTGAGGGGTACATTTGATGTATATGCATTTATCACATTCGTTAATGCTGAAACCATTTAACATCATCACATTATCAAATTTTTCATGCCATTGTTTTGGAGCTTGTTTCAGTCCGTACAATGATTTGACAAGTTTACAAACTTTGTGTTCTTGTCCAGGGACAACAAATCCTTCAGGTTGTTTCATATAGATTTCTTCTTCTAAATCTCCATGTAGAAAAGCAGTTTTTACATCCATCTGATGTATTTGTAGGCATCTTAATGCCGCGATACTAACCAAAAGCCTGATGGAGGTTATTCGCGTCACCGGAGAATATGTGTCAAAGTAGTCCAGACCTTCTTTTTGTCTGAATCCTTGAGCCACAAGCCTAGCCTTATACTTATCCACATAACCATCAGTTTTCATTTTTGTTGTAAAAATCCATTTACTCCCTAGTGCTTTAGATCCTTCGGGTAGATCGGTAATCTCATATGTATGATGTTGCAATACAGAATCGATCTCACTATTAACTGCTTCCTTCCAATAGGCTGCTTCTGGGGTAGACATGGCTTCTGAGTAAGTTTGTGGTGCATTCTCTGTGAGAAACACCATCATGAAATTATCACCAAAAGATTTTTCCTTACGAGCTCTTTTGCTGCGTCGAGGTTCATCTTCTACGTCTTCCACATCATGTGTTGATGTTCTAGAAGTGCTTGCCTCATTCGTTGAGAAGCTTGTTTCCCGTTGTTCAAGAGTCCTCTTTTGACCTTGTTTTTCTTTACAAGGGAAAATATGTTCAAAGAAAGACGCATTTCGTGATTCCATTACTGTATTGACATGAATATCGGGTATGTCTGATTTGTGAACCAGAAACCGATAAGCACTACTGTTGTGTGCATATCCTATGAAAATATAGTCCACTGTTTTAGGTCCAATTGTTACCTTTTTCGGAGGTGGTACTGCGACTTTAGCAAGGCACCCCCACACTTAGAGGTATTTGTACGAAGGTAAAACACCTTTCCAAAGTTCATATGGCGTTTTGCCAGTAACTTTGTGTGGTATCTTGTTGAGAATATAGTTCATAGTAAGCAACGCTTCCCCCCACATTGACTGGGGTAATCCAGATTCCTACAACATAGCATTCATCATCTCTTTTAGAGTTCGGTTTTTCCGTTCCGCAACTCCGTTAGATTCAGGGGAATAGGGAGCTGTGGTTTGATGTATGATGCCATGTTGTTGACAGAAGTCATTAAACGGACCATCATACTCGCCTCCTCTATCACTTCAAACTGCTTTAATAGTTTTACCTAGTTGGTTTTCAACTTCAAGCTTATACTCTTTGAATTTTGATAAGGCTTCATCTTTGCTACGTAACAAGTATACATAACAATATTTTGTATTATCATCGATAAATGTCACAAAATACTTTTTACCGCCTCTAGTTTGTATAAATTTAAGATCGCATAAATCTGTGTGTATTGAACTAAGAGGTTCAGTAGTTCTTTGAACTTGAGGAGAAGGAGTTTTTGTGAGTTTGGCCTGAATGCACACTTCACATTTATCCTTGTTTACTTTGCATTTTGGAATTAGGTTCAAATTCATTAATCTTTGCATAGATTTATAGTTGACATGTCCTAAACGTTCATGCCAAATATTAAAAGACTCAACCAAATAAGCAACAGAATTATTATTAAATGAATTGTCAGAAATTACAACATTAGCATTATTAATCTTATCACTACGAAGGACTGTCGAAACACACAACTTGACAAGTCCTCCTTTCTCATAACCCTTTCCTAAATACATCCCATTCTTCCTAAGTACCAATTTATCAGCTTCGAAGGTGACTCCGAATCCTGCCTTGCTCAAGAGAGTACCTGAAACTAAATTCTTCCTCATGTCCGGCACATGTTTGACATTGTTGAGTGTGAGTTCACGTCCTGAAGTCAGCTTCAAAACCACTTTGCTGCGACCTTCAATCTTCGATGAAGCCGTGTTTCCCATGAACAGCTGCTCCTCCGATTTGATCTTCTGATAAGTGGTGAACATCGACTTATCAGTGCAGATGTGGGTGGTTGCACCTGTGTCATACCACCATTCCATTGGGTTGTCATCGACCATGTTCACTTCATTGACGATAGCGCACATATCCTCTTCAGTGAGGTTAGCTTCAGCCTTTTTGTTACCCTTGGGTTGGCTCTTGCAAACATCAGATTTGTGGCCTATCTTGCCACACTTGTGGCACTTTCCTTTGAACTTCTGTCCTGGTTTTGTAACCTTCTTGAAGTTCGTTGAGGATGCCGGTTTGAGAGACTTTTGGGGAAAAATCCGATTCCCTTTACCCTTACCCTTGTCCTCAGCCACATTGACATTGTGTTCCTCTGAAGGAGAGAAATTAGCACGGTTCCTGTCTTCTATTTGAAGCCTTGTGATGACATCATATTGTGACATATGCTTCTTCTTGTGTTTGAGATAGTTCTTGAAGCTCAGCCAACTCGGGGGAAGTTTCTCAATAAAACAATTGACAGTGAAGATCTCATAGATTTGCATCCCATCGCCCGCTATCTCATGGCACAGCAAACTCAAAACTCTAGTGATCACGTGTAAGGAATTCAAAGATTGTTGGGTTATGATCACCACTTCTTGGTGAATCCAGTGGGTCTTAGTGGTGATTTGGGTTTGTTTTGGCGTGATTCACACACGGTGGAGGTCTTATATGCGGATAATAGAGTGATAGATACAAGTGTGAAAGTAGGATCGTCCATTTTTTTATGACTTTTTTATATGGAGATCCTATTCGACAAAGAAGGAGTGTTGTTTGGAACAAACTCATTGATATTGGTCTTACAAGAGATGCAGCTTGGTTCTTAGTTGGGGATTTCAATGAGATCATGAATAACACAGAAAAACAAGGAGGTCTGTTACGGGCAGAAGCTACGTTTTATCCATTCCGGTCTTTTGTCCGAGATTGTCGTATTAAAGAGATTCCAAGCTCTGGTAATAAGTTGTCATGAGCTGGCATGAGGGAAATAGTGAACTCAAATGGAGAAAAGGAGAATGTATGGATACAATGCCGGTTAGATAGAGCTTTTGGAAATGCGGAATGGTTTCTGTTATTTCCAAAATCTCATGCTGAATACTTGATACGCTCTTGCTCAGATCACCGCCCAATTTTGACAAAAGTTATCACCAACAATAAAAAAACGCAGAGGCCGGTTTTATTTTGATAAACGGTGGGGTCACAAACAATAAGCAGTAGAAGTAGTCAAGGAGGATGGAATCGTCATGGTAACAGATCACTTTCTGATCGAATATCAGATTGTAGGAAGGAGCTTGCGTTGTGGAAAAGAAGCAACTCTACTAATTAATTCTAAGACTAAGATGCAGCAATTACATAAGGATATTGATGAGGAATCCTCAAAGCTTCAACCGAGTATGAGCAAGCTGGCGGTGTTGAAACTAGAAATGGAAAAGACGAACAGAGAAGAGGTTTATTGGAGACAAAAAAGTTCTGAAAAATGGCTAATGGAAGGAGACCAAAACACAAGATTTTTTCAAGGGAAAGTGAAGACCAAACAGATGAAGAACAATGTGTTTTCTTTACTTGATGAGAATAGATTGGAACATTTTGATGAAGATGAGAAAGGGCAGATTGCAACTTCATACTTTGCTAACCTTTTCAAATCGACGAATCCTGCTACGTCCCAAGAATTATTGGCCGGTTTTGAACAGAAGGTGACAAACAGGATGAATAGAGAACTAACAAAACCGGTATCAGATTCAGAGATTAAAAAAGCGGTTAAATCCATTATGAGTGATAGTGCACCCGGAGCTGATGGAATGACGGGTAATTTCTTTCAACATTTTTGGTCAATCACAGGACCACAAATCATTATGGAAGTCAAGCAATTTTTTTGTTAGTGGCACATTTCCGGAAGACTGGAATTTTACACAATTATGTTTGTTACCGAAGAAGCCAAATCCGAACGCAATGACGGATCTAAGACCAATCAGTTTATGCTCAGTAGTTTATAAAATTGTGTCGAAGATATTGTGTGGCCACCTTAAGCGTATTCTGCCCGTCCTTATATCACCAACTCAAGGCGCTTTTGTGGTTGGTCGTTTGATATCGGATAATTTGTTAGTGGCACACGAGATGATTCACGGGTTAAGGACTAATCCTAAATGCAAAGAAGGATATCTAGCCATCAAAACGGATATGCCTAAGGCTAGTTGATATATTAGGTTTTTAGCCTAATTCACTCATGGTTTTGTGTTGCTTTTCGAGTCTTTTTGTTTCCTTTTGATGTCTTTTCAGGTTCTAAAATGCCTTGGAGCACAATTTGGAGCTGCTGGAGCTCTATGGAGAAAAGGAGAAGAAATGGAGCAAAAAGAAGACTTTTCACTCTGCCGAGCACCTGCTCGGTCCGAGCGAGCACCTGCTCGCAGCGAAGCACCTGCTCGCAGCGAAGCACCAGACCTAAACCTAATAAGCTGTGGCCGCCGAGTTCATCTGATGGCCCACACGATTCCCCAGAAGTTAATGAGTCAACATCAATCCCTTTTCATTAGGGAGAAGATTGATCCTCATCATAAATGGGATTTTTACCAAGTTTCCTTTATTTGCCTAAAAAGATATTTTTGCTTTTAATGCTTGGTTTTCATCAGACTTTAAGGGGGGGGGGGGGGGGGGGGGTATCACGAAATATTGAGGAGATTTTGAGTTCCTTCTCACGTTTTTAATAAAAAGTAATTTGTTCTTCATCATCCGAATCATCACTTCCACCATTGAAGTCTCTTGTTCATTTCCGAATCATCATCCAATAATCATCTAGAGAAGAATTCTAAACCCCCTTTCATTCTCCATTTTCCATTATGAATTCTTATCTATTGATTGTTGCATTTGATTTGACCATGTCCGAGTAGTTTCATAACTAAGTTGGGGTGATTTCAATGGTGATTTAGGATCTTAGATGGTTGAGCCAAATAGGGTAATCTTATGTCTTCATCTCTAGGAAGTCTTAACGCTTAGGCTAAATTGATCACTTAGTCTATGATCTCTAGGTTTAATCTATTCACCGAAAATGATATAGGTTGCTAGAATTACCATTGATGAGCATTCGGTGGTAACCAAAACGCCATTGATCGTTGCCATCGAGTGTGAACATATCGAACCATTGCATTAAGGCTTGTTTACTTCATTACTAAATCCACTCGGAAGTTTAGGTATTTAGGTTGTAGACAAAGATATTGATACACCGCCGAAAGCGGGGCAATATTACATTCATGTTTGAGTTCTAGACCGTGTTCAATTAAACCCTGAATAGATGCTCAACCTAAGTATCCGAAATCACCGGAGAATCATCTCGGCTTAGTGCTTTTATCATCTGTTTTTAATCCGATTTTTATTCCAAGCACCTGCTCTATTGCATTGAGCACCTGCTCGTTACCATTTCCAACTATTTAATTTATCTTAGCTTTATTTTAGAACCTATAAATTCATAGTGTAACCTTGGTCTCTGTGGATTCGATATCTCTTATACTACTGCTCTTGTCTGTACACTTGCAGTTTATTTTGGGTTAAAACTCGAGACATCAAGTTATTGGCGCCGTTGCCGGGGACCAATAGCGTTACCTTTGAATTTTGGTTTTATATATAGTCTAAGAATTTTGCTAATTTTGTTTTTTGTTTATTTTGTTATGTTTCAGGTGTATGACCAGTAGAAGAACGAGGAGAAATCTTAACGAAGATCTAGTTAATTTTAGGAACGAAGAACTCGCTCATCTCGAACGTCAGAATCGCCGTCGAGCACCTGCTCGCACCGAACGAGCACCTGCTCGCACAGAAAACATGGCAGATCAGGAAGCTACGAATGCTCAGTTACAGATTTTGAGAGATCAAATCACCCAGTTGCAGAGGCAACAGTCGCGGGGTCAGCCAACCATAGGGGATTCGGATAATCCCCATGCGTTTTATCAAAACCGTTCGACCATCGTCATCCCTACCATTCAGAGACAAGATTATGAGGTCAAGGCTCAGTTGATCTCATTGGTGAAGCAGCATCTATTTCATGGATTACCCGCTGAAATACCTATGGACCACATTAAGAACTTCGAGGAAATCTGTAGTACTACGGGTTCTAATGGTGTCCCAACCGAGTTTCTGAAGTGTAAGTTGTTCCTATTCTCTCTCGCGGACAAGGCACAAAGATGGTTGAAGTCGCTGCCGGCTGGTTCATTGAGGACTTGGGATGAGGCTATCCGCGTTCTTGGATCATTTCTATACGAAGTCCAAAACGGCCGCTTTGAGGAACAAGATTGCATCCTTTCAACAACACTCTGGAGAAGCTTTTGGTGAAGCTTGGGAAAGACTCAAGGAGTATAAGAGGGAGTGTCCTCATCACGGTTTCAAGGATGAGCAAATCTTGAACATATTCTACGATGGAGTCGATTGGGATTATTGTAATGCATTGAATGCCGCGAGTAATGGGGACTTTATGACTAAGACGAAGGAAGGTGCATTTGAGCTAATCGAGAACCTTGCCTCAAGCTCCAACAACAAGGCTCCCGAGTACGATAGGACCAAGAAAGTCAATAGTGTTGACTCCCAGAAGATAGATGACTTGGCCGCTAAAGTGAACTTGCTTCTACGAGAGACTCAAAGGCCGGTTAAGTTTATGGAAGAAGACGGGGCTGCCCCTATCTCTCAAGAGTTTGTGGATGATCAGAACGATGGAGTAGAGTAAGTTAACTATGTGAACGGCCAAGGGTACCAAAACCGTGGGTTCAACCCCAACTACCGAAGCCATCCCAACCTCTCTTACCGCAACACCAATGTGGAGAACCCCCAAGACCAAGTCTATCCGCAACAAGTGGGTACAAATCAGAAGTTCTACTCTACCAACGCTCAAGGGAAGCAATTCGTTCCCAACCAAAGTCAGAATCGGTTCCAATCAACGAACCAACAACAAACCACTTCCGCACCTATATCTCAACAAGATGATTTGAAGGGTCTCATCCATCAACTCATGGCCAACCAACAGCAGACGGCATCCGAGCTGGGCAACAAGGTGGATAACATGTACAAGGATCTTAATGCAAAGTATGATGTCGTGACCGCACATGTGAAGAAGTTGGATACACAAGTGGCTCAAACGGCCGAGGCTATTCAAAGACCGGTTGGAGCTCTTCCTGGCCGTGGTGAAGCGAACCCTAGGAAGGAGTATTCGCCATGTAATGCTGTTGAGTTAAGAAGCGGAAAAGTGTTGGCACCACCTACGGCCACAACCTCTCAAGTAAGGGCCAAGGAGAAAGTTGTTGAGCAACCGGCCCAAGAAGATGATTCGGCAGAAGATGTGGCGCACAAGGAGACTGGTTCTAACTCAGGAACACCACCAGCTGCTGTTCTGATCAATCTGGAGAAAACACCCCAGCGAGCACCTGCTCCCTCGACCGAGCACCTGCTCGCTCAGAATGCTCCCGCGAAAATCCCAGAAACTCAACCGGAGCGAGTCTATGTGCCTAGGGTGCCTTACCCAGTGCTTCCCAAGAAATCTAAGAAGGATTTGGAGGATGCTAAGTGTAAGGAAATGATTAAGGGTTTGGAAGTAAAGCTTCCTTTGGTTGATGTGGTTCAAATGGTACCTTCTCTCAAACGGTACATGAAGGAGCTGATTTCTGGAAAAGTTGTGCAAGAGGAGAATGTGATGATGGTTTCCAAAGAATGTAGCGCCATACTTCAGAGTAAAGTATTGACTAAGAGAGGCGATCCCGGACGGTTTGTTATATCGGTAAAGATTGGGTCGTGCACGTTTGCATGCTCATTGGTAGACTTGGGTTCAAGTGTTAATTTAATGTTTTATTCTGTCGCTAAACGTTTAGGTTTTACCGATTTCAAACCAACTAAGATCTCCTTGATTTTTGCAGATAGATCCACTAAACTTCCTGTAGGTATAATCGAGGATCTACACGTCCGCATAGGGGACACTCTAATCCCAGCCAATTTCGTGGTTCTAGAGCTCGATGAAGAACCAAAGGACCCACTGATTTTGGGGAGAGCATTCCTAAACACGACGCGTCCAATCATCGATGTTGAACAAGGTATAGTAGACCTCCGTCTCGGAGATATGGTGGTGCATTTTGAGATGAGTAAGATGCTCAAGAAGCCGATGATTGATGGGCAAACATTCGTAATCCATGATGATCCCGAGATGTCGGAAGATGTAGTTGAGGAGATCCTAGCTAAGGACTCACTTGAAGTTGCGTTGACAAAAGCCGAAGGTGAACACGGTTTTCTGAGTGAAGACACCCAAGGGTTTGCCAAGTTTCTGGATTCCAACATCAGAATGGAAAAAGAAGATGAATTCCTGAGTCTGACCGAGGACACAGAGATCGATGTTCTGTCAGACTCCCAGCGAGCACCTGCTCGTTCAGACCGAGCACCTGCTCGGACCGAAAATCAGAACATCACCGGATCTTGGAGCGAGCTGAAAGCTCCAAAGGTAGAGTTGAAAACCCTCCCAGCAGGGCTCAGGTATGCATTTCTCGGTCCTAACTCTACATATCCTGTTATAGTGAATGCGGAATTGAATAATGTAGAGATTACCTTGTTGCTATGTGAATTGAGGAAGTATAGAAAAGCTCTAGGATATTCACTTGATGATATCACTGGAATATATCCTGACTTGTGCATGCACAGAATAAATCTAGAGGATGAATCAATGACTTCTGTCGAACATCAGAGACGGTTAAATCCGAGTCTCAAGGATGTCGTCAAGAAAGAGATAATGAAACTTCTAGATGCTGGTGTAATTTATGCTATATCTGACAGTAAGTGGGTAAGCCCTGTGCATGTTGTGCCCAAGAAAGGAGGTATTACGGTAATTAGGAATGAGAAAAATGAATTGATTCCAACTAGAACGGTAACCGGTCATAGAATGTGCATAGACTATAGGAAATTGAATGCCGCTACTCGCAAAGATCGTTTTCCTTTGCCATTTATTGATCAAATGCTTGAACGTCTTGCTAATCACCCTTACTACCGTTTTCTAGATGGTTACTCAGGATTTTTTCAGATACCTATCCATCCCGACGATCAGGAAAAGACGACGTTCACATGTCCGTATGGCACATTCGCATACCGTCGGATGCCATTTGGTTTGTGCAACGCCCCAGCTACATTCCAACGTTGTATGATGTCCATTTTTACCGATTTAATTGAAGATATTATGGAAGTATTTATGGATGACTTCTCTGTATATGGGAGTTCTTTTGCTGTTTGTTTGTCCAATTTGTGTAGGGTATTACAGAGATGCGAGGAGAAACATCTAGTTCTCAATTGGGAGAAGTGCCATTTTATGGTCCGAGATGGGATAGTACTTGGGCACCGAATTTCAGAGAAAGGAATAGAAGTTGACAAGGCTAAGATAGAAGTCATGATGGGTTTACAACCGCCTACTACGGTCAAGGGAATCTGAAGCTTTCTAGGCCACGCCGGGTTCTACCGTCGCTTCATCAAGGATTTCTCCAACATTGCCAGGCCTCTCACTAGATTGTTGTGTAAGGAGGTCAAGTTCGACTTTGATAGAGAGTGTTTGGCTGCATTTCACACTATCAAGGGTGCCTTGGTTAGTGCACCGATAGTTCAACCACCGGATTGGGACTTACCGTTTGAGATCATGACGGATGCGAGTGATTTTGCTGTAGGAGCTGTGATTGGTCAAAGGAAGGACAAGAAGCTCCATGTGATATATTATGCTAGCCGGACGATGGATGATGCTCAATGTCGGTATGCTACTACCGAGAAGGAGTTATTGGCGATTGTTTTCGCATTTGAGAAGTTTAGATCATACCTCGTCGGTTCTAAGGTAATTGTTCACACCGATCATGCTGCGTTGAAATACTTGCTGACCAAGAAGGATGCCAAGCCTAGGCTATTGAGATGGATCCTTTTGCTTCAAGAATTTGATTTAGAGATCAAGGACAAGAAAGGGTCCGAGAATGGGGTTGCTGATCATTTGAGCAGGCTGCAAGTTGAAGATGAGACACCCATGGAGGATAGTCTGCCAGATGAGCGCATTTATTCGATCTGCGAAAAATTTCCAGAAGTTGAGCGAGCACCTGCTCGGTCCAACCGAGCACCTGCTCGGGAGAGTTTTTGTGGATCGATTCAGACAGTCCAATCTTCGAGTTTTCCTTGGTTTGGAGAGTTTGCTAACTACTTGGCTGCTGACAAGATTCCGGAAAACCTAACGGGAAGCCAAAGGAAGAAGTTCTTTCGAGATGTTAGGCGATACTATTGGGATGAGCCGTACTTGTACAAGCAATGTTCGGATGGGCTGTATAGAAGATGTGTATCGGAGGAAGAGATCCCTGGGATTTTGCACCATTGTCATGGTTCATCGTATGCTGGACACTTTGCCACATTCAAGACGGTTACGAAAGTGCTTCAAGCCGGTCTTTGGTGGCCAACAATGTTCAAGGATGCGAATAGGTTTGTTGCTCGATGTAACGCATGTCAAAGGCAAGGGAACATCAGTAAGCGCAATGAGATGCCTCAAAATTTCATCTTGGAAGTAGAGGTTTTTGATGTCTGGGGTATAGACTTCATGGGACCGTTCCCTTCCTCCTATACGAACAAGTACATACTTGTAGCCGTTGACTATGTTTCCAAGTGGGTCAAAGCACAGGCTAGCCCAACTTGTGATGCTGCAGTAGTTACCAAGATGCTCAAGACGGTGATTTTCCCTGGATTCGGAATTCCAAGGGTTGTGATAAGTGATGGAGGTTCACATTTCATTAACAAGGTTATTGAGAACTTGTTAAGGAAGAATGGAGTCACACATAAGGTTGCTTCTCCTTATCACCCTCAAACTAGTGGACAAGTTGAGGTCTCCAACAGAGAAATAAAGAATATCCTGCAGAAAACGGTCGGTACGACGCGTAAGGATTGGGCAAATAAGCTAGATGACGCTTTGTGGGCATATAGGACAGCATATAAGACTCCGTTGGGGACAACGCCTTTTCATTTGGTGTATGGGAAGGCATGTCATTTACCGGTAGAGTTGGAATACAAAGCGGCATGGGCTGTCAAGCGGCTTAACTATAACATCCTTAGTGCGTCCGAGAGGAGATCCATGCAGCCGAATCTACAAGGAACGGACCAAAGCTTACCACGACAAGAAGATTATCCCTCGAAACTTTGCTCCTAACGATCAAGTCTTATTGTTTAACTCTCGTTTTAAGTTGTTTCCAGGGAAGCTAAAGTCGAGATGGTCCGGTCTGTTCACTATAAAAGAAGTGAAACCACATGGAGCCATAGTGTTGTGGAACACTAAAGGAGGTGATTTTGTTGTTAATGGTCAACGTCTCAAGCCATACCTTGCGGATACATACATAGGAGAAGTTGATTCCGTCACTTTTAGTGACCCTCCTCGAGCCTAAAAAGGTTCCAAAGTCGAGCTAACGACTTAAACCAAGCGCTTGGTGGGAGGCAACCCACCGGTAAGATTTCTTGTACATAATTTGATTTTCAATTCCTTTTATTACTGACATTTCACTTGTGTTTTCAGTACTTATGTTCTGCGAAAAAGGGTAAAAATTAGCCGAGCACCTGCTCGGACCGACCGAGCACCTGCTCGTCCAGCCTTGCCAAAAAAAAAAAGGAAAAAGGGGTTTTCCATTTAATTTTTATTTCCTTTTTAATTTTATTTCCATTTCTTTTAATTTTTCCATTTATTTCCCTTTCTTTTTCCCAATACCCTACTAAAGACAAACCTTTTTGCCTCCCTCTTCCCCAAAACTGCCGACCATCTCACCATACCCCCACTCCCTTGAAACCGCCACAATCACCATAACTCCTCTCCATTAAATCACCATCTCTCCCATTCTTCAAGACCACTCACATCCTTCATCTTCCTCTCACCGAAAATCACTCAAGCTTCCAACTCCCAAATTGCTCACCTCTCTCTCAATCTCTCCAACTCCCTCGCCGCCGCTCAAGCTCTCTCACGACCGAGCGCCTGCTCACTCGGAAAACTCACCACAACATCACCTCCGTAATACTACCTCTTTCCGCCTCTCCTCATTCGCCATGGTTCCAAAAACCAAGTTCTCCAACAAGGAAAAAGGCAAGGGTAAGGCCTCTACCTCCGCAACCGCTTCTCCACTCACCTTTCCAGGCCTAGACCGGAAGGCGAACCGTTTGAAATTGACCGAGCCGGAATCCCAATGTCCTCACCGGACTCTTGGGACAAAATCAACGCCTTCTACTACAACCAACTCCTCTAAGTTCATCTCGAACCTACTCGGTTCTTGTGCGATAGAACATTGGTCGAACTTGGTCTTCAACAACAAGTGAGGAGCATACTCTACAATGCTCGTTGCATGGCCTTTACTCTAGAGGAAGATGTGCTCTATCCCGATCTCACTAGGCAATGCCTAGCAACCGCCACTCTCTCATACGCAAACCCCGACAAGCCTTCATTCGAGGAGGCCACATTTTCTTTCTTTGCTGGAGGAAAGAGGTACGCTATCTCCATGCTCGATTTTTGCATAGCGTATGGGTTCTATGAGACGGACACGAAGCTATCAAGTCCGAAGAGGTTCTATGAAACTTGCATTGGAAATGGTTCTTGAGTGCTGTTGAAAGTAAGTGGAAAGGGGAGTTTTGACCCGAAAAAGTTTTTTCAAAAAGACTCAAAAACACCAAATAGAAAACATAGTTAGCAACTACCTCCCCCAGACTTAAACGACACTGTCCCCAGTGCTATTAAGCCTAAGATTGGTGAAATAAATAGGTAGAAAACCAAAGGAATCAAAAGTTTAGAAGAGAAAACGTAACCTGGTCGGGGTATCGATCGACACTGTCAGTGGTGTCGATCGACACTGATATAATGTGAATTTGGACGTTCCTAACCACGAACTTGATGAGTTTTCAGAGTTTTTTGAGTTGTTTTGAGTTGATATTTAGATCCATACTCGAAGATTTGGAACCGCACGCGTTTGGGAAGGAGATTTGAGCAATTGAGCGAAAATTGGAGTTTTCTGGAAATTGGTCCCTATTTAAAAATTTGCACATTTTTGGCCTCTAGAAACTGGACCGACCAATCCAGAAGTGGACCGACAGGTCCAGATTCCAGACCGACCAATCCAGAAGTGGACTGACAGGTCCAGATTCCAGACCGACCGGTCCAGAAGTGGACCGACGGGTCCGGTCCCCAGATCCGATTTTAACCTAATTTTTAGTATAAATAAGTCAGAGCCGCCTCTGACAAATTATTCTGAAACATTCTGAAACAGTTCCTTTTACATTTCTTTTGAGATTTTCTCTGTTACTCTAAGCTTTGAGACTATTTTGTATTGTTCCTTTGGATTTGCAAACTTGGAGGATCATTCCACAACATCTAATCGAAAAGAATTCTAAACCCTATCTCTTTTTATATCGTGATGAATTCTCTTGATTGTTTTGCTGCATTTGATCTCTCCATGGCCGAGTAGTCCATTAGCTAGATTAGGGGATTTCAATGGTGATTTAGGATTGATTAGTGACTGAGCCAAATAGGATAGATTATCATATGCCTTCATCATTTGGGAATCGCAATGCTTAGGCTAGCGTGGCCGCCTAGTCTATGATTTTAAGTTAACTTATTCACGACAGTGCTCTAGGTTGCTAGATAAACCATTGGTGAGCAATTGGTGTGTAACCAACGACAGTTGATTGTTGCCATCAATTGTGAACAAATTGAACCTTTTCGATAATGCTTGTCAATATCTCTGAATTCAAACGGCAGTTTAGGCATTTAGGTTGTTAGACAAAGATATTGATGCATCACGACAGTGGGGCAATATTACATTTATGTTTGAGTTCTAGACCGCGCTTAAATGGAATCCTGAATAGTTGCTCAGTCCTGAATCCGAAATCACCGGCGAATGACCTTGATCTAGTGCTTGTTTTAATTGAATTTCATATCGTTTAATTTGCTGTCTTATTCATTGTTTCATTACAATCAACCTCCATATTTTATCTTAGCTTTAAATCAAAATATATAATTTCATAGTGTAACCTTGGTCTCTGTGGATTCGATACCCTTTATACTACTGCGATTGTCTGTGCACTTGCAGCTTTATTTTGGGATTAAAACTTATCACACCATACACCAAGGAATTTGTACAAGTGTCGATCGATTTGAAAATCGCGTCGCTCGACACAGGCTCCTGAAGTTCATCCTTACCTTTTTATCTCCTAAAAATCAAAACCAACAACACACCAAACATAAAATTGTAAAAGAAAATAAAAAGAAAACATAAATATAAAACTCACAAATGGGTTGCCTCCCATTAAGCGCTTGTTTTTAGTCTGTTAGCTTGACTGTGGTGAGGAACTAGATATCTGGAGGATTTGTACTCTTCCATGGAATGATTCCAAGAAAGAGTTTCTGCATTTTCTGCACCATTTAAAAGCAACAGACAATGGCATCAGATTAATACCAGATCCCAAATCACAAAGAGAATGAGGAAATTGCCCTGTCAAGATTGAACAATGAAGCACAAAGTTGCCTGGATCCGAAAGCTTGATTGGAACTCTACTTTGAATCATTGCGCTTACTTCCTCTGAAACCATGATGTCTTTCTTCTTCTTCTTAGGCACTGGAGGAGTGTTCAAGAGAATCGCTCTGATATCTCTAGTCAACAAGGCTCCTTCCTCAGGACTGATACCATTTGCTGCAAGCCGCTTGACGTATCTTTTAAGCGCAGGAGAAAGCTTTACCGCATCGATTAAAGGCATCTCAACCATGACTTTATCAATAATCTTCTTGCAAATCTCCTCCTCAACCTCCTGTTTGGACTTTCTAACTCTGGGAAAAGGGACCTTAGCCTTATGGACTTTCTCCTCTGCTCGAATTGAAGATTTCGTAATTTCTGCGCAAGTCTGGACGGGGTGTCGATCGACACTGTAATACCCCAATCCAGGATCTAGATCGAGACGGTACATGAGGAACACTTCAACGCCCTATCAGAGGTTCAAGGAACAAATCCTCAAACCCTAGACTGAACATTCAAGCATCCGTCCCTATCGAATACAACTCAAAGCTTGCCAACCCGAGTCTTACCCCATAGTTGGATCGTCTGGACAAGACTAAGCATCATTTGAAACCCATGTATTTTAAAACCTTCCGTTTATTATTTATACTTAGTCTTTCAAAACGATTACAAGGTTATACTCGATCATGAGTCTAGCACTCAAAACAGTCGTGTACATAATAAACATATACATTTACAAAAGCAAGGAAAAGCTACCACTGATTTGTCTAATGTTCCAAGTGCAACAAGGGTCTATTGTACTACGGTTACCTGCAAAACAGATTGAGTCGTATGCACTAGTTGCTCAGTGAGTCTAGGTTTTTCCCTAAACGATTTTAAGCATATATTAACCCACCCCAAACCCCAAATAACAATCATCAAGCAACAAGCAATGCAATGCATAAATAGACATGACCGGTTTATGCATTTAACGTTCTTAATCAACAAATCCTAACGCGTTGTCCATTCCCGTCACGTAACGTCAAGGCATCACCCGGTCCCTCGCCACAAAGGCTAAGGACTTATGATCCTTTAACAACTTGCATCGATTGCTTATGCAAAACATGGCCCTAGGCTGCAATCCCGTCTCTCCATGTCATCGTGAGTATTAACTAATACCCAACAGGTAGATTATCCAAGTCACGGGACACGGGAACGACATACCGCGTACTTACTAAGTTTTATACCATTTAACCATGCATATAAACTTATAATTATCCATTCATGGATTCATGTTCAACACTTAGCAAAACTACTAGTGAGCTACATGAACCTCTATTTGTATAACATAATAAATCAAGTAAACATTCAATATCATTTAATCACTTAGCTCAATCTTTACCATTTCCATTAGTTAAGATCCTTAGCATTTCTAGTGAATTCTTTGCTCTGAACCTCTACAGCTATAAACTTAATAGTAATCAAACTCGTGTGTTTTACTCATCTAACACACGATGAAAATCACCAAGACTCACCTCTAAGAAGAAGTATGAAGTCGGCTCAAGACTTTACTCTCGGTCCTCCTTACACTCGGCTTGTTCCTGAACAAACAAGTCTTAGGATTACTAAGGCAACACTTAGAGTTTTCCTTAAGGAATTTAGGCTAAAGGATATTTACTTAGGTTGAATCAGAACATGATACCAACCTTTCCAGAAAGATCCTAAGGCTGCTAGAATGGACGTTGGCTCGGTACGGCAAAGATGGGTCGGTACGGTACGCTCGTGGATCGGATCGCTGTCGGTCTCAGTACGTGATCAGTACGGATCGATATCGGTCGCGGGTAAGGATGGGTACGTATCGCGGGTAAGAATCAGAACGTACAAGCAGTTCGGTATGGATCGATCGACTTCTCTTGATCCGGTGGATTTTAGGGTTTTTCAAATGAGTTCTTACGGTCACATAAAGAACAAGGGGTCCTTCTATATATAGGCCGTGGGAAATAATTCGGGTGCCTTTTACGGTCCAACACGTGCCTTTCTCTTCCTTGGGCGGCATGCATGACGAGGCGCGTAAAGGGGTGACACGTGCCACTATGTCGGAAAGCCGACGGCTTACTCTTGCCGACGTACGGTGCCTAAGGCCAAACAGTATCCGATTGGACCGGCCTCGGTGCGTGACCTACCGCGGGCTTGGTCCGATCAGTTACCGGGTCTTTTACCATGACAAGGCAAAATCCTCGTTTGGCCGGTCGTTTCCCTTTTTCTGGACAGACCATTCCGCGTGACCTGGGCCGGCCTCGGCCTAGATCGCGGTACGGGTCACAACATTCTCCCCTTCTTATTTAGAATTCGCCCCGAATTCTTATCTAATTGGGGGTCCGGCTTCATTGGTTTGAGGTTCGGTAAACAACTCTGGGTGAGATTTCCTAAACCTTGCCTCATCTTCCCATGAGATCACATCTCGATGGTTCTTCCTCCTAATAACCTTGATTTGTAAAATTTCTCGTCCTTTGAGAAATCTGGATCGTGTCTCACCGATCCTTAAGGGTTCTGGGGAAGGAGGTCTAAGCTCGGTTTGCGGATCGGGTAATTGTTCAGGTTGCGGTTCCTCTGGGCGACGGAAAAATTTCCTAAGCATGGAAACGTGAAACACGTTGTGCATTCCCTTATCCGAAGGGAGATCCAATTCATAGGCCACTACCCCTATCCTCTTAACTATGCGGTACGGACCTTGGGCTCGCGGGTCCAACTTACTCGGCTTACCAAATCTGTCCTTTCCTTTCGATGTTTCGGCTTTTAACCATACCCAATCGTCAACCTCAAATACTACCTCTTTTTTATGTTGATCAGCATACCTCTTTTGTCGGTCTTGGGCTTTCTTCATATTAGTTCGGATGAGAATGATCTTGTCCGTGGTCTCCTTCACTATCTCTGGCCCAAACTCTTGTCTTTCTCCCACCTCGGTCAAACATATGGGTGATCTACAAGGTCGCCCATATAAAGCTTCATAGGGTGCCATACCTATACTAGCGTGGTAACTGTTATTGTATGCAAATTCCACTAAGGGTAGGTGGTTTTCCCATACATTCTTATAATCCAGCATGCACATCCGTAATAAATCCTCAAGCGTTCTTATCGTCCTCTCGGTTTGACCATTGGTTTCAGGGTGAAAGGCTATACTCATGTGACTCCGTCTCTAACGTCTTCTGAAGGGTTGTCCATAGCCTGGACGTGAATCGGGGGTCTCGGTCTGATACGATATTGGCTGGAACTCCGTGTAGCTTCACTATATTATCCAAATATAACTTAGCCAATATCTCAATGCTGTCGTTTAACTTCATGGGTAGGAAATGGGCACTCTTGGTTAAACGATCTACGATGACCTAAATCGCGTCGTTTCCCCGTCCAGGTGCTACCGGTAATCCTGTCACAAAGTCCATAGAGATTGCGTCCCATTTCCATTCTGGGATAGGTAGGCTTTGTAACAGTCCGGCCGGCACTTGGTGTTCTATCTTGACTTGTTGACACGTCTGGCATTGTGCTACCCATCTTGCAACTGTCCGTTTCATACCGGGCCAATGATAATATTGGTGAATGTCCCGATACATCTTAGTACTCCCAGGATGAATACTAAGTCTTGATTTATGTGCCGTCCTTAGGATTTTTTCCCGTAAGCCTTGTCCCTTAGGCACGGTAATCCTTTTGCTCTGAAGCAAGGTACCATCTTCGGCTAAGTGATACCCACTTGCATCTGGTTGTCCCTGATCATTTAGTCCCTCTATGATCTTCTGTAATTTCTCATCTTCTCTCTGTTCATGCCGTATGCGTTGTAGTAGACCGGCTTGGTTCACCGCTTGCAAACCCAAGGGTTCACTACTCTCTCCCTCTAAAGCGGATAGCCTAATCCTTTTAAACTCCGAGTTCAAACTCATCAGATCTCTCTCTACATCCACATTTGCTTTACGGCGGCTTAAAGCATCTGCCACTACATTGGCCTTTCCCGGATGATAAGTGATGGCTAAGTCATAATCTGCTACAAATTCCATCCACCTTCTCTGTCTTAAGTTAAGATCAGGTTGGGTGAATAAATATTGCAAGCTCTTATGATCGGTCATCACTTTCACCGGCTCACCGTAAAGATAGGACCGCCATATCTTAAGGGCAAAAACAACCGCAGCCATCTCTAGGTCATGGGTGGGATAGTTATTCTCATGCTTCTTCAATTGCCTGGATGCGTAAGCAATTACCCTATTGCCTTGCATCAACACACAACCTAATCCCGTCCCACATGCATCGGTAAAAACTGTAAATGGCTGGTTTGGTTCTGGTAAGGCTAAGACCGGTGCAGTGGTCAAGGCCTTCTTCAACTCATTGAATGCTTTCTCCGTCTTCCCGTCCCATACAAAGACTACACCTTTACCGGTCAGGCAAGTCAATGGTTTGGAAAAACTGGAAAATCCTTTGACAAATTTCTGGTAGTAACCGGCTAATCCCAGAAAGCTTCTTATCTCTCCTGCGTTAGTCGGCGTGGCCAGTCTCGAACTGCCATAATCTTTTCCGGGTCTACCGAAACTCCCTGTTCCGATACCCGATGTCCTAAGAACCCTATCTCTCGTTTCCAAAAACTACACTTGCTAAACTTAGCAAAGAGTTTCTGATTCCTCAAGCGTTCCAGCACTTTTCCTAAGTGCACCTCATGTTCCTCTGCGGTCTTAGAGTATACAAGAATGTCATCGATGAAAATGATGACAAAATCATCTAAGTAATCTCTGAAGATCTCGTTCATCAACCGCATAAATACAGCCGGAGCATTGGTCAGGCCGAATGGCATAACCATAAACTCATACTGGCCGTAACGCGTCCTAAATGCGGTTTTCACGACATCTGCCTCTGCGATTGGGATTTGATGATAGTCGGATGTCAAATTAATCTTTGAAAACCAACTTGCCCCTTGCAATTGATCCAACAACTCATTTATTCTTGGTAACGGGTACCTATCCTTGATGGTAACGTTGTTTATCCCACGGTAGTCTATTCACAATCGCATGCTCCCATCCTTCTTCTTTACGAATAATATTGGAGCTCCCTAGGGCGATGAACTAGGTCTAATGAATCCTTTCCCCATTAGATCTTCCAACTGTTTCTTTAGTTCTGCTAACTCGGCTGGAGCCATCCGGTATGGTGCCTTAGCTATTGGAGCCGCTCCTGGTTCCAATGAAATAGAAAAAGGGTCATTACGAGATGGTGGTAACCCTTCAAAGGGTTTGAACACATCATCGTAACCCTGAACCACTGGTATTTCCTCAAGTTTCTGCTTTTCCTTGGCGTTACTAATCATACTCATCGTTACTAGATACACTTCGCCGTTCTCGAGGGTACTCTCTGCTCTAATTATCGTAATGAAGGAAACTTCGGCATTGGTTTTGATCCCATGATAGGTTATGTACGGTTTCCCTAACCGTTCAAAGGTTATTCTTCCTCGACCGCAGTCGATGTGTGCCATGTATGCCGTCAGCCAGTCCATTCCTAAGATAACTTGGTATTCTTCTAATGGAACGACTAATAGATTTGCGCTAAAGACATGGTCTCCAATCACTATTGGCACTCCCATGTAACACCTATCGGCATGAAGGATTTGGTCACCGGGTGTTCTAACTCGGATGGACACTCTCGCTATCGTGAAAATTCCTTGGAATTTTGACACTACACTCGGCGACACAAAACTATGTGTTGCGCCAGAATTAAACAGAACATGAGTGGGTAAGCCGCCCACATGCAATGTTCCTAAATAAGCAAATAAACTTTCGTTTAACTCCTTATTTATTTATTATTCATTAACCAAAAGGTACACACATATTTTACAACACATCAAAACATCACCAAAAAGCCGTAAGGATAGAACCCTTTAGTTACCTGAAACGGGTCCTCCATAAGGTCGAGTGGGTTCAGGTTTATCTAGGGAATACACATGTTCCTCAATCGCTGGTCGCTTAGCCGATGGTTCAACCTCCCACTCCATTCCTCGCAGTCCAACTCCCTGATTTGCCTGGCCGATCGGATGCGTAATGGGACATGAGGTTGCGTAGTGCCCCGGTTGGTTGCACGTGAAGCAAATCACTGAAATCGGCACGGCCCATGAGGTATGTCCTCCATTGGGACAAGCTCTCGCAAAATGGCCTCGGTTGCCACACTTAAAACATACGGGTAGCTGGTCCAAGGTCGGTGTTCCTCTACCGCCCGCTCCTCTACCTTGTCCTCGTCCCGGCGTCCGCCCACACCCTTGTCCTTGTCCACGGCCAAAGATTTGTCCTTGACCTTGGCCGCGTCCGCGTCCTTGTGCCCAATTACCCTGACTAGCCACCTGATTCCTTGGCCCGGGTGGTTGTTATTCTCGGTTCCTTTGTTCAACTTGATCTTCTGCGGCCTGTTCAATCCTGATTCCCTCCTCAACATCGACCGCTATCTCGACCAGTTCAAACAAGCTGTAGTACTGATTTACCATAAGTTGACTCATCAACTGTGGTCTCAATCCCCGTAGAAACTTCCTTATCACTACCGGCTCATCACTTATCCCATAGTGTGCGTATTGCCGAAGCCGAGTAAACTCCGCCCCGTAATCTCGCACACTCCTTTCTCCTTGCACCAAGTTATGGAACTGTGCTTCCATCCGGTCCCTGGCTCCGGGTGGAAAGTACTTGATATGCTCAAATTTCCTTTGAACTACTCTCTCAAATTAAGAGATCAATTGTAGCACTTAAGGTTATCGAATCCACAGGGAATCAGGGACACAATAGATTATTACTTTCAGACTAAGCTAGGCAAACTATAATGTATGAAAAACCAAATAAAACAAGCAAGCAGGATAATAAGCTTTAAATCAATGAAGATAAAAGCTAGGTTCAGGGAAATCTCAGGAGAATCAGAATTGCAGATGATAAATAAAAGCTAGGATTATTAATGCTCTTGTTCCTAAACATGCACACGAAAGTAAAACAAACCAGCTGTCGCTGCGAATGTTTTCTGATATATCATGGTTTTTACCCTGTTTAAGCCATGATATAAGTCCATTATCTAGAGTCTTTGTTATGTTTTGTGTTGGTTTTAGAGTCTTTTCAGGTATAAGGACGATTGGAGCTTAAAAGATGTTTACTGGGAGTTTTGGAGTATCACGGAATAAAGCAGCAAAGATGCAATCATGGAATGAAGTTTTGGAGTCTGTGTCGAGCGACACCATCACTGACCATCGCTCGACACGACCATTTGTGAAGTAAAGAATTCAATTTTGAAGATTGGTGTCGATCGACACCACCTATCAGTGTCGATCGACACCTTGTTCGCAGAAGCCCAGTTCTTAATCGCAGAAGTCCGTTCGAAGCCCGGAGTTTCCAGATGTTTACTTTTATGTTCTGGCCGACTTTGTAACCTTATAAATACGTTTTTAGAGTCATTGTTTAGACTCATGCTTTATTTTATTGAATTATTTAGATTAATCATTAATAAAATCACGTTTTCATCTATGATTATGTCTGAGTAATTTCCCTGTTAGGTTTAGGGTTTTTGAAAGTGTTTGATGAGTTTGCATGATTTGATCTTAGGATAAATTCTTTAGTAGTTCTTCATCTTAACTTGTTCTTATTGCTGATTTTAGCCTCGCGAACTAAAATCTGATCTAGGGTTTATTAATAGAAACGACAGTTTGATTGATAATCCTGAACTAGTTTTTGATGAGCAAAACTCCTAATCGCAAAGGAATTTGGCTTAGGGTTTTGTGAACAATTGTGCCTGAATTTATTGCTTGTTTAGATTCATAGGATTCGCAAAAGAATTTGGTTTGCTTGAATTTACTCATAGAAATTATTCGCAGCGAGAGCTGGTATGTTTACTTTCGTGTGCATGTTCATGAACTGTTCTTCATAATCCTAATAACTGATTTATCTGCAACTCTGATTCACTGGAAAATTCCCTGTACCTAGCGTTTTTCTCTTATCGTTTTACAACCGTTTTCATTACTGCTTGCTTTACTTGCTTTTACATTCATCTTGCCTAGCTTAATCTGAAATTTATAATCTATTGTGTTTTCTTAGACTTCCTGTGGATCGATAACCCTAAATACTGCAATTGACCTCTTAATTTGAGAGAGTCTAGCTCTAGGGATAATTTAAGCATATCAAATTTTTGCGCCGTTGCCAGGGAGTCTAGACCATTAGATTTATTTATTAGGATTTTGTCTAGGCTTTTATTTTTATTTTTGCTTTGCTAGTTTCTTTTTCTTTTTGTTTTGCTTTTCAGGTACATGCGAAACCGCAATACCAGGAGCAATCAAGACAAGGAACTAGTGGGATACAATCTTCAGGAGTTGGCACATTTAGAGCGTGGGAACAGAAGAGCAGCTAGGATGGCTGCTCAAGAACAGCTTATACTAATTCCTGGAGAAGATGGAATCATGTGTGATCAAGCAGGATTGAGATACAATGAGGATGGAGTTCAGATCGACGACAATGGGAACGTGATCGTCGAGGAGATTGTCGAGCCAGTTAACGAGGGAGCAGTGTTCGAAAATCCAGCTGGCGTCGCTCGACACCACAACGGTGTCGCTCGACACCCTCATGAGCTACGTGTCGAGCGACACGGAGGGCAGATCGCTCGACGCGATGGAGAAGCTGGTGTCGATCAACGCCAACCCAGGATCGCTCGACACCCTGTCCGAAACCAGCAAAGGACTTTAGCAGACTTCAACCGACCGGACCAGTTCTATGCGAATCGAGCTGCGATTCGTCCACCTGCATTCCAGAGGAATGATTTTGAGCTGAAACCTGCTTACTTCAGCTTTGTCGCACAGAATCCTTACCATGGTCTTCCCCATGAGCATCCGATGGACCACATCGAGAACTTCGAGGACTTAGCTTCTAGCATAAAGGCCGATGGAGTGTCCAGCGATTATCTCTTCTGCAAGCTATTCCCATACTCTCTTAGTGGGGATGCTTCTTACTGGCTAAAGCAGCTAGAACCGGGATCATTGACTACTTGGGGGGACACGAAGAACGCTTTCCTCAACTACTTCTATGATGATGCGAGATCAGAGGACCTCAGAACGAAGATCACTACATTTCGTCAAAGGCCAACAGAAGCATTCAGGGTTGCGTGGACGCGTCTTAAGTCATATCAGAGAGATTGTCCTCACCACGGCTTCACAGATGTTCAGTTGCTAGGCATCTTTTACAGAGGAGTAGACTGGCGATATCAGATGGCACTAGATGCAGCGAGTAGTGGTAACTTTAATACCAATTACCCAGAGGACGCGGTTACTCTCATCGATAATTTAGCTTCTAGCAACAGCACGAAGAACGCTGATTTTGAGAGGAAGCAGATGAGTGACAACAAGGATGGTGGGAAGCACTTGGTTGAGATGAACGCGAAGCTGGATTATATGAAGAGCATCCTCGTGGGAAAGAAGTCAGTACAGTTTGCTCAGGAAATTGAGGCTGCAGAGGAAGATGTGAACTACATCAACGATTCAGGATTTCAGAAGTTTAAAAATCAGCAGGGATATGGGTCGTCTTATCAGAAGCCCTTCCAGAGCAACAATTACCAAAGGAATTACGGATCCTCTTCTTACCAGAAACCTCCTGAGCAGGACAATGAGGTGAAGAGTATGTTGGAGCAACTCCTAGAAGGCCAGCAGAAGATGACTGTGAGCTTTAACGGAAAGATGGATGCAATGTATTCTGATCTGGATGGAAAGATTTCAGCGCTAAGCACTCACGTGAAAAAGCTGGACATTCAAGTGGCTCAAACCGCCAGTTCTGTGCAGCGACAAGAGGGTTTTCTTCTTGCGAAGACTGATGCAAACCCAAGGGGCGCCTGCAATGCCGTTCAGACTGAAGAAGAAGATGATTTTGGGACTGCCGAGCAAGTGTCGAGCGACACTACAGATGACCATCGCTCGACACCTCACGAATCATCATCTCGGATTGAGGAGACAAAGCTAGTGTCGATCGATACTGACGAGAGTGTCGATCGACACCTCGTCCAGATTTGTGCTAAAATCGCAGATTCTTCGGTTCAAGCAGAGGAGAACGTCCACAAGGCCAAGGTTCCTTTCCCCAGAGTTAAAAGGTCCAAGCAGGAGATTGAAGAAGCGTTCTGCAAGCAGATGATTGACAAGATCATGATTGAGATGCCTTTGGTTGATGCAGTCAAGCTTTCACCTGCGATAAGGAGATATGTCAAGAGAATGGTGGCAAATGGTATTAGTCCTGAGGAAGGAGCATTGCTGAACCGAGATATCAGAGCTATTCTTCTGAACACAGTCGCAGTGCCTAAGAAAAAAAAGAAGGACATAGTGCTTTCAGAAGAAGTTAGTGCAATGATCCAGAGCAGGATTCCTGTGAAGCTGCCTGATCCAGGAAATTTTGTGCTCGACTGTTCTATCTCTGGTGAAAGTTTTTCTCATTCTCTCTGCGATACGGGTTCTGGAATCAATCTTATGCCTCTCTCCGTTGCTGAAAGACTAGGAATGACGGACTTCAAGAAGACAAAATTGTCTCTAATCCTAGCTGATCGTTCAAAACGTTTCCCGAAAGGTATTCTAGAGGATGTGCCAATCAGAGTTCAAGAGTGCGTAATTCCAACAGACTTTGTCGTTTTGGGATACGATAAAGAGCCTCAAGCTTGACCTTGGTGATGTTGTCATGGAATTTGACATGGACAGTACTAGGAGAAAACCCACCATAGATGGTCAAGCTTTCTCTGTGGATACATCGCTGGAAGACGAGCCAATCAAGGAGCCTTCGAAAGACATACCTGCTACGATCATTGAGGAAGTAATCACCACAGAACCATCTCTTGAAACACCTCCGGAAGAGCCCAGGTATGAACCCCTTGTACTTAATTCGATCTCTTGCGATTTCATTAGTGTTAAAAAAGCAGTTACGCGCTCATGCAAGCTTCGAATTCCTCGAAAGCTTGGTTTTTCTAATGAACTTGCAGGAAAAAGAGAAGATGAGGTGAAACCTAAGAGGAGTTCAAAGCCTTTCGCAAAGATGCGAATCATCATTTCTCCTTAGCTTAAAGATCAAGGAGAAGCAGTTCTTCATGAAATGATGGAGAGAACGATGAAACTTTTTCCTGAGACTGTTTCTGATAAGTCTGGGGGAGCTGTCCAGAAGGTCCGTTTGAAACAAGTTGCCGGTTCCGTTCAGGATAGAGGAAGTCCGATACTTCCTCAAGATCCACCATAGTCCTAAGTCCTATCACAGTCAAGCTAACGGACTTAAAACAAGCGCTTAGTGGGAGGCAACCCATTTGTGAGTCTTATTATTTACGTTTTAGTTTATGTTCTTTTACAGTTTTACGTTTGGTTTTTGTTTCTGGTTTTGATTTTCAGGAAATCGAACGTTTAAACGCAAGTGAGAATGAACTTCATATGAAGGTGTCGAGCGACACCAACAGGAGCATCGCTCGACACCAAGCAGAATTATGTTCGGATCGACAAGAACTTCAGTCGCTCGACGCGACAGATTTACGAGTGTCGATCGACACTAAGGTAGTGTCGCTCGACACTGCCTCCAGGTACGAATTCTCACTTGATTTTCGTTTTCTATCTATTTATTCACCGATCTCAGGCTTAATAACACTGGGGACAGTGTCGTTTAAGTCTGGGGGAGGTAGTTGCTAATTATGTTTTCTATTTTGGTGTTTTTGAGTCAGTTTCTATTTTGGTGTTTTTGAGTCAGTTTTAAAATTTTTAGAGTCAAAACCTCTCCTTTAGACTTGCTTTAAACAGCACTCAAGGACCATTTCCGATGCAAGTTAGATGGTTCTACTGAGGTGGGTAACTGGAAGTGGATCGGTTTAACGGAGTGAGTTCAGATTTCTGGAGAACGCTAGAAAGGATGTCAAAGACCCCGCCCTAATGAATCTTAATCTTCTTGTCAACGGCGTTGGCTAATCGCAAGACTTGATTCAGCTTCCAAACACTTGAAAGCGAGGACGGACCGCTCTTGAAACTTCTTCCCGTATGATGAGTACAACTGTCCTAGATCTGGTGGTAAAGGATCCTCTGCTGAGGTACCCGCCATCATAAAAGCCTCATAGAACAACAGTAGTGAGCGCTGATCTAGTGAAATCATAGAGATGCCAAGGAAATAAAAAAAAATCTGCAGAAAAGTGCAAGCCCGAATTCATATAGGCATTTGGTGGTAAAGGACCCTCTGCTGAGGTACCCGCCATCACAAGAAAAAAGTTCAACAAAAAGGCATTGCATCTCTATGATATCCTTAATTGGATAAACAGTTTCAGAGGGAAGAGAGAGGGTGAAACGCGGGAAAGTGTTAAAGGAAGCGAAAGAATCTAGAAGGTCCAGCGATCGATATTCCCTCGATGAGACCGCACCTAATTGAACTTAAGGAGCCTGCGACTGAAAGTCTGAGTTTCTCTAAGGGGTTTGGATTCAATCTGGAGGACTGCTAAGCTTCTAGGGAAACATCGAGGTATCACCGGATTAGCTTTTCAAAGGTATGTGGTTCCTAAAGGACTGATTACACTGTTTTGCTTAGGGACAAGCAAAAAGCTAAGTCTGGGGGAGTTGATATATCATGGTTTTTACCCTGTTTAAGCCATGATATAAGTCCATTATCTAGAGTCTTTGTTATGTTTTGTGTTAGTTTTAGAGTCTTTTCAGGTACAAGGACGATTGGAGCTTAAAAGATGTTTACTGGGAGTTTTGGAGTATCACGGAATAAAGCGGCAAAGATGCAATCATGGAATGAAGTTTTGGAGTCTGTGTCGAGCGACACCATCACTGACCATCGCTCGACACGACCATTTGTGAAGTAAAGAATCCGATTTTGAAGATTGGTGTCGATCGACACCACCTATCAGTGTCGATCGACACCTTGTTTGCAGAAGCCCAGTTCTTAATCGCAGAAGTCCGTTCGAAGCCCGGAGTTTCCAGATGTTTACTTTTATGTTCTGGCCGACTTTGTAACCTTATAAATACGTTTTTAGAGTCATTGTTTAGACTCATGCTTTATTTTATTGAATTATTTAGATTAATCATTAATAAAATCATGTTTTCATCTATGATTATGTCTGAGTAATTTCCCTGTTAGGTTTAGGGTTTTTGAAAGTGTTTGATGAGTTTGCATGATTAGATCTGATTATTTGGATAAATTCTTTAGTAGTTCTTCATCTTAACTTGTTCTTATTGCTGATTTTAGCCTCGCGAACTGAAATCTGATCTAGGGTTTATTAATAGAAACGACAGTTTGATTGATAATCCTGAACTAGTTTTTGATGAGCAAAACTCCTAATCGCAAAGGAATTTGGCTTAGGGTTTTGTGAACAATTGTGCCTGAATTTATTGCTTGTTTAGATTCATAGGATTCGCAAAGGAATTTGGTTTGCTTGAATTTACTCATAGAAATTATTCGCAGCGAGAGCTGGTATGTTTACTTTCGTGTGCATGTTCATGAACTGTTCTTCATAATCCTAATAACTGATTTATCTGCAACTCTTATTCACTGGAAAATTCTCTGTACCTAGCGTTTTTCTCTTATCGTTTTACAACCGTTTTCATTACTGCTTGCTTTACTTGCTTTTACATTCATCTTGCCTAGCTTAATCTGAAATTTATAATCTATTGTGTTTTCTTAGACTTCATGTGGATCGATAACCCTAAATACTGCAATTGACCTCTTAATTTGAGAGAGTCTAGCTCTAGGGATAATTTGAGCATATCATTTTCTATGAATAAATCCTAGAAAGCCAAATTCCTTTGCGAATCCTATGAATCTAAACAAGCATTAAAGATCAGGCACAATTGTTCACAAAACCCTAAACCAAATCCCTTTGCAAATAGGAATTTTGCTCATCAAAGACTAGTTCAGGAAATCAATCAAACTCTTGTTTCTATTAATTATCCTAAGATCAGATTCAAGGTAGCTAATCAAGAATCAGCAATAAACACAAGTCAAGATGAAGAATATTCTAATGATATTATCCTAACAAGAAATCAGATCTAACAATTCATCAAAACCCTTGAAATCCCTAAACCTAACAAAGAAATTACTCAGACATGTTTAATGAAGCACAAAACATCTTTATTAGAGATATCTCTTAAGAGTAATTCTAAACACAATAAAATAAAGCTTCCACCTAAAAAATGGCTGTAAATACGTATATATAGGGTTCCGAACCGTCATAGATCACAAAAGTAAACATCTGGAGTCTTCGGGCTTCGAACGGACTTCTTTGATTAAGTTTCGGGCTTGACAGAACAGGGTGTCGATCGACACCAATCTTCAAATCGGCTTCTTTTGTTCCAGTAACTAACGTGTCGATCGACACACTTCATCAGTGTCGATCGACACAGATTCAAAATCTTGGTTCCGAATTTGCATTTTGCCACTTCACTCTGTGAATGCTCCAAAACCTCCAGTAAACATCTTTTATGCTCCAGACGGTCCAGTTCCTGTAAAGACACTAAAACAATACTAAAAACACCAAAAGACACTAAAACATGGACTTATATCATGGTTGAAAACCGGTAAAAACCATGATATATCAGTACTTCCTTTCGAACTCCCTCTTGAAGCTATCCCAGGTAATATGTGTACCCGCATACTGAGTCTTGACGCCGTCCCACCTTTTACAAGCGCCCTTTAGCAAATAATGCGCGACTACATCTTTCTTAAAGTCTTCCAGGCATCGTGCCGCGTTGAAGTTCCTCTCGATGTGTTTCAACCATGAGTCGGCTTCTAGTGGTCCTCTATCCCCAAAGAACTTCTGGGTTCCCAAGTGTTGCATCATCATCACCATCTTTAGGAAATCCGGTGGTGACGGTGGTGGATCCTGGTGTTCTCGGGGTAGTCTTCGGCTTCTCATGCGTCCAACAATCTCCCAGAGCTCCCTTACAACGCTATCACCTGTGTTCCTCCTTGTAGTCTCTGCCATACCCGGTCTGATTTCCTCACGGTCAAGACGACCAGAACGGCTTTGTGCCCTCTCACGCCTTAGTCCCTCCGGTGGTGTTTCTAGCTTTGGGTACCGTCTCCGAGAAGTGACTAACGGAGACCTCGATGGCGACCTGCCATCATATCCCGATCTACTCGGCCCCTCGAAGCTAGTATCATCCCGGTGGTCTGGCTCCGATGGTGTTGAACTCGACGGGTCAGTGGGTATCCTTCCCACATGTCCTTGATGTGATCCCTCAGGTCCGGGATCACTATGGTCTCGGAGTCCTAACTCCGACAACAAGTGTGGCGAGTTCTCGCCTGTGAAATCCGGTTCCTGAGCCCATTGCTCCGAAACACTCCTTGGTACGTATTCTGAATCCTCTGATGATTCCTCTGATGAATCCTCTGATGGATCCGTATCCAACGATGTAAATGACTCATCTGGCTCAGGTGGAGGAAGACCAGGATACACTCTCTGACTCCCTAGAGAAGGCTGTCCACGCCCTCCCAAGGCTCCCCATCCACTCACATCTGGCCAATCACGACGTGTCGGCATAGACATCTGCGTCAAAGAGTCGGGTAAGTCCTAATCATCTTAACGTATTATAGCACTGGAACATAATCAGTTTATCCTACTTGCTTTTGCGACAGTTTTGACTCGATAAAACATTTGAAAACCAAGTCCCATTGAGCATCGTAAAAACCTGGCTCTGATACCACTAATTGTAACGCCCCAATCCAGGATCTAGACCGAGACGGTACATCAGGAACACTTAAATTCCCTATCAGAGGTTCAATGAACAAATCCTCAAACCCTAGACTGAACATTCAAGCATCCGTCCCTATCGAATACGACTCAAAGCTTGCCAACCCGAGTCTTACCCGATAGTTGGATCGTCTGGACAAGACTAAGCATCATTTGAAACCCATGTATTTTAAAACCTTCCTTTTATTATTTATACTTAGTCTTTCAAAACGATTACAAGGTTATACTCGATCCTGAGTCTAGCACTCAAAACGGTCGTGTACATAATAAACATATACATTTACAAAAGCAAGGAAAAGCTACCACTGATTCGCCTAATGTTCCAAGAGCAACAAGGGTCTAAGTTACCTGCAAAACAGATTACCTGCAAAACAGATTGAGTCGTAAGCACTAGTTGCTCAGTGAGTCTAGGTTTTTCCCTAAACGATTTTAAGCATATATTAACCCACCCCAAACCCCAAATAACAATCATCAAGCAACAAGCAATGCAATGCATAAATAGACATGACCGGTTTATGCATTTAACGTTCTTAATCAACAAATCCTAACGCGTTGTCCATTCCCGTCACGTAACGTCAAGGCATCACCCGGTCCCTCGCCACAAAAGCTAAGGACTTATGATCCTTTAACAACTTGCATCGATCGCTTATGCAAAACATGGCCCTAGGCTGCAATCCCGTCTCTCCATGTCATCGTGAGTATTAACTAATACCCAACGGGTAGATTAGCCAAGTCACGGGACACGGGAATGACATACCGCGTACTTACTAAGTTTTATACCATTTAACCATGCATATAAACTTATAATTATCCATTCATGGATTCATGTTCAACACTTAGCAAAACTACTAGTGAGCTACATGAACCTCCATTTGTATAGCATAATAAATCAAGTAAACATTCAATATCATTTAATCACTTAGCTCAATCTTTACCATTTCCATTAGTTAAGATCCTTAGCATTTCTAGTGAATTCTTTGCTCTGAACCTCTATGGCTATAAACTTAATAGTAATCAAACTCGTGTGTTTTACTCATCTAACACACGATGAAAATCACCAAGACTCACCTCTAAGAAGAAGTATGAAGTCGGCTCAAGACTTTACTCTCGGTCCTCCTTAAACTCGGCTTGTTCCTGAACAAACGAGTCTTAGGATTACTAAGGCAACACTTAGAGTTTTCCTTAAGGAATTTAGGCTAAAGGATATTTACTTACGTTGAATCAGAACATGATACCAACCTTTCCAGAAAGATCCTAAGGCTGCTAGAATGGACGCTGGCTCGGCACGGCAAAGATGGGTCGGTACGGTATGCTCGTGGATCGGATCGCTCTCGGTCTCAGTACGTGATCAGTACGGATCGATATCGGTCGCGGGTAAGGACGGGTACGTATCGCGGGTAAGAATCAGAACGTACAAGCGATTCGGTATGGATCGATCGACTTCTCTTGATTTGGTGGATTTTAGGGTTTTTTCGAATGAGTTCTTATGGTCACATGAAGAACAAGGGGTCCTTCTATATATAGGCCGTGGGAAATAATTCGGGTGCCTTTTACAGTCCAACACGTGCTTTTCTCTTCCTTGGGCGGCATGCATGACGAGGCGCATAAACGGGTGACACGTGCCACTATGTCGGTAAGTCGACGGCTTACTCTTGCCGACGTACGGCGCCTAAGGCCGAACGGTATCCGATTGGACCGGCCTCGGCGCGTGACCTACCGCGGGCTTGGTCCGATCAGTTACCGGGTCTTTTACCATGACAAGGCAAAATCCTCGTTTGGCCGGTCGTTTCCATTTTCCTCGACCGGCCGTTCTGCGTGACCTGGGCTGGCCTCGGCCTAGATCGCGGTACGGGTCACTACAGACACCCTCATTAGTGTCGATCGACACTAGCTCTTCTATCGCCATCCGAGTTGAAGAATCGAGAGGTGTCGATCGATGCTCAGCTGTAGTGTCGATCGACACTTGCTCTGCTGTCCCAAAAATTTCATCAAACTCCGCGAAATAATCCTCCGTTTCAGTTTGAACGGCATTGCAAGCGTTCCTTGGGTTTGCATCGGTCTTCGCAGGTTGAAATCCTTCTTGTCGCTTGACGGAACTAACAGTTTGGACGATCTGAACGTCCAACTTCTTCACATGTGCGCTTAATTACTCGAATTTCCCATTAAGATCTGGGTAGACGGAGTCCAACTTTCCATTGAAAGTAACTTCCAACTTCTGTTGTCCCTCTAGGAGTTGCGCAAGCATAGCTTTCACCTCATTGTCCTGCTCAGGAGGTTTCTGATAAGATAATGAACCATAGCTTATGTTGAAGTTGTTGCTCTGGAAGGGCTTCTGATAGCCTTGCTGATTCCCATACTTCTGAAACCCGGCTTGGTTGATGTAGTTCACATCTTCTTATGCTGTCTCAACTCCCTGGACCGATTTCTTTCCTATAAGGATACTTTTCATGGAATCCAGCTTTGCGTTCATCTGAGCCAAGTGCTTCCCACCATCCTTGTTGTCACTCATCTGCTTCCTCTCAAAATCAGCGTTCTTCGTGTTGTTGCTAGAAGCTATGTTCTCGATGAGAGTAACTGCATCCTCTGGGTAGTTGGTATTGAAGTTACCACTACTCGTTGCATCCAATGCCATCTGATATCTCCAGTCTACTCCTCTGTAGAAGATGCCAAGCAACTGAACATCTATGAAACCATGATGAGGACAATCTCTCTGATAAGACTTAAGACACGTCCATGCAGCCTTAAAAGCTTCTGTAGGACCCTGCTTGAATGAAGTAATCTTCGTCCTTAGCTCTCCTGACCTTGCATCATCGAAGAAGTTGTTCAGGAATGCGTTCTTGGTGTCCTCCCAAGTAGTCAACGATCCCGGCTCAAGATGCTTTAGCCAATAAGAAGCATCCCCACTAAGAGAGTATGGGAATAGCTTGCAAAAGAGATAATCGTTGGACACACCATTGGCCTTGATGCTTGAAGCTAAGTCTTCAAAGTTCTCGATGTCGTCCATTGGATGCCCATGAGGAAGATCATAGTAAGGGTTCTGAGCGACTAGACTGAAGTAAGCAGGCTTCAGTTCAAAATCATTCCTCTGGAAAGCTGGAGGACGAATCGCAGCTCGATTTGCATAGAATTGGTCAGGACGATTGTAGTCTACAAGCGTTCTTCCTCGGGTAGCGTTCTCCTCAATTCTCAAAACGTTTGGCTGATTCTGGATGAGGCGTCGATCGACACCCAGGGGGTGGTGTCGATCGTCACCTTGTATTTCATCGTGTCGCTCGACAGGTGGTGGGTGTCGAGCGACACCCTACGGCAGAATCTCCAAATTTTCCTCGACGATCACTGTTCCGTCGTCGTTGATCCTCTGCCCTTCGTCGTTGTATCTCAATCCTGCCGGATCACGCAGGACTCCATCTTCGTCTGGTCTCAATATGATTCGTTCTTGAGCAACCATTCTTGCTGCTTGTCTGTTCTCACGCTCTAAACGCGCTAATTCCTCGAGACTCAAACCAACTAGTTCCTTGTCCTTGTTGCTTCTGGTATTGCGATTTCGCATGTACCTGAAACGCAAAACAGAAAGACAAACGAAACTAGCAAAGCAAAAACAAAAATAAAAAACCTAGACAAAATCCTAATAATAAAAATCTAATGGTAAAGAGTCCCCAGCAACGGCGCCAAAATTTGATAAGCTCAAATTAACCTAGAGCTAAACTCTCTCAAATTAAGAGATCAGTTATAGTACTTTAGGATCGAATCCACAGGGAACAGGAAAAACACAATAGATTATCAGGTTCAGATTATGATAGGCAAGAATAATATTAGGTCCACCAGGAGGTTTTTCGGTCTCTTTAGAGGATAATATGCAATATATGTTCGATCTCATGGAACAAAGAAGTTTATCAGAGGAAATTCGCATCACTATCCCTTAGATATTATGGAGCATTTGGAAAAACCGTAATAAAATCTTGTATGCCGGTATACAAGAGGTTGTGGAGAAGGTTGTGGAGAGAGCGCAAGAGGAGGCTTATTTGTGGAAAAAAGGTTAACTCAGAGGCACCAGCTATAGTTTCTTCAAGTTTAGTTCATAGAAGGATCAAGGAAAGATGGCAGGTGCCGATGTATGGAGCCATCAAGTGCAATGTCAATGTTAATTGGAGAAATGATCAACTTCATTGTGGTGGTTCATGGATTATTCGGGATCATACCGGAGCAGTCCTTCACCATGCTAGGGATGCATTTACAAAAGCCCACAACCGAATTTATGCAGAGTTGAGAGGTATTGTGTGAACACTTCAAAGCTTGAAGGATTTGCATTATAATGAAGTGACGGTTGCCTCGGATTGTCAACCAGCTTTGGAAGAAATATTTAAACCGTATGTTTGGCTGAGGTATGGTTTACTTGATGCAATACATACGTTACGTTCCCAATTCCAGAGCTGCGTATTCGAAGAGGAAGCCCCGGGTGCTAATGGTGTGGCTAGGGCGATTGCAAGAAGCATCACGAGAGATGGTCGATTCCAGTCGTATTTGGCCCTTGGTGGTCCTTCGTGGTTACTTGATCACATTGCTCGAGAGGTAGTAGAGTAACATCTCTTTTCTCCTTTTCCATTAGGAGATTGATGTTGCATACTTTCATACCTGTTGGAGTTTGTTCCCATACAGGTTTCTTATGTTTTGTTTAACTCTTTCATATTCAATGTTTTTAGACGTTAAAAAAAAATAATAATAAAAAATGCTGGAAAACAAAGTGGTGCTAACATGTAAACCTCAAAGATAATAGAACAAGGGCTTTAGAATTTGCCGGTACAGCCCTTTAAATACACAATATTTGAAACCTTCAAAACACTAGTTCTCTTTACTCTCTTAAAAGTCAAATCAATACATTTTTCTAATAGGTAATATGTCTTCGGAATTGGCCAGCTTCTCCATGAACATGGAGATTACCATACCAATAGCAAAGAAGAGTGGCCACACTGTTACTTTGATGGGACCGTCCCATCCTCTTTCCATAAAACTACAATTGATGGTCGACACTAATAAATGACCAACAACACAGAACAATAAGACCGTATCTGCGAAACTTCAAAATAGTATGTTGTAGCGACGTGGTGGGTAGTAGAACCAAGGTATAGGCCACTTGCATAGGAAACAAGCTTTATGGGCTCGGACTTTGATATTGAGGTCAAGGATTGTAACGCCCCAATCTAGGATCTAGGCCCATCGGTCGCCCAACAATCAGACAAGAACATGAGCGACTAACCGCAGACCGATTCCCGGCCAGAGTTATCACAATGCGCATACTCAGTCGCCCGTTCCGAGGTTCTAAAAACGCATTTTTTGAACTTTAGAACAAACGCCCGAGCACACGGTTCCTATCGTTCAGGACTTCAAGGCTTTTCAACCCGAGTCTTGAACGCTAGTTAGATCGTCCGGACAGGACTAAATATCATATGAAACCCGATGTTATTCAAAACCGATCCTTTACTTATTTATACTTAGTCTTTAAAACTGTTACAACATATATTTGCGCGCGGAAGTCGGATACTCCAAAACGTGTACATACATATTAAACTTTATTCATTTACAAAAGCAAGGACAAGCTACCACTGATTTTCCTAATGTACCGAGTGCAACAAGGGTCTACTGTACTACGGTTACCTGAAAAACAAATTGAGTCGTAAGCACTAGTTGCTCAGTGAGTCTAGGTTTCCCCTAAACGATTTTAAACATATATTAACCCAACCAATCCCCAAAATAACAATCATCAAGCAACACGCAAAAGCAATGCATAATTAAACATGACCGGTTCATATGCATTTAACATTCTCTATTCTCTTAAGGCCCACGCGTTGTCCATTCCCGTCACGTATACGTCAAGGCATCACCCGGTCCCTCGCCACAAAGGCTAAGAACTTATGATCCTTTAACAACTTGCATCGATCGCTTATGCAAAACATGGCCCTAGGCTGCAATCCCGTCTCTCCATGTCATCGTGAGTATTAACTAATACCCAACGGGTAGATTAGCCAAGTCACGGGACACGGGGACGACCTACCGCGTATTTACTAAGTATTATACCATTTAACTATGCATATAAACTTATAATTATCCATTCATGGATTCATGTTCAACACTTAGCAAAACTACTAATGAGTTACATGAACCTTAATTTGCATAGCATAATTAAGCAAGCAAACACTCAATATCAATCAATCACTTAGCTCAATCTTTACCATTTTCAATAGTTAAGATCCTTAGCATTTCTAGTGAATTCATAGAAAATAACCTCTACGGCTATAAGCATCACAATAATCAATCACGTGTGTTCTACTCATCTAACACACGATACGCATCACTTAGACTCCCAATCAAACAATCATGCACCAACATTCAAGGAAAACACTTAACAAATTCCTAGAATCTTAGTATGAACCTCTACGGCTATAAACTTAACAATAATCAAACTCGTGTGTTCTACTCATCTAACACACGATAAAATCACCAAGACTCACCTCTAAGAAGAATTATGCGGGTCTGCTCAAGACTATCCTTTCGGATCTTTCCTTAGGCTCAGTTTGCTCCTAAACAAACGATTCTTAGGTTACTAAGGAAACACTTAGAGTTTTTCTTAAGGAATTTAGGCTAAAGGATATTTACTTAGGTTGAATCAGAACGTGATACCAACCTTTCTAGAAAACTCCTAAGGCTGCTAGAATGGACTCTCCGGCTTGGCAAAGGCACGGATCGGTTCTCGGATGGTCCGGATCGGTCCCTTCTCTCTATCGGGTCGCGGATCGATACTTGGCACGACTCTCGGGTCAGTATCGGGTCTCGGCACAGATCAGTACGGATCAACACGCCTATCGGATCGTGATCGGATCGCGGTACGGATCACTATCGGGTCGTGTACGTGATCGGTACATACTCGGTGCGTATTGATATCGGGCGCGGGTCGAGATCGGTACGTGTTTAGTGCGTATGGGTCTCTAACGGTCATAAGGAGGACAAGGGGTCTTCCTTATATAGGGACGGGCAAGCCAATCCACTCGTGGTGACGCACGGTCCTTGTGGATCTCATGCAACGAAAATCGCATGTGGGTCGACACGTGGCACATGCACATGCAAGGCCTCTCTATGAGCGACACGTGGCGTCGAAAAGTCAAACCGACGCCCACTCGCTGCCGACATACGGACGGTCCGATCCGCGGGCCGAACGGCGTCCGAACGGTGCGGTCTCGGCGCGTGACCTAGTCCGGTCCTAATCCGATTGGTACACGGTCATTTACAATGCCTAAGGCAAAATGACCTTGTTTGGCCGGCCATCCCCTTACTTGGACCGGTCGTCCCGCGTGTCTTGGGCCGGTCTTGGCCTAGGTCGTGGTACGGATCACTACAAGGATGGCCAGGACAACAGAGAGAATTGACAATACTAAAGAGATTCTTGCGAAGTAAGGTTTTTTAATACAAGAGAGCTGGTCTACCACCGTTGATGCAATCTCGAGCAGCAAACTGATGAGGACAAGGGCCATTCCAGTGGAACCCTGGCTTTTTCTTTTTCTTTTCTTTTTTGCTTGTTAGACGATGGTAATTCGGGTTCTAGTATGGGAGTTACTTCTTGCAACTCTTCTTCCTTCTTCGGATTTTTTCTTTTCACTAATTGCTTGTTCACTACAAGAAAACAGCGTTTTTACGACTACATTTGGCGACTAAATATGTAGTCGTAAATTTGGTGACTAATTAGATATTGATAAGCGACTATGTTACGTCTACACATATTTAGTCGTATATTAGTCGGCAAATTTACGACTACATAGAGTAGTCGTAAATTAGTCGCTAAATTGGCGACTAATTTATGACTAAAACGGGAGTCTGGTGGCGAGTCGTAACATAGTCGCTAAATTGGCGACTAATATGCGACTGCAACGGCTAGTCGTAAAACAGTCGTAACGTATGAAAAACACATGGTAAGTTACTTCATAAGGTCGTAACGTATGCTCCTCCATTGGTAAGTTACTTCATAAGGTCGCAATGTTTTAATGTCTTGTTACCCTTGAAGGTGTCAACAAATGCTCCTCCATTGGTAAAATCCCCTTTCTCAATCATTCTAGTTGATGGAAGCTAATTCGAATCTTAGTAGTAAATTGATTCTAGTCTCAAGTGTATGTTGTAAACTAGTCGTAAGGTAGTCGTAAATTTAAGCTTCTACATTACGACTAAGTTACGATATAGATTTTAGGGTGTAGAGATTTAAAATGTGTAAGATATTTTAATTTCTTTCAATAAAGAAAAAAATATAACAATTTTTTTAAAGATAACAAACTATTGTTTCATATTAAGAATATAAAATAGATTAGAAAAACTATTACAAAATAAAAAGAAAGTTGATGAGTCTTTGATTTATAGTTTAGACATATAGTTTGGGGTTTAGGGTATAGGGTTGGGGTTAAGGGTTTGAGGTTTAGGGTATATGCTATAGGGTATATATCTTTGTTAACAATAGAAATATTTTTTTTTTGTAAATATTAATGAGTGTTCAAAATAAATTTAGATTTAATTATTTTGTAATTTCTAACCCTTAACTTACATCCAAACATTAAAGTTAAATAAAAAACTATGAACCCAAAATATAACTATTTTCAAATGAAGTTGATTATAAGTGTGATATGTCATAAAAGTTTTTGTAAATAATTTTAGGATATAGAATTTGTCATCCATTAATTTACTAGATATTGCAAAATTAATCTACTAATTAAAAAAAATGCAAATAAAGATGATTGGCTTCTCATTGGTTAATCCATTGAGAGAAGGATTAGACTTCTTTTCTTATCCACCGTTGATTATATTAAAATCAACGACATACACTCTTCCTTGGCTTTTTAATTTTCCTCATCTCACGCCTCATCCCTCATCTCTTCCTTGCTTCTTCGTTTTCTTCCTATGCACACTCCCACAAACAATTCGTCTTTCCTTAGCTGAGTTTCCTCTCATCTCAAAAACCCTAGCCGCCGATGTCACCGCTGCTTCACCTCGTCGATCGATAGCCGCCGCTGCTCCGAGAGAGATCTACCGAGAGATATATGATTGAACCGTCGATGGATAGAGAGAATGGAACATCATCGGCGACGAAGACGACGACGACGGCGGTTGTTTCTCCTCCTCCGATGGTTGTTTCGCTCAGACTAAGCTCCCAATCGCAAGCCATTTCTTCCTTTCCGTTCGATTTCTATGTGGTTGTCAAATCAGAGAAGTTCCAACTTGTTTACTGTTTCATTTCAGACCCAAATCCAAAGCTCAACCTACCTCTGTCACCACGGGTAAAGACTAAGCTCATAAGCTTCCAAATTTTACTTCATCTATGGATCTCGATTTCGCGAGATTCATATTCGCCGCCATCTCCGGCGGATCCTTCGGTTCACAACGAAACCCAGGTGAGCAGAGACACTCACGATAACTTGCTTGGCTTCTCTCTCTGTTAAATCCTGAAACCCTAATTTCTGAGTTCTGAATTTTCAGTTTCATTTCAACTCGATTAAGGAATCATTGCAATTGGTATAGAAGGTAGGAGATTATCGTGAGTTAATCATTCACCTGCAGGTTATTAATGTTTCCTCCTTTAATTTTGGAATTTGGATTAGAAAATTCACGCACAAAATTTACTTTGGTGATATGTGTAGTTGATTGAGGATGTTTGTAATTCTAAATTTAGCTTAAACGTGCTAGAAATTGATGGATTTGAGAATGATGATGAGTCAAACGAGCAAGAGCTTGATCCTGACCAGGTTAGATTTGTAATTTGTTTTGGTTCCGAATCGTTTATGTTGGTTCATTTAGAATTTTCCAATTTTGTCTTGTGTGTTTCTTCTCTAATGCGGTAATGTGATTTTGCAGGGAACTGCTTTCGTTGACAGTAAGGAAGATATGTTTGTTGATGCTCCTGAAGAGTTGAATTTTGATACACCTAATAAGGAATCTCTTACGGTTGATGAAGATGACAATGGAGAGATTGGAATTCAATTCAATGTCTGTGTGTTGAGTTGAATTTTTGTTGAAAGATCTTTCTTTTGTTCATGTTTGTTTGTACCATGTTGCAGAATAAGGAGGATTTGGAGAAGGAACTTACAGGGCTAAAAGAGCAGTTTAAGCTATTGACTGGTGAGAATGATTTGAAATATGAAGATGGGAACGTTGCGGATGTTGTCACTCAGTTCTCCAAGTTTCTAAAAACTGTCAAGCGGAAGAAATTGATGAATCAAGGTGCTAGAAGTTTGAGAGTGACTCATTTACAGTCCAAAGTCCGAACAAGCATTTGTAATACTAGATGATTTTTTACAAGTTTAGATACAAATGTGTGTATGTTCTATCTATTAATATGTGTATTTTGTAATTCATCTATTAAATATAATAATTTTTCTTTCAAATATTATTTTCTCTATAAAAAAACCGAAACAATTTTTACATTTTAAATACAAATAGAAAATAAAAATTACCAAAACAGCAGTCGTCAAATAGTCGTTAATCAGTCATCAAATAGTCGTAAAGTAGTTGCTAAATTTTGCGACTATACTACGACTGCAACAAGAACACTTTTGTTCATGCGAATTAATCGTAAAAGTGTCGTAACATAGTCGTAATATTTAGCGACTATTTTGCTACTAATATTTACGACTACATGAAATAGTCGTAACTTAGTAGCCAAAATGCCGACTACTTTACAACTAATGTATTCACCGACTATCGATTTGGTACTACACTCAATAGTCGTAAAATAGTCGTAAATCTTGATTTAGGGACTACATTGCTACTAATGTTGTAGTCGTAAAAACGCTGTTTTCTTGTAGTGGTTAGACGATGATGCTTCATTTTCGTGTCTGCTGAAAACCTTTATTACAAACTTTTCGATCTTTTCAGCGTCAATGCTCCAACCGTCCCTGTCAACAAATGTTATCAAAAGTATGTTTAGTATTGTAAGATAATTTCTTTTAAAATATTATAGTTCAACATATAAATAAAACAATTTAAAAATAAAAACTTTTATTGTTGACTCAAGAGAGAGACTGACAGAAAGAAACTTTATCGTGTATATCAAATAAAAATTATTTGTAAATTCTCTTGGAGACATTTTGTATTTGTATAAATCTAATCAAGGAGCTTTATATATCTATCGGCATTTGCATTAAGAAGAACCAAAAAACACATACTTATAATTTAAACACATAATATATATTAGAGCATCTTCCTTAGTTTAACAAATATTCAAATATAAATAATAGTATTATATTAAGTGGGAACTTACAAAAAAACTATTATATTATGTTTTTAGAACGTCAATGAGATACTAGCAATGGATGCTCTAATGTTTTACCTTGTTCTCGTCAGGACCAGCCCCGATACATCGGGATCGACCACATCGGTGAAAGCTTGGCTCCATCTTCTCTTCTCCTCCTTTGTTTTACCAGCACATTTTTTGTCGAAAACTTTGCGGAAATCTCCGGTTTTTATCTTCACATCAGAGGGATCTAGTCCATACAAGATCGGTATCACTATTTGTTTCATTTCTTTCTTGCACTTGAAAATCTCCACCAATTCATTCAAACACCTGTATGAAGAAACATAGTTCTCCGTGAGCACCACGAGGAAATCCTTGATTCTCTAATCGCTTGTGTGAAAGCATGGCCGACACTGTCGAACATCGTAATCCCATTCAATCTCAACCGATTGCGTAAATAGCTGAGATTTGTCTGATGAATGTCTTCTTTGTGGAAGCTCACAAAGACGTGGTAAGAAGCCATGAGATAGAGTACTAGAGAAAAGTTGAAAATAACTCGGTGAGTCTTATGGAATCGAAAAAGCGCGTTCACTTATCATTTTTCAGAAAGAGAATTGAGTCAATTTCCAAGTCTTTTACCAAAAAAAACAAAAACAAAAACAAAACAAAATTAATTTCGATGATAACCAACCAAAGAAGCCTAAAGATTTATATTAGATTAAAATATCTATCATATCATGTGACGTTACATTACGAGCCAAGATTACAAAAAAAAAAGGAAAAAGGCAAGAAGGGTCGTTTTAGGGCCCACCCCACTCCTAAAGTCATTGTCCGTAGAAAATACAGTGTAATTCATTGCGTAACACTAACGTGTCATAAGTTACTTCATCAAATCATCATCATCCCACGGCTTACGATTCTTTGCCTGAATTAAAAGAGTAACTATGGGCATTTTGGCCTAATTCCATCGATGTGTAGGCATCAGAATCATATAGAAAATCTGAAGGGTTTTAAGTGGACATGAGGATTAAGTTAACACTAGATGGTGGTACCGGGTTTAGCACCCTCTATCCAGACCCGACTTGAGATGGAATTGACCTGACTAAATGAAAAGGGAAGAAAATATTGGGCCCTGGATAAAAAAAGTCCAATATCGTGGAAAGAACCCCGACTCGAAGATATTAACCCAACCTAGATTAACTTGGAGAAAAAGCTAACAATATATTCGAATATTAAGTGAATATTCGAGTATAAGGATATTTTCCATATATTCATAGGGTTTAGTGGACCGAATTAGATATAATATAAATATGTAACTCTTTCGAGCCAAAAGGGGATCCACAACTCTCTTGAGCAATAATACTTCTTTGAAACATTAATTATGTTCTAAAGTTTTTCAATCTACTTTGCCCTCAAATCTTAACCCCCGTACTTGTTTGTGAGTCATTGAGATCATTTGCACAAACTCAATACTTTCACTAGAGATAAAACAAGACTTTTAGTTATGGTGTTTGTTAAATTAGGTTTACATAGAAGAGCACAAAAAGACCTCATATGCTTAGTTACACAATTAGCTACTAAACACCCATCATATTAGATCCATCATAAATCTTCCTCCAGCTCTCAGGATGAATCTCGATTCAACCCGTGGAGTGACTCGAGTCTTCACCGCCTCCTGTTTAGTGGTTTTGCTAAAGATGATGTGCTAATTGTCGGTCTTTTCGCACCTGAGGCCAATAAACAAAAACAAGATGATTCATCAGGAAATTTACACTAAAGATCTTATGTGAGATTATATATTGTGTATAAGCAAAGCATCAACCTCATATAATCTTTCATAATGATTAGAGCCTGATTAAAACGGTTTAAGAGTGTAAATAGACACAGGCTTGGTTTTGAAGACAAAAGTCAAAGAGTTAATGTGCAGAGACATTACTTGTTTAGGCTTTAGAAGAGGAGCTAGTGGCAATTGACAGACGAGAAGGTCTGCTTCGGAATCTTCGATGGAATATCAATTTTTCTTCACACATGTATAGTGGGTCAGATTGGTAAACAGTTGTAATACAAGAAAGTTGTATAAAAAGCTGAGTGTAATAGTGTTGATAAAGCTTTTGATATCGCTTTGGTGATTGGTACAATCTAAAGCGGTACAAATTATAAAGAGGCAGTACGTTTTACCAATCTGAGCCATTTTTGTTTCAAATCTGAGTTTGTAGATGTAATAAATTGATCAAAAAATTGGGATAAATTACTGTTTTTCTTATTTATATTTTGGTAATTAAGTTTTTATATGCAGAATTTATCGATATATTATGGTTTTGGAAAGAAAAAAAATTGGCAATACTAATGGGGTTTTGTTAACGAAATTAGTCTGCTCAAAACACCATTGAAGATTTAGTTTCAAGATTGAGAACTTCCCATTGAACTGAACGAAGGCAAACATACAAGGACACACACGAAGACGCAATATACACTTACACAGAGATATTCGAACAAGGGCTTTAAAATTTTCCGGCACAGCCCTTTAAGTACACAAAATCTGAAACCCTTAAAACACTCGCCTTTGAGGTTTATGCAAATCAATTCTTATCTGTAATAGGTAATATGTCGTCGGAATTGGCCGGCTTCACCATGAACTTTGTGATTACCATAGCAATAGCAAAGCAGATTGGCCACACTGTTACTTTTATGGGACCGTCCTGTCCTGTTTCCATAGTAAATATATAATTGATGGTCGAGACTACTAAATGACCAACAACACAGAACAATAAGACCGTATCTGGATAACCTCCAAAGATAATGTCGTAGCTATGTGGTGGATAGTAGAACCAAGGTATAGGCCACTTGCATAGGAAACGAGCTTTACGGGCTCGGACTTTGTGAGTCAGGTCAATGATGGAGAGGACAACAGAGAGAATTGACATTACTGAAGAGCTTCTTGTGAGGTAAGGCTTGTGAATGGAAGAGAGCTGGTCTACCACCGTTGACGCAATCTCCAGCAGCAAATTGATGAGGACGAGGTAGGCCATTCCAGTGGAACTTTGACTTTTACCTTTTCCTATTCGCTTGTTAGAAATTGATGATTCATGTTTAAGTATGGGAGCTACTTCTTCCTTCTTCTGTGTTTTTCTTTTCACTAATTGCTTGGTAGACGAAGATGGTTTATATTCTAGTCTCCGCATTACTTTTTTCCACTCTTCTTCTTTCTTCCCACGTAAAGATGAACCCACCCTACGTAGGTCCAATGGAAGGTTACCACAAAGCTCTGTTACTCTTTTAGCAAGCTCTTCAAAACCATCAGGTAGAGAGCTCTGTCTAAAAGCATATCAACACAAGATCTCGAGAGCTTCTTCACTAGATGGAAAACCCATATGGTATGTATTCACAATACAATGTTGCCGCAAGAGCTCTTGGTCTTTTGTGGTCACAATAATCCTGCTTCCAGGACCAAACCATGCAGTTTCATTAGCCAATGCCTCTAATTGATTTAGATCATCCACTTCATCAAGAACGATAAGAACTTTAAATTTGCATAGCCTTTTCGTATCTCACTTATATGGTCTATTTTCATACCATCTAGGTTTAATATCTTAGAAAGAAGTTGCTCTTGTAATCGCAGCTTCAAACCATAGTCGTCAAGACCATTGCTATAGCTTCCCCTTAGATTCTCCATAAAACAAGTACGCTCAAAACTGCTAAAGAGTACACTATACAAAGCCCTGGCAATGGTAGTCTTACCAATACCCACAGGGCCCGAGATTCCAACAATTATAGCCCCATGCTCTGAATCTAATTGTAGTAAAGAGTTCAAATTCTGCAAGTGTGCTTCAATACCCACCATGTCTTCAAAATTCTTATTAGGTGTAACATTTAGTTTGTACGAAATATCCTTAGCAATCATTTCAATCATATCGCTTCATTGCCCCTAAGAGAAAGAAAACCAAAATACAGTTTCAATCAAAAAGTCATGTGAAAAAATGATTTGTAGATTCACAAATAAAATTTCCCAAATCGAACTAACAAATAATAATAAAAATTTTAAAATACCACATTTTATAGTTTTTTATTAAAAATAACACTTTATTTTTTATACCCAAAAATACCACCAAATTTCAAAATGTGGTACTTTTGAGAATTGTCCAGTAATAAATCTCAAATGAATTTAAAAGAACAAACCAGTTTTGGGAGGATACTCCAAATATGCTGCCAACATCGGTCAGAGCTTTACTCCATTGTCGCATCTCTTCCTTTGATTCACGAGCACCGCATCTCTTCCTTTGATTCACGAGCACCGTGGTATTTGAATTGTTGCCAAAAATCTCCGATTTGTCTCCGCACATGAGCTTTATCTACTTCATAGAAGATCGGTATCACTAATTGCCCCGTTTCATCCCGGCACTTCAAAATCTCAAACAATTCATACAAACACCATGTCGAAGAAGCATAGGTCCTCGAGAGCACTACGATCGCGCTCCTCGATCCTCTGATCGCTTGTAATATGAGCGCACGGTCGGTGAGAAAACGGGCTTCCCCCACCCCTCCACCGTCAAACATTGTAATCCCATTGGCGGTAAACTGTTTGCGTAAATGACCAATAAAGGTTTTACCAACATCTAGTCCGCGGAAGCTCGCATAGACGTCGTATGTCCAGGTGTGAGCCGAAGAAGAAGAAGAAGAATTAGCCATGAGACACAGTAGCCAGAGAAAAGTTGAAGATCTGATATATTAAAATAAAAAATGTCTTATGGATGAGACTTATACGATCGAAAAATCATGTTTATCATTGACTTGTCCAGAGATGGCTTTGAGTGATGAATAATTGAGTCAATGCTCTACCGTTGACTCTTAAGCCTCTCACCAAAATAACAAAATAGTTTTACATGCCTACTATTGGGAGATTGAGAGGTCGAGATTGACCGAGATCAAACGGTCAAGATGGCCAATAAAGATTATGGAAATAATGAAGATCTGATTAGAGAAGAATCTAGAAAGATCTAGAAGATTGTTGATATATGTCAAATATCATAGTTTAGGAAGTTTACCTTTTTGTCAAGATATTATTTACATTTATAGTTATCCTAGTTTAGGAAATTAAGTCTAGTATATTCGCTATATAAACCAATGTAAGATGTAACTTTATGTTTATGAGAGTCTAATATAATTCTTCCCAAACACATTTGTGTTCATATTCTCATCAATCTATCAACTACCAACTAAAAAAATAATAATAGTGGTAGATTCTCTTAATTCCGTAGGTAAAAAATATACGATTGCTTGTCTAACTGTGTGCAGTTCTCTTAATTCCTTTTATGTAAAATCATTTAGAAAATCTGAAAGATTTTACGTGGACAGGATTAAGTTATATCACTAAAGGCAAAACACCACTTATAGTTATTGTGTTTGTTAAATCAGGTTTACATAGTAGGGCACAAAAAGACCTCATATGCTTAGTTATACAATTAGCTACTAAACACCATCATATCAACTCCATTACAAATCTTCCTTCAGACCGTTGGGATGAATCTCGATTCACCCGGTCGAGTCTTCACCGCCTTCTGTTCAGTGGTTTTGCTGAAGATGATGTGCTAATCGTCGGTCTTTTCGCACCTGGGGACGATAAACACAACAAAATGATTCATCAGGTAATTTACACTTAAGATCTTATGTGAGATCCTCTATTGTGTATAAGCAAAGCGTCTACTTCATATGATCTTTCATAGTGATTAAAGCCTGATTACAACGGCTTAAGAGTGTAATTTTTAGAACACAAGTCAAATAGTAAATGTGCAGAGACATTAATTGTTAAGGCCTTTGAGGAGGAGCTAGTGGCAATTGACAGACGAGAAGGTCGGGTTTGGCCTGGTGGTTTCACAGTCTGCTTCGGAATCTTCGATGGAATATTAGTTCTGCTTTTGAAATCTCAGTACAAAACACACAAAAGAATCCGTAAATAAAACCTCAAGCATTAAGATTATTCAATTATAGTGTACTCGTAGAGAATACTAACCTCTCTTTTGGCTCGGTTTTCACCATTCTCGCTGATTTCTCGGGTTTCTCCATGGTCATGTGTGTTTCAGATCGTTCGGTTATTTCAAGAGACTTTGCGGTTTCAGGGAAAAGAGTCAACTCCACTGCAATGCTTATGGAGCCATCAGTTTCTGTTCCCATCGAAAGACAACTATCAGAGATATCGCTTAATCTTTCCTCAGAATCACCATCTGCAAGGCCTATGAGTTCAATATCTTCATCTAAGTCGATTTCTTTAGCTCCACCACCATACTTAGATGATTGGTGAACAGAAAAATGTGTGATTTCCGACGGCCAAAACCGTCGGAATAGGGTGTTTCCGACGGTTGTTGACCGTCGTTTCTAACTGGTCGGAAATTTCCGACGGATTTCCGACGGACATTGGTATATCGGAAATCCGACGGATTTGTAACGGATTTCCTACGGATTCCGTAACCGTATACCGTATACGGATTCCGTAACCGTATACCGTATACGGATACCGAAACCGTCAGAAATCCGTCGGTATACGAGACCGACGGATTTCCAACGGATTTAGAATTATGTTTTAAAAAATTAATTTTAATTGAATATTTATATTAAATTGAAAATTAATTAATTAAATAAAAGAAAATTAAAATTATAAATTAAAATGAAAATAAAAATTCAAATTATTAATTAAAATGAAAATAAAAATGTTTTAAAACAAAAGAAAAAGTTATACATAAAAGTTTAAAAGTCTACTGTGGTGGACGATAAGTACGGAAGAACTCGTCCATCCGGGTTTCTATGCCACGAATGCGATGTGCATCTGCTTCGCGCTGATCCTCCAACTCCTTCACCCGCTGGAGAAGCTCAGCGTTTTGTGCCCGCAACCCGTCATCACCGTGAAATCGGAATGAAGAAACCGAAGAGCTAGAACAGTCCTCCGGAAGACCGAAGACACGACCTTTGGTCTTCCGAGTAGCCTACCATAGAAAATAAAACTATAAATGTTAAAACGTATAAGTATTATAAGATATTTTAAATTCGTTACAACTTGAAATCATTACTAACCTCATACGTAATCTCGTTGATCGTCTCGAATGGAACTTCGGTGAACGGTGGAGTTCCTTCAACGATCGGTTGGGATGAGAGGTATTCCTCACCGAGTCTCTCCATGGTTTCCACGATCTCACGAGCAAGTGGATCTTGAATTTCACCAGTCTTGCGGTTCGTATGCGCATCTTTGAGCAACTCCATATTTGAAGGACGCGTACCTTTCTTTTGGTACTATTAGCATTAAAAAATAAACAAATACGTTAGCGATTATAAAAATAATTATTGTAATAAAGAAACTTACAAGTTGTTCTGCACAAGTCGCCTTGCTCGTTGCTCCAAGGTTATGGCTCGCTTCTCCCTTACCCTTCTGGTCGCTCTTTCGGTTTGAAGACTGGGTGGCAGATGTCGCCTTAGTTGCGTCCAGTTCCCAATACGCAATGAGTTGATCCCATAACTCGGTACGGTTTTTCATATCCCGAGGAATCTTACGTTGTAGCCACAGGTCCTTCCACTCGTTCATTTTCCGCGAGTACAATCTACCAGCCTTGGTGTCGAACTCCCGTCGAACCCTACCGGTCATATGTCTGTCCCAATTTAGTAAAAAAAAAAAAAAACCTTTAACAATTTAGTAATTATAATTATAATGTAATAAAACCGAAAATTGTGTAAATTACAAAATTAAGAAATTACCGCAAATTGCCGAAACCAGCTGTCACGGTCTTCTACCGGCATCGATAAGTATGTGGGATACGGTCGAGTTATCAAACTATTAAGCATAGTGTTGATAGACGTCGATATCCCGTTTCCCGAAAATTGGAACCTAACCAAAAGTAAGGACACATATTTATTATGTTAACTAAATGGAAAACATTTTTAAATAAAACTTACCATGTCGTGTTGGGAGGCAACTGCGGATCTAGGAAAGGCATACGATCCCTTCCGGGTTGTGAAACGAAATCCTCGATGCTCATTACTGTGGGAGCCGAGGTCGTCGGATTTGGAGACGTTTGTTGTGGTTCCAAATTGGGAGTATCGGGTATCTGAGACTGACTAGAACCCCGACGCCCCGACTGGAACTACCGTCTCCAAAACTCTGCTGAAATCGTCCGTAATTCCTACGAATTCCAAGATTTTTACATAAATTTGAAATATTTTTCCATATATAAATTTAGTATGTGAATTTTAAATTTTGTAAATTTTAAATTTATTATCTATATTATTGATTTAGGGATTGATCCATTTTCATAATTATGAATTTTGAGATTTACGGGTATAGGTAAATAGAGATTTAGGAATTTAGGTATTTAGGGTTTTAGGGGGTTTTGGGTTTTAGGTAATTTAAAATTTATAGATGTAGGGATTTAAGTATTTTGGAAAATTGGGATGTATAAATTTATGGATTTAGGATTTAGTGATTTAGGAAATTTGGTATTAAGAAATTTAGAGTTGTGAACACGATTAATGATTTTAGGAAAAAATAATTTACGTTTCACCAAGATTAAGGATTTTATAATAACCCAATAAAGATGTTACACAAATATCTTTTTTTTTAAAATTCGTAATATTTATAAATTTATATATTACTTATATTGATTTTAAATAATTAAAACCTTAATATCCTAAAATCACAACAACCCTTTATTTGAAAATTAAAAAATTTCCTATTTTCCTAAAATCCCTATAAAGATTACTAATATTTATAAATTTATAATAGTTTTAAAATTTTTTTTCCAAAGTCTTAAATTTTAAAGATTATTAATAGTTTAAGGTTTATTTTTTGCCAATAATTCCTATTAAAATCTTAATATTCAATAAATCCCTAATTCCCTTAATTTATATTTCTCTAAATTCCTAAAATTCTTCAAATACCTAAATCCCTAAAATTCTTACAATACCTAAATTTCTAAAATTCAATACATTCCTAAATATCTAAATCATCAACAAATTAGGTTTATGGGAAAAAAAAAAAAAAATTTCTCAAGAACAATTTTTTTTTATCAAGAACAAAAAAAAATTTTCTTAAGAACACACTTCAATTTCATCACAAACTCACATTGGGATGTTGATTCATGATGGAGGATGTGATTCCGGCGGTTTGTGTGGGTTTTCCGGGGGTGGATGATTTTTTTTTTTCGTTTTCTCTGTTCTAGTTTCAGGAAGAAGAAGGGTTGACAGATTTATACAGAGATTCCGTCGGAATTCGGAATTCCAACGGATTGTGGCGCCTATTCGATACTCACGAGGTGTTCGGCAGGAGAGAAATTAGGGTATTCCGTCGGAAATCCGTCGGAAATACCGACGGATTACATTTTTATTAATTAAAAACGAATTTAGTAATAAAAATAATTATAAAACATAATTATTAATTAAAAATATAATTAATTATATATATACATATATACATATAATTAATTATATACATCTATATATATTAATTAATAAATATGTTTTTTATTAATTAAAAAACATATTTAATAATTAAAAAATAAAATCCGATATTTTTCCGGTTTATAACTTGTGTTTAACATTCACGAAAACAAAACTTTAAACAGATTGTAAGGTTTTTTAAAGCAGAAGATAAGGTTATAATGAGGTTTAAAACAAATTTAAAGGTTTATTAAATTTAATTTTATAATTTAGTAACGGTTTTTAAATGTAATTATAAGGATTAGCAAGTATATGATATGGTTTTAAAGTTGATAATAAGGGGTTTTAAAGGTAATTAAACAAATTTTAAAACTATTTCACAATGTTTTAAAGTTGATTATAAGGTTTATTAAAGGTTTTTGTAAAATAGATTATAAAAATTTAAAATGTTTGTCGAAAGTAGAAATTATAGTACATTTTACGTAATTAAAACTTGTACCGTGGGATTTTTTTTACTAGTATCATGTAATACATTACAATATAAGGATTTATTTTTTCACCATGTATTACACATATATATCACACCAATTAATATTTCACAATCCCTAATAGAAAATAACAATATACGAGCGTACAATAGATATATACTACGAGCTTATTTAACATTAAGGCAAGATAAAGATGTTATCATTACATAATTCTTAATCATGGACGACTTGGATGTTTAGTCTTCATCGGAGTCTGGAACTGTTTCATATTCGTACCCAGTAGTTCCTCCATCTTCCTCCTCGATGGTAGAAACTTCCATTGGTTGGTATTCAGCAATCATCGAATTGGCACCGATTATCTGTAATTGAAAAATGAATTTACTTAAGCATTAATTCCCATAAATTTTTATAAACGTATGGTGTATCAACCTTAACAATGTTCCGCTCTGTGATGTTCAGGTACTTTGGGTTCCTATCAAAACGGCAAACGGTAACATTCTTGAGGATGACCACCGCACCTACACCAGTGGTGAGTCTGTACTCGTCCTTCTTGAAGATGTTATGGTGCATGGTTCCCACGATTTTTCCTGAAGGATCTTTTAAGGTTACTAGCAGATCTCCCTGCTCATTGGGGGTTAAACAAGAGAGCATAGCCACAATCTGATAATGCAATAGAATATGCTTGTTAGATAAATTGCATGTCTAAATGTTAATAGAATAGGTCGCAAAACGTAAACCTTTTTGACTTTACAAAAATGTGAATGCGGGGATTGAATTTCTGCAACCTGGGTCCAGAATGGTGTGCTCCTATTGTTATAAGAACCTACATGTATGAAGTATATATTTAGTATTTGTCAGCTACAATCATTATTGTAAAAGTAAAAGCGATATTTATACATATATACCTTCACGGATTATGTAATCGATAGTAGAAGTCCACCGAGGACTACTAAAATCTTGGTCGGCCTGTGGTGCCTCATTAATGACCTCACGAATAAAATCTTGCGTTAGGCGTGGCTGAGAACTTTCACCTCGCATCACCTTTGCATCATGAGACCTCTTTCGAAACAGGCCAAGTCCCGGTATTACAAACATTTGGTTCTGGGATTGTTGAGTTGGATGGAGTGAAATTGTCGGTTCAGCATCGGTAACATTTAAGTTATCGTAAGGAGGGCTTGAAGGAACAAGAGTTGTGGTTGGAGGGTTTTGACCGGGGACTCGGTTTTGCATATAGTAATTCCACAGATCTCTGTTTGCCATCACGAAATTTAAATTTTGGTGTTATGAATTTGTGTTCAAATGTTTTTAAGTTCGCATTACAAAATGTGCAACCTTATGTAGAACGGATTTCCGTCGGAAAACCGTCAAAACACTCCGACATAACCACTCACATCAGCCACTGCACTTGATTTGGTAACCACTCAAACTTTGCCGACATCAGAAACCGTCGGTAATCCGTCGGAAATCCGTGACATAATTCTGACAACATAGATCCGTCGGAAATCCGTTGTTACAGCTGACCAATCAAACTTTGCCGACATCGGAAACTCTGCAAGCCGACGGAAATCCGTTACATAATTCTGACGACTGAGCTCCGTCGGAAATCCGTTGCTACAGATGACCAATCAAACTTTGCCGACATCATGTAGTCTGAATTCGTCGGTAATACGGACGGAATACAGACGGATAACCGACGGTTTATATATATAACTTCGACTATAAATACACCTGATGGAGTGTATATCTTATACACATCTCAATAAAAAAAAATATGTCTTCTACGGATCCTAATGAAGACGCAAAAAATTCTTCCGATCCAAATTTTTTTTATGTTCCAAAATACTCGTGGGAAACCGAATCTCATTGCGACGACTTCACTCAACAGATTCCCATTTACTCGTGGGAATTTGATACGTGCTCACCAATCAATGAAGAAGATTCCACATCAACAGTAGTGCCTGACAGCCAGTGCTTGCCAAACATCTAGAACATTCACGATAGGCAGCCACAATGTCCTGATCATGGCCGGGTTACTGAAGCCGAAGAACCTTGTCAATTGATGGAAAAGTCAGATATTTACGGTGCAAGTCCTTCAAACGTATGTAAGGATCTGTATTATGGTTATGAATTCGCCCAAAGCCCTGAAAAGCCAAACTTAAATTTAGATGTTGATGCCATCAAAAGTGCATTGTGCGACGGAGTTATAGATTCTCCACGAAAGGATCATTACAATGATTTCGAATTCGCCCAAAGCCCAGATAAGGCAAACATAAATCTAGATGTTGATGCGATCAAAAGCAAATTGTGCGACGGATTTGTGGATTCTCCACGAAAGAAAAAAAAAAGGAAAGAACATCACTAAATGGTTTTAACAACTGGTAAGTTTGGAGTGGCAACCGAAATATGATTGTAAAATGAGGAGTTTAGTATGTTCTTGTACCATAACCGTTGTGTGTTAAATATTTGCAAGTCTCTAATGTACCTGGTTCAAAATGTGTTTTAAATTTTATGTTTCATTAAATTGTAATGTTTGTAATGTTTTATTGGAGTTGCAACGATTAAGCTTCCTTTATTTGATTTTTATTTGCCTGTTGCCATACTCATATTCTCGGCCAAAATAGGTTTTGTTAAAGAAATTAAAAATATTGTAGGCAACACACAAATGTGAGATAACAACATCAAAAAGCAAACATTTATGCAGAAATTATTATTCTGAATCTCCGGAGGAACCTTCACTAGGGATGGAGTCTGAATCGTCGTCAAATTCTGCACGTGTTTCCTCTTCGTTCGAATGCACTAGATCATCCCCGGCATGTGTGACAGCAACGACAAGGTCAATGTTATCCATCTCCTCAACAGGTGACATTTGTACACTTGTCGATGGTTGTAGAGCATCATGTTCTAGAACTCCATAGATTTTTCCTCTCAGATTTATTGGAGTTACTGTGATCCACAGATCTGTACGGTAGGCAACTCGAGGATATGGAATGTAGCAAACCTATTAAAAATTAGTGGACATTGTTAATAACACACCTTCAATTAATACGAGTACATATGTAAACATATATTAGTGTATTGATACCTGGTCTGCTTGAGACGCAAGGATAAGTGGATCGTAATACTGTAGTTTCCGGCTTGAATTTAACGAAATAACACCAAGAGGGTCAACTCGAACCCCTCTACCATTGGATGGATTATACCAATCGCACATAAACACAATGCACCTCAAGTTCAACATTCCTTGATAGCGGATTTCCAAGATTTCTTTTAAAATCCCATAGTACATGGTATCGCCGGATTGGGCCGAAATACCATTATCCGCAGTTGACCTTTTCCGTCCTTCCTTGCGGATCTTGAACAAATATCCCCTAGTGTAAAACTGGGGATATGAAGTCGCGGTGCTGCGTAAACCATGAACAAACTCCACTAACCATGTCGGGATCTCATGACCACTTGCTATACTTTCGGATACCTACAAACGATATAAGTAAGATATAAGTAACATATGAACGTGAAAACATGGAAAAGAAGAGTAAGTAAATATATTAAACTTACATAACATTTCAACCACTCTTCAAATTGTTCGTCTTTCAAGATAGCAAGTTCCGCATCTGTCTTATCAGAATGGTAATCACGTGCGAGTGACATGTGGATCCTGTAACATAACCGTCGTTAGTAGATGAAGGCAAATAATTCCATAAATTTAGTATAATAACTGAAATACATTTCGTACTCCAAAATTCCGTCACAGTTTCGTATGATATACGAATGCAAATATGTGACCTCTTGAGGTGATAGTCTGCGTTTCTTTGCTTTTCCACTTGCGCGACCAACTTGGGAAAACAACTCAGGAACAACCACGGCATAGTCTGCTTTCTCACCTCTATCATCATATCGGGCAAGACGTCTCGCCTTAGTAGGAACTCGCGATGGAAAGTAATATTCGGCAAAGTTTGAGACTTCCTCGTTTAGGCTCTGTGCGACAATAGATCCCTCAACCTTGCTCAAATTTTTACCCTTTTTCTTCAGGTGGAACACGTAACGCTCGAACGGATACATCTATCGGTATTGAACAGGACCTCCTAAGGCTGCTTCTCGTGGGAGGTGAATAGGAAGATGTTCCATAACGTCAAAAAAAGACGGTGGAAATATCTTCTCAAGATTACAAAGGAGAAGCGGGATATTGGCCTCCAAGTTACGTATCCCGTGGACGGTAAGCGTTCTTGAACATAAATCTCGGAAGAATGCACCAACTCCTACAAATGCAAATTAAACAAGTTACCACATATATAGTAATAATATGGTAATAAGAAACAAATGGGAGTAAGAAAAATACCTCCAATTGCTTGGTGGATAGATTCTGGAAGGAGAAATGCAAATACAAATGGAAGAAGACGCTGCATCACGACATGACAATCATGACTCTTCATTCCTATAAACTTCCCTTCCGTCGAATCCATGCAATTATGTAGATTAGATGCGTAGCCGTCTGGAAATTTTACACATTTTTTGAACCATTCAAAAAATACTTCTTTCTGCCCAGCGTCTAACCGGTACGCAGGCATCGGCAATCTACCATTCGAAACATGAAGAGATGGCCTTGAACAAATCAATGGCAAGTCGAATCTAGACTTCCAGTTGTCTTTTGTCTTTCATGGGACGTTTAATATGGTGTTCATGATGTTGTCAAAGAAATTCTTTTCAACATGCATCACATCTAGATTATGGCGCAATAGATGGTCTTTCCAATAAGGCAAATCCCAGAAAATACTTTTCTTGTGCCAATTGTGATATTCCCCACAACCGTCGACAGGCTGATGGCCATTACCCCAACATTCAGGAGTCCGCTCTGCACCAAAATCTTGTAACTGTTCCAATATGCTGCGACCATCTATCTCAGGAGGTGGACCATGTAACACTTGTACATTCTTCTTGAAATGTCTTTTAGACCGACGATATGGATGATTTTCCGGTAAAAAACACATATGGCAATCAAACCATGAAGTCTTCCTTCCGTGCTGCAATTGGAATGCTGAAGTATTGTCTTGGCAATTAGGACATGCCAATCTTTCATGCGTTGTCCAACCAGATAACATACCGTATGCTGGAAAATCGCTTATGGTCCACATAAGAACAGCACGCATTTTAAAATTCTGCTTGATTGAAACATCAAATGCCTCAACACCATGATCCCACAACATCTGCAACTCATAGATCAATGGTTGGAGGAATATATCGAGTGACCATCTTGGATGATCTGGCCCGGGAACTAGAATTGAGAGAAACAATAACTCTCGCCGCATGCACATTGTAGGAGGCAAATTGTAAGGTGTTACGATGACCGGCCACAATGAATATTTTCTTCCATGCTTTCCAAATGGGTTGAAACCATCAGTGGATAAGCCGAGGTATACATTCCGTCGTTCATATGCAAAATCTAGATATACGGATTGGAAGTGTTTCCACGCTTCCGCGTCCGAAGGATGCGTAATATCTCCATCTTGCCTATGCTCTGCATGCCATCTCATAGCCTTAGCTGTGCGGTCTGATTCATACAGCCTCTTCAACCTCTTTGATAATGGTAGATACCACATCCGTTTGAATGGAATCTTCACTCTGCCACTTGTGTCCTAGAACCGTGGTTTACGGCAAAATTTACATTTGTTTTTGTTTTCATCTTCTCTCCAGTATAGCATACAGTTGTCGATGCACACATCTATAACCTGGTAGGACAAACCAAGACCGGCGACAAGCTTTTGGATCTCGTAGTATGAGCCTGGGGCCAGATTATCTTCTGGCAAAACATCTTTGACGAACTCGGTGAATGCATCAACACATTCTTCGGACAAATTGTAATCAGTCTTCATGTTCATCATCCTACTAGCAGCAGATAGCGGTGAATGACCATCCCTACAACCGTTGTAAAGTGGTTGCTTTGATGCGTCTAACATTTCAAAAAACCTTCGAGAATCTAAGTTAGGTTCTTCAACCCTATCACCCTCATAACCACCCGACTGCAAATTCTCTCTAAACGCATCGTTAACCATCGCAACCGTACTTACCCCAACATCTAGTTCCGTTGTATGTTCTCCTATGCTATCCGGAAAATGAGGTGCATTACTACTACTACTACCATATTCATAATTGTTTTCTCAATGTAAAACCCAAACCTTATATCCCGGCCTAAATCCATATCTATATAAGTGATTCCAAACAGTATGAACCGCAACACTGATTCTATTACAACAATTAGAACATGGACATTTGATATCCTGACCTTTATTGGCTGCATCGTGATTTCTAGGTAACTGCATGAACTGGCAAATACCTTGAGCGTATTCGGTCGTTAATAAGTTCGATCCCTCTTCCATCATTGGCCCGTCCATCCATGACCGAAAATATGAACTCATCGCTTATAAAATTTGTAGATAATAGGAATTGTGTTTTGTTGATATTGTGAATTGTGTTACGGTGACAAGTATATATAGAACTGATTTCCGTCGGAAAACCGTCGGCAAACCGTCACAATCTCCGACATGTTGGCCCCACCAATCCCATCGGCCACCGCTAACGATGTGGTGACCAATCAAACTCTGCCGACATCGGAATCCGTCAGTAATCCGTCGGAAATCCGTCAGTTACCGTATACCGTATCGTATACCGGATACCGTATACGGATACCGTATACGGATACCGTATACGGATGCCGTATCCGTCGAAATTTTCCGACGGATTTCCGACGGATCCCGTTTAAAATTTTTTTTTTTTTTGATTTTTATAAAACGCATTTCGTCGGAAATCCGTCGGAATTTTCCAGCGGATTTCCGACGGATATCTTTTAATTTTTTTTTTTTCGGAATTTAAAAAACCGCAATACGTCCGTCGGAAATTGGGCAGTTTTCATGGAGGATAAAGAACGAGTGATACAACTCGAGGGTTCGTATGATTTAGATTCAATTGCTCAGTGCAGTCCTGATCTTGATCCAAGAAACTGAACGGTGTGTTTGAAACTTGCGGTCCAAGAAATATTGGATTGTTGTAGCCTGTCTCGGAATTGGGCTCTGATATCTTTACTCCTAAATGTCTCTTGAGGTATGAAGCTTCCCCTTCGTCCTCTCCGTCGGCTCCACCGCCGCGGCAACAAAACGTGCCGGGTTCTATCGGGTGAATTTCTATTAACTTTATAAAAGGTGAGCATATTATATGTCATTTTAAGGTGTTTTTATAACCATTTTGTAGTACAAAGTCAATTTATCCATATATAAGAGAATATATAGAGTAAATTATTGATATGTTGACATTTTCTGTTTTGCAGGAAACGATATATTTGGGAGAATTTTTAAATGCGGTCATGGCAGCTTATTTGTTAGCACGTTTGGGTGAAGAAATGTAACTATAAATTTATTTATTCTGGTTGTGTGAAGTGTATGATCTTGTCTGATAAGATCCAAACCCCAAAAGTTATGTTGTGGATATATTATGTTTCAAAATGTTTTCTATTGATTCTGATATATAATTTGAACGGATTTGTCCAACAAAAATTGGAGCAAAGATCAATGTTTTTAAAATTAGCTTTACTTGAGGAAAAAACACATTGTATGTGTGATAAATATCATGTTGTGAAGAGAGCTCATGATCTTCTACGGTCACAATTATCATACTTCCGAGACCAAACCACTCTATTTGTTCAGCCAAAGTCAATTCTTAAGTCTATCTTCTGCTTCTTCCAATATTCTTAAACGGGACAATACATTGTCCCTTTTCAAATACAAAACTACATGAAAATAAAGGATATTACAAAAGATCATAACAGAACAGTGAAACTTATTCATCATTTCAATTTATTTTCAGAGAAGTCGTCTTTTGATCCCCCACATTGGATTTGTAGAAGCAATCGTCATCGTTGTCTTCCTCGGACGCTTCCTGGATACAGATTCGTAGTCACCGTCAGCGATATCCTCGTTGTCGTCATTGGACGCTTCTCCAGGTTCAGATTTGTAGCCCTCTTCATCGTCTTCTTCATCGGACGCTTCCTCTTCGTCGTCTTCTTCATCGGACGCTTCCTCTTCAACGTCATTACTTACATATGTTTTCAAAGTCAAGATCTGGGCACCACATTCAGTAATTTCAAAGTCTTGGAATTTGCTGCTGAATTCAAACGTTATTTCTCTGCTCACTTCAAGCCATATGTATTCGTAAATCCACTTAGAGAGAAATACATACAGATGTTTCGTTTGACATGTGGAGGTACTACAAAACATTTCCTCAATGGGAAAAATTGCCAGCCGTGAGCATCCCGATACGTCGAACGATTCAAGAGATGTCAAGTTCCAGTTGGTTGGAATGACTTGTAGTTTTATGCAGTCATTCAACCATAAAGTCTTTAGTTTTTGAAGATTCGAAATAGAGGACGGAAGCTCTACCAAACTCTCGCAACTAGACAGACACAGTTTCTTAAGATTTGTAGCCTTTGAAAGATCTGGGAGTTCCTTTAAATGAAGAGACTCTGATAAATCCAACTTCTTGAGACTAGCAAGTGGCTGTAAAAACGATAAAATAGAGAAAAGATCATATAACAAGAAGAGAGAAGTACATAATTCCTGTATATATTGAATAGTAAATAAATATATAATCCAACCTTGATTCCATCCCAGAGCTTCTCCAGCTTGCTATGTGTCATAACAAGTTCAACAAGATATTCAGTATGAAATCTGGGAGGAAAACTTTTGCATGGATATGCCTCCCAATGTAATAACCTTAGGCGACGTGGAAACTCCATCTCCTCTGGTATGTGCATACTATTATTCCCATCTTCTCTGCTTTTGTAGACCTTGAGGAACCTCAGATTTTGCATTCTTTTAAAAGCTCTATCACTTATACACACTTCGGTGACTCCTGATGTATCCAGTGCAATGCCAGACACATTACTACAGGAGTAAGATCTGTTTATCTTTCCAAAGTGACTTGTTTAATAAATTATAACTAGGGAGCAAAGAAATAAACCCAAAAAAAAGAGAAAGAACTTGCTTTGGCATTTTGGAGAACATCACAAATCTCCGAAGCATCTATTAAGATCTGGCGTTTCCAAGGTTCTTGATTATGAATGGCTTTTTTACCCACTTGTACTAGTAATTAACCTGCGCATCAATATTTTTTTCGTATATGAAGATACTTCTACGAGAGATCTGTTTGCTAGGATTTTCAACCCGTGTTTGACATCCAAGTCACTGCCAGCGAACATGGTTTCCATGGAATCACCACTATTTGTATAGTTGAAGAAGACTGCAATGTGGAGAAATAGTGTTTGCTCATTCTCATATAAACTTTCATACCCAACTCGTAGTACGTCCTCGATATCTCTATCAAGAATAGTTTCCAGCCTGGTCATCACATCTTTCCATTCATCTTCCGTCTTAACGCGTAAAGATGAACCCACCACACGTAGACCCAACGGAAGATTACTACAAAGCTCTGTTACTTGTTTGGCAAGTTTTTCAAAACCATTATGTGGATAGCTTTGTCTAAAAGCATATCCACATAAGATCTTGAGAGCTTCTCCATCAGATGTATACCCCACATGGTACATATTTTTGATACCATGTAGCTCCAAAAGCTCTTTGTTTTTAGTGGTAACTACAATCCTACTTCCAGGGCCAAACCATGTAGGTTCATTTGCCAACGCCTCTAATTGCTTTATATGGTTCACATCATCAAGAATGATGAGCACCCTCTGCTTGCATAGCCTTTCTTGTATTACACCTGAATGGCATATCCTCATACTATTGTGGTTCAAAACCTTTGAAAGAAATTTTTCTTGTAAACGCAACTCATCAAGCCCACTATGATAGCCTCCCCTAAGGTCCACAAAGCAGGTAAGCTGAAACCTATTAGAGAGTACATTATGTAAAGCTCTGGCAATGGTAGTCTTGCCAATCCCTGCAGGACCAGAGATTGCAACCATCTTAACTCCATCATTATCTAAATCTAGCAAAGACTGCATTTCTTTCCAATGAGCTTCCAGTCCAACAATGTCATCAAAATCCCTAGACGGTGTAGCATTAAGTTGGTCTGAAACATCTTTTGCAATCTTCTCAATCATTTCAGCTTCATTGTCCCTACAAAAATAGAAAGAAAAACAGTATTGTTTCCATCAAATAGTCATGAGAAAATAAAAAACCACAGAGACAATATTCCGCATTCCCAAAAAATTATGACATCTATATCTAATATTCGTTCAACAAGAGATTATAATGTTCATCCAACGAAAACACACTCTTAATCATTTAAGATTTATTGACCGTAATTGCTTCTCGTAATCATCATGACACCATTATCTGCCTTATATATCTCTTTGGATTACCACATACGAAAAAAGAAATTATAGTTAATCAAACACAAACCAGTTTTGGAAGTCTTCTCCTGCTATGTTGCCAGCATCGGTCAAAGCTTGACTCCATCTTCTTCGATCCTCTTCTGTCTTAAGAGCACATGTTTCCTTGACTCCATCTTCTCCTGCTATGTTGCCAACCTCGGTCAACGCTTGGCTCCATTTTCGCCTCTCCTCCTCTGTTTTACGAGCACATGTTTCGTTGAAAACCCAAAATCCCCGGTTTGTTTCCGCACATCAGATGGATCTACTCCGTAGAAGACTGTCATCACTATTTGTCCCAATTCTTCTTTGCAGTTGAAAATCTCCACCAACTCATCCAAACACCAGCTCGATGAAGCATATTTCTTGGAGAGCACCACGATGGAAATCCTCGATTCTCTGATCGCTTGCGTGAGAGCTGAGGCGATGGTTTGGCTTCTCTCGATCCCTTGATCATCGAACATCGAAATCCCGTTGTATTTAAACTGTTTGCGTAAATGACTAAGAAACGTTTTACGCACGTCTGGTCCGTGGAAGCTCGTAAAGACGTTGTATCTCCAGTTGCAAGGAAAAGAAGAAGAAGAAGAAGAAGAAGCCATGAGATTAGAGTAGCCAGAAATGTTCAAGATCACATATAGAAAAATGTCTCTGGGTGATCCATATATAATACAGAAACTGGAAATGACGTATTCAACATTGACTTTTTACACACACAAAAACCCTGGAAATGGCCAAACTTCAGTGGTCGTTTATGAACTTTTCTTCCACCGAAAAAGCAAAGAAACTTCAGCTCTCTTTTTCTTAAGAGTTAAAAGTCAATGTTGTTTAAATTAGCTAAACTTGAGGAATTTTTCTTTGACATTTTTACTAGTGGACATACCATATTAAAACAAAAATCTGGGTCACAACATACCATATTAATCTTCATTTAAATAATAAAATTAAAAACATGAAACCTTCAAAACACTTTGATCTCTTCATTCTTCAAAGATTAAACAAATCAATACGTTTTTGTAATAGGCAATATGTACTTGGATTGGCAGGCTTCTCCATTAACATGGAGATCGCCATACCAATAGCAAAGAAGACTGGCCACAATGATACTTTGATATGACTCTCTTGTTGTCTTTCGATAAAATTATAATTGATCGTCGACACTATTAAATGACCAACAACACAAAAAAATAAGACAATATCCGTCGGATGTAGTAGAACCAAAATGACGTGTTGGATGTAGTAGAACCAAGATTTATGCAAATCAATACATATTTGTAATAGGTAATATGTCGTCGGAATTGGCCGGCTTCACCATAAACTTGGAGATTACCATACCAATAGCAAAGAAGAGTGGCCACACTGCTACTTTGATGGGACCGTCTCGTTCTCTTTCCATAAAACTATAAAAACCCTTCAATGGAGGTGGTCTTAGTCTTAGTGGCAAGAGTTAAATCTGCACCATTACACCCGGGAAACTAAAAAATAATAATCTATATATAAAAAATTAGCTTTGCTATCTTCTCCTTAAGCCACCTCATCATCCACATCATAAATTCTATTTCTTTTTTCTAATTTTAAATTTTATTTATAAATTAATTAACAATTATGCATGTAGTTTTAACATAAGAAAAAGAATTTGAAAAGTCATCATGTTATGCCAATATGTATAGATAAATCTATATATAGTTACTAGATTAATAACATGTTTTATAAATTTTGTTATATTTAATATATTTTACATTTCATATATATTCAGTTAGGTTAAATTATATTAGCAAATATTATAAAAAAATTTATAATATCAAAAGAGTCATAACAATTTACAAACAACTTGATCTACAATTAAATCATATCGAAAAAACATAATTTGCTACATCTAAATCCAAAAAAATTTGAAAATATCATTAAAACAATAAGGGTAATTATACATAACATAAGTAAAAATAAGAAGAGAAAGTATCGTTTTTCTAAGAAAATATTAAAATTATTTACAAAAATATAATATAAGTTTAAATAATTAGGAACGTAATGTTTTGTGATTTTATTTTTATCAACTAAGAAATTTTAAATACAATTATAAGTGGAGGAGAAATCTCCATGCTATTAAGCAACTGAATTGTTTTTTGATAAAAGGTGTAATTAGCATCTTAACTGAAATATTTTGGGTCTAATACGTGGTAAAATTTTAAAATTTGAATATTTCACATTCTTTATTTTTAAAAAATGGTTATACTATATAATATAATACAAATATTTAATTAAGTAAAGTTGTATAGCAATTTTTACAACCAATTTATAAAGCAAAATATAGGTTGATAAGTGTTACATTTTATAAAGAGAAAATAAATTAAATTCAGCTATAATTAAAATAATTATTGCAATTATACATAATTAAAGGGGAAAAGAGAACAAGAGAAATTAATGGGTACTCAAATTAGAAATATTTTCTTCAAAAATATTATTAGCGTAAAAAGTTAAAGATTTTTTTGTGATTTTATTTTTAGCCCAAAAATAGAATGTAACTATAAGAGTATGAGGACATACATGGGAAATCTAAATACTTTTCACACGAAAAAAAAAATTCATATGTAAATATGACATATATCATGTAAGAATATCTTGAAAACAATAGAAAATTAAATTACTAAGTCGGTGTATGAAAACAAACTCATATTTTTAACTTTACATATACATTGTATTTTTAATTTTAAATCACTAAGTTTTTTATTCAACAAGTAGTTTCATATTAGTAATATTACTAATCAAAAGTCAGACTAAAAAATATCTAAAAACTTAAAAGAATAATGAAACGTAAATTTACGTAAAAAGTGTATTGTTATATGATAAATAGAAAATAAAATGATTTATTTTAAAATGATAGAATATTTGTACATTAAAGTACTATAATTTGTCGATAAGATACACAAAAATATCAATTTTATATATGCAACTAACAAAGTTTTAAATAATGATATACCTTTTCAAATAGTAATCAATAATGTCTAATTTTATATTCATGCAATATCATAGAGAAAAACACTAATTCATTTCAAACCAATCACTTTTTTTTATTTCTAAAACATTGATTGGTTTTGTTATATATAATTATTAAATTATTAGATAAATCAAATTATATGCTTTAAATGTAATGAAATTGTAGAAAGCTACTTGCGCGTAGCGCGAGCCAATTCTAGTAGTAATAATTATTCATATGAAGTTGGTAAAATTATACGATTGTTTGTCTCGATTAATAGAGTAACTGTGGGCAGTTTCTCTTAATTCCATTTATGTAAAATCATTTAGAAAATCTGAAAGATTTTACGTGGACAGGATTAAGTTATCACTAAAGACAAAACAACACTTGTGGTGTTTGTTAAATCAGGTTTACATAGTAGGGCACAAAAAGACCTCATATGCTTAGTTACACAATTAGCTACGAAACACCATCATATCAAATCCATTACAAATCTTCCTTCAGCCCGTTGAGATGAATCTCGATTCACCCTGTCGAGTCTTCACCGCCTTCTGTTCAGTGGTTTTGCTGAAGATGATGTGCTAATCGTCGGTCTTTTCGCACCTGGGGACGATAAACACAACAAAATGATTCATCAGGAATTTACACTTAAGATCTTATGTGAGATTCTCTATTGTGTATAAGCAAAGCATCTACTTCATATGATCTTTCATAGTGATTAAAGCCTGATTACAACGGCTTAAGAGTGTAATTAAACACAGGTTTAGTTTTTAAAACACAAGTCAAATAGTAAATGTGCAGAGACATTACTTGTTAAGGCCTTTGAGGAGGAGCTAGTGGCATATTGACAGACGAGAAGGTCGGGTTTGGCCTGGTGGTTTCACAATCTGCTTCGGAATCTTTGATGGAATACTAGTTCGGCTTTTGAAATCCCAGTACAAAACACACAAAAGAATCCGTAAATAAAACCTCCAGCATTCAGATTGTTCTATTAAAGTTTGCTAGTAGAAAGACACTAACCTCTCTTTTGGCTCGGTTTTCACCATTTTCGCTGATTTCTCGGGTTTCTCCATGGTCATGTGTGTTTCAGGTCGTTCGGTTATTTCAAAGGCTTTGCGGTTTCAGGGAAAAGAGTCAACTCCACTGCACTGCTTATGGAGCCATCAGTTTCTGTTCCCATCGAAAGACAACTATCAGAGATATCGCTTAATCTTTCCTCAGAGTCACCATCTGCAAGACCTATGAGTTCAATATCATCATCTAAGTCAATTTCTTTAGCCCCACCAGCATACTTAGATGATTGTTGAAGATCCTTTCGATGTTTGCGATCGTCCGATGAATGCTGCGAACCAGAATCGGAATGCTTGCTACTATATTCAGAGCAGTTGTCAACATCTGAAGCTGCTCTTCGAAATGAACCAAAGGCCTTTCCTCGTTGAGCATTAGGTGAAACACTTATAGAATGTCTTCTAGGTGATGAAGGCCCCAACTTGCTTAAACCACGTTTTAGGACGGTTGCATTATTACTTTTTAGCTTCTGAAAATTTTGAAGCTCTTCATCTTTCTTTGCAATTACGTCCTTCAAGTTCGATACCTGTTCCATGAGTTGTCTAACATCTCGTCCCTCTTTATTACTTTTTGCTGCACCCAACTCTACACCAGAAACCCTTTCGGCGAATTTCAAATTGCTTACGGTCTCAGCATATGAATCTCCATCAGGATTGACTTGGACAAACATAAGAGTTTTGGCCTGTCCTACCAAACGGAAGAAACTAGTTAAAGCCAACAGAGGAGACATCACCAAAACATCTTGTTCAGAATGTGTCGCAACCTAGAAATCAGTAACAACTGCACTTACCAAAAAGAAGCTGTGGTATTCTATCAAGAGTGTATTCTTCTTTCTCCATTCTCATGGAAGGCTATCCTTACATCATTAGAAACTCTAAAACCTCTGTTCCTAATCCTGCTCGGTTTGAACAAACATTGTCCAATAAAATGGACGACCTTATCATCAAAGCGTCTTCTTCTTCATCGTATTTCGTGGAGGATAAAGAACGTGTGACACAAATCGAGGGTTCGTATGATTTAGATTCAATTCCTCAGTGCAGTCCTGATCTTGATCCAAGAAACTGCACGGTGTGTTTGAAACTTGCGGTCCAAGAAATCTTGGATTGTTGTAGCCAGTCTCGGAATTGGGCTCTGATCTTTACTTCTAAATGTCTCTTGAGGTATGAAGCTTCCCCTTCGTCCTCTCCATCGACTCCACCGCCACGGCAACAAAGCGTGCCGGGTTCTAGCGGATCATTTTCTATTAACGTTATAAAAGGTAAGCAAGTACATGTTATACGTCATTTTAATATGTTTTTATAACTATTTTGTAGTACATGTCCAGTTATCCAATAATCCAAATTAAGAGAATATATAGAGTAAATTATTAATATGTTGATATTTTCTGTCTTGCAGTAAACGAAATATTTGGGAGCATCTTTGTTGCGGTCATGGCAGCTATTTGTTAGCACGTTTGGGTGAAGGAATGTAACTATTAATTTATTTATACTACTGGTTGGGTGAAGTGTTATCTATGTTCTTGTCTAAGAAGATACAAACCCCAAAAGTTATGTTGTGAATTATACAACAGAATGAGTTTAGATAATGTAAATTCCAAACAAAACGACAGAGATTAAGGACAGATATTGAATCAAAGTATCGATGCACTCACAACAATAATAAGAATTGCTCTCTTATTAATGGCTTTAGAAAATACTCAAAACTAAAGCTTTCTCAAACTATCTCAAGTATTGCCACATCTCGACAATTACTTATATAGAGGAAAAGATAACACCAAAAAACCCCTAAAGATAACTCCTAATATTCTTTACACTTATCATATATTTAGATAACTCCTAAATATATCTTAATTCTAAACCTCTAGAATTACTCCTTGGTCAAGCTTAAACCAACAATCTCCCCCTTAAGCTTGAAGTCTTCCTTCTTCACATCTTGAACACCAATGAGATCTCTCATCTCTTTAAACTTGATTCTCGCCAACCCTTTTGTTAAGATGTCAGCCTTTTGTCGAGCTCCTGGAACATGCTCAACCTCTATTTGCTCGCTCTCCACACACTCTCTAATGAAATGATATCTTCGATGAATGTGTTTACTACGTCCATGAAAGACCGGGTTCTTTGTTAAAGCTAGAGCCGATCTATTGTCTATCCGAACAGTCACTTTCTCACATTGCCCTCCAATGACTTCACTCAACAACTCTTGCAACCAAATAGCCTGCTTAGCCGCCTCTGTAGCCGCCATAAACTCAGCTTCGCAAGATGACAAAGCAACCGTTTCTTGCTTCTGAGAACACCAAGTGACTGGACAATTGTTGAGGTAGAAAATATGACCGGATGTGCTCTTGCCATCATCAGCATCAACGTTGTGACTGCTGTCACTATAACCAACTAGACCAACATGCTCCTTACGGCCAAACACAAGACCATAGGAAGTAGTTCCTTGTAGATACCTCAGTATTTGCTTTAATGCGGCACCATGTGACACCTTCGGTTCCTTCATGTACCTGCTCAATACACCAACACAATAGGAAAGATCTGGGCGTGTGTGAATCAAATAACGAAGCATCCCAATATTCCTCCTATATTTCTTCTCATCAATAGAAGTCTCCCCTTGTGCCTTGCAAAGCTTCAAGCCTGCATCCATCGGTATATGAACAGCATTGCAATCTCTCATACCAGCTTCCTCTAGTATCTTGAGTGCGTATCTCTCTTGGCTTATCGTGATTCCAGTCTGGTGTTGAATCACCTCAATTCCGAGGTAGTAAGTTAGTTTCCCTAAATCGCTCATCTCAAATTTCGTAGACATCTTCTGCTTAAACTCTAGTGTTAGTTTCAGGTCTGATCCTGTAACTAGTAGATCATCCACGTACATAGCAACCACGAGAAGATGTCCTTGCTCTTGCTTACGATAAAGAGAAGGTTCTTTAGAACACTTAACAAAACCTAACTCCTTGAGAATTTGGTTCAACTTGTTATTCCATGCCCTCGGAGCCTGCTTTAAACCGTATAATGCTTTGTGCAGTTTGTAAACTTTTCTCTCACTTCCTTCGACTTCGAATCCTTCTGGCTGACTCACATACACGGTTTCTCTTAATTCACCATGGAGAAATGTTGTTTTTACATCCAAATGATGTATCTCCCAAGCTCTAGAAGCAGCCAAAGCAATTATAAACCGAATTGTTTCAATTCGTGCTACCGGGGCAAAAACCTCATCGAAATCCACTCCATGCCTCTGAACATAACCTTTCGCAACTAGCCTAGACTTGTATTTGTTTATGCTTCCGTCTGAGTTGCGCTTGATTTTGAACACCCATTTCAAGCCAATTACCTTAGCTTCAGCCGGAAGATCAACTAGAGTCCAGGTGTTGTTCTTCTCTATTGACAAAATCTCATCCTTGCAAGCATCTCTCCACACTGCTAGCTCTTTAGCTTCTTGATAATCCCATGGTTCCTCATCAATTGCCAGCAAAAGGCGTTCACATTCCATATCGGCAATTTCAATCAAAAGATGTTCATTCTCCGTATCTGCAAGCATCACAAAGTCTTTAAAGTGTGCTGGTGTTTTACCTTGGCGTGTCGATCTCCTCAGAAACTGAGACTGCGCTTCCTCTTCCTCATTATTATCCGAAACATCAACAACTTCAGCATCATCTTTCTCATTACTCTCATCCACTTGTATGGTATCTCTTATACCATTATTACCAAACTCTTCTAAAGTTATGGTGAACTCTCCTGAACCTTCATCATTCTTTGCAAGATTGTTCCACTTCCAGCATTTTTCTTCATCAAAGATTACGTCCCTACTCACTGTAATCTTTCTACTTGTCGGATCTAGCAAACGATAGGCCTTGGTTCCTGGCTCTGTTCCGAGATGCACAAGAGCTCGTGACCTATCATCAAGCTTCTTAAGATGAGGAGCCTCGACCCTTGTATATCCGATGCACCCAAATACTCGCAGATGACTAATGTTAGGCTTCTTTCCTTTGAATGCTTCATATGGAGTTTGTTTAACCAATGCTCGAGTTGTGACACGATTAATAACGTACGTAGCATGCCGTACTGCCTCTCCCCAAAGAAAATTAGGAACATCCATATGCTTTAGAAGACTTCTGGTCATCTCCATTAAAGTTCTATTCCTCCTCTCAACAACTCCGTTTTGTTGAGGAGAATACGGTGCTGTCAGATGTCTTTGAATTCCAGAACTCTCACAATATGAAAGGAACTCTTGAGAATTAAACTCACCACCTCTATCGGTTCGTAGTGTCTTTATGGATCTTCCTGTCTCTTGCTCGACTAGCATTTTGAATTTTCTGAACCGTTCAAAAGCTTCGCTCTTCTCTTTTAGAAGGAGAGACCACATGTAGCGTGAATGGTCATCAATCAACACGAAGATGTAGCGATTCCTTGCAGCTATAGATGGTGTGATCGGACCGCACAAATCAGCATGGATCAACTCAAGCGGTTTTGTGGCTCGGAAAGATGTGGCTTGAGGAAACCCTGTTCTTGTTTGCTTTGCACGCAAACAAGATTCACACGTTTCTTTGGTGACTGCAATATCAGGAATCCCTGTGACCAACTCCTTCTGTATCATCAGCTTGATGGCATCTCGACCCACATGCCCAAGCCTCTCATGCCACCTTGTTGAGTCAACCGTAGCCGTGAGTTGTAGGCACTTAGCATTCTTCACCTCCATGATTACTTTGTAGAGTCGGTTTCTGGACCTGCTTGTCTTGAGTAGCAACTTTCCATCGTGATCATGCAGAGTTAGAATTTTATCTCGCATCCGAACCTCGCACCCAGCTTCTGTTGCTTGACCGAGGCTTATGATGTTACTTCTCAATCCCGGTATATAGTACACATCGGCCAGAACCTTATGCTCTCCATCCTTGCTGACAAACAGAATAGAACCCTTTCCTTTAATATTGATTCTAGAATCATCACCAAAACGAACCTTACCTGTGATTGTCTCATCAATGTGCTTGAAGAAATCTCGATTTCCACTCATGTGGTTACTGGCTCCATTATCCAGATACCACACATTAGCTCCATCGGTTTGATATTCAAACTTGTTTGGCTTCACCTTCTTCTCATTCAGGAACACGACCTCGTGCATCATTAGATCCTCAGCTTCATGTGTCTCATCGTCCTCATTCTCATGTGTTTCCTGAAGCTTGAGTAATCTATCCGGACATACAGATGCGTAGTGACCTATTTTGTCACACCGGAAGCACACAATCTTAGATTTGTCACGAGGCTGTCGATAGAAACCACTCTGTTGACTGTTGAAACGCCCTCGTCCTCTTCCTCTACCAGAGAAACGTCCTCCTCGACCTCTGGTTACGCCAAAATTCTCTTGACAAGATTGGGAATAATAATCTGTGTACATGAGCTTGCCTTGTTCTTCTTGTTGATCATCATCACAAATCCTTTCTTCATAGGCTTTCATCCTTCCTATGATATCCTCAAACGTGGTGTTGTTTAGATCCAGAACCTGCTCTAGAGCAGCGATTATGTGTATGTATTTCCGTCTTGGTAAGCTGTTGAGGAATTTCTTCACAATCTTAGATTCTTCGATGATCTCTCCCAAGGCTGCAGATTTTGAGGATATCTCAGTGAGCTTGCCAACGAAATCGTCAATGGAGTCCGATTCCTTCATCTTAATCCTCTCAAACTCAGAGAGTAGAGTTTGTAGTCGTGCTTCTCTAACTCTCGCAGCTCCCACATACCTCGTCTTGATGGCTTCCCAAATCTCTTTGGATTTCTCTAGACTTCCGATCTGAAGAGTTAGAGACTCTGGAATGGCTTGAAACAATAGAGCTTTTGCTAAATCATTCTTTTCTCCATCCTCAGCTCCCGGTTCTATTGTCTCCCAAACTTTGTGGACTTTCATGGTCACCTTCATGCGTATAGCCCACACTGTATAATTTGTCAAGGTAAGGGTCGGGCATTGAATGGACGCAGGTCCACTCTCTTTTGGTTTCGTCGTCGCAGCAGGTACAATATCTCCCATAGCTTCTTCCGTCGTTGGATCTAGTCTGATTCAATAATGCTCTGATACCAATTATTGAATCAAAGTATCGATGCACTCACAACAATAATAAGAATTGCTCTCTTATTAATGGCTTTAGAAAATACTCAAAACTAAAGCTTTCTCAAACTATCTCAAGTATTGCCACATCTCGACAATTACTTATATAGAGGAAAAGATAACACCAAAAAACCCCTAAAGATAACTCCTAATATTCTTTACACTTATCATATATTTAGATAACTCCTAAATATATCTTAATTCTAAACCTCTAGAATTACTCCTTGGTCAAGCTTAAACCAACAACAGAGATCATGTCTGGTTTTCGTGAATCTCTTTATGATTTAAACCAAACGAGATATTTCTTCAAGTATTATCAAGATGTTACAAGTTTTGTTAGTCACCATGCGATGGAAAAATGGGTGCAATTAAAGAGAAAGTAAGAAAACGAACTGAACATCTTTTGCTAAACGATCACCCACGATTTTCTAAAACGGGACATTATCGTTTCATATACAAAACCACATGAAAATAAGGATATTACAAAATATCAAAGCAGAGAGACTTATCATCATCGTCATCCTAGGACGCTTCCTAGATACAGATTCATAGTCACCGTCGACGATACCCTCATCTTTTTCTTTGGAAGCTTCTTCAGGCTCAGATTGGTATCCCTCTTCATCGTCTTCTTCTTCCTCGGACGCGTCCTCTTCATCATTGTCCATTTCGTAAGTCAAGATTTGGGCACCACATTCAATAATGTCGAAATCTTGGAATTTGCTGTCGAATTCAAACACTATCTCTCTGCTAACTTCAAGCAATCTGTTTTCGTAAAGCCAATCAGAGTGAAATATATACAGATGTTTTGTTTGGCATGTGGAGATATCACATAGGATTTCCTTAATGGGGTATAATGAGCCTTTGCATATTCTTCGACATAATATTACTGGATCATCAATCTCTCCCATTTGCTGGTGAGGGGAAATAACGAGGCAAACCTTATAACTGGAGAAATCAGAAAGAGGAAGGGTCAAGGTATTTCCCACGGCTCGGTGTTGGAATTCTGCAGGAATTTCGCTTCCAGGTAAGCATGCCGACCCATAATATTCAAAGTTTTGTTGCTGGATCATAATTTCTCGACGTGCTTCTAGGCCCAATTTGAAGCAGTTGGTGAAATCGAGTTTAGCATCTTGAGTGATTAAAGGGCAAAATATGGTCTCAAGTGATTCACAGTCGCGGGCTACTAGGTACTTGAGTGAACGAGGGAGTTCTGGCAGTGATGTGAGCTTTCTGCAGCAATAAATACGAAGTTCTGTTAACATTCGAAGATCTTTGATGCAGCAATTTGAAATACTTTCGAAACCGGTATTGCTCAAGTCTAGCCAAGTTATATTCGTGGGGAGTTGTGGTAGTGTCTTGAGACTTCCAAGGCCATCTATTTCGAGTTGCTGAAGATGAGACCATAGCGTAATTGATGTAGGCACTTCGTTTACTGATGTGTCCGTTATACTGAATTTCTTGATGTTCATAGAATTAATATAGGGAAACTTTTGAATCTGTGAGCATCCCCTCATGTCGAGCCATTCAAGAGACGTCAAATTCCAGTTAGTTGGAATGACTTCTAACTTCAGGCAGAAATTCAGCCATAACGTCTTTAGTTTTTGAAGATTTGAAAAAGAGGAGGGAAGCTCTACCACACTTTTGCACAGAGCTAAGTCCAGTGTCTCAAGATTTGTAGCCTTGGAAAGATCCGGGAGTTCCTCTAAATGCAAGGAATGTCCCAAATCCATCTTCTTGAGACTAGTAAGCGGCTGAATGTTAAAACGATAAAAAAGAGAGAACATCATATAACATGAATAGAACAAACAAAATTTATGTATATATTCAAAGTAAATCAATTTGTAATCCAACCTGGATTCCATCCCAGAGCTTCTTGAGCTTGCTATGCGGCACATTAAGTTCAACAAGGTATTCAGGGTAAAATCTAGGAGGGAGACTCTTGCCTGGATATGCCTCCCAATGTAGTAACCTTAGCCGATGTGGAAACTCCATCTCCTCTGGTATGTGCACACTATTATTCCCATCATCTTTACTTTTGTAGACCTTTAGGAACCGAAGATTCCGCATTCTTTTAAAAGCTCTCTCACTTATACACACTTCTTCGATGACTCCTGATGTATCAAATGAAATGCCAGACACACCACTACTACCCTAAACGAAATTTCAAATAAAAGGAAATTGTCAATACAATAGAAAGATATGTTTATCTTCTCAAAGTGACTTGTTTAAATTATAACTAGGGAGCAAAGGCATAAAACAAATACAAGAGAAAACTTACATGGGCATCTTCAAGAACATCACAAATCTCTAGAGCATCCGTTAAGATCCGGCGTTTCCAAGGCTCTTGTTTATGAATGGCTTTTTTACCCACTTGCTGTAGTAATCTGTGCATCACTATTTTTTCCTCGTATGTAGATATTTCTATGAGAGATCTGTTTGCTAAGATTTTCAACCCGTGTTTGACGTCCAAGTCACTGTCAGCGAACATGGTTTGCACAAAATCACCATTTTTATAGTTGAAGAAGACTGCAATGTGGAGAAATAGTGTTTGCTCATTCTCATCTAAACTTTCATACCCAACTCTTAGCACGTCCTCAATGTCTCGATCAAGAACAGTTTCTAGCCGACGTATTACTTCTTCCCACTCATCCTCATTCTTCCCACGTAAAGATGAACCCACCACACGGAGACCTAATGGAAGGCTACCACAAAAGTCTATTATCCTTCCAAAATACTCCTCAAACCCATAATATAGAGAGCTTTGTGTAAAAGCATATCTACATAAGATCTTGAGAGCTTGTTCATAAGATGGAAACCTCACATGGTACGTATTGTTGATACCATGTTGCTGCAAAAGCTCTTTATTTTCCGTACTAACTACAATCCTACTTCCAGGACCAAACCAAGAAGTTTCATTTGCCAACGCTTCTAATTGCTTTATATGGTTCACATCATCAAGAATGATGAGCACTCTCTGCTTGCATAGCCTTTCTTCTATCACACCTGAATGGCATATCCTAATACCATCCTGGTTCAAAATATTAGAAAGAAATTGTTTTTGTAAACCCAACTTCAAACCATACTCGTCACCACCACTGTTGTAGCTTCCCCTAAGGTTGTCCACAAAACAAGTAAGCTGAAACCTATGAGAGAGTTGACTTTGCAAAGCTCTTGCAATGGTACTCTTACCAATGCCTGCAGGACCTGAGATTGCAACAATCTTAACTCCATCATAATCTAAATCTAGCAAACACTCCATTTCTTTTAAATGAGCCTCAAGTCCAACCATGCCATCAAAATCCCTAGACGGTGTAGCATTCAGAAAATCTGAAACATCTCTAGCAATCTTCTTGATCATTTCCGCTTCATTGTCCCTAACACAAAAAGTAAAGAAAAGCACCGTTTCCATGAATTAGGCACAGAGACAACATTCCTTCGTTCACAACAAAATATGACATATATTTCTAACAAAACATCCATGAATCATTTAAATTCCAATAATATGTGACATACATTTCTAATATTCATTTAATAATTCCTCATGTTGATCACAAAACACCATTGACTGTTTACTTATAACCTATGAAATAAAAATTCAGAGTAATTAAAAAGACCAACCATCCTAAGAAGTCTTCTCCAGCAATATTGCCCACATATTTCAAAGCTCTGCTCCATTTCTGTTTTTCCTCGTCCTTCTTGCGTTCACAAGTTTCATTGAAAGCGATCCCGAATTCCCCTGTCTGCTTCCGCACATCGGATGGTTCCACTCCGTAGAAGATGGTCATCACTATCTGTCCTATAGTTTCTTTACACTCCAATATCTCCACCAATTCATCTAAACACCAGCTTGACGAAGCATATTTCTTGGAGAGAATCACAATCGCGATCCTCGATTCTCTTATACCTTCTGTGAGTGAAGGAGCAATCCTTGCGCTTCTCACAATCTTTTGGTCATCAAACATAGAGATCCCGTTGAGGTTAAACTGTTCACGCATGTGACTGAGAAGTGTTTTACGGACATCAAGCCCGTGGAAGCTCGCGAAGACGTTGTAACTCCAATTGCGAGACGACAATGAAGAAGAAGGAGAAGCCATGGGAAACAAGAGAGAAGGAAATGGGTGAAGAGATGAACAAGCAAACACTTTAGCCACATGTATAGAAACAATAGCTAAAGAGAAAGATGATAAAAAAAAAGATAGGGACTAATTCTTGAGAGTTTACTAGGAGTTGTTACCACGTCGTGTTTGCTAGGAGATGTTGGCACGTCCGTACGATATTTTAAGCAATTTACACAAAACAAAGCATATATTTATAGTTTTTCTAGTGGCGCGGTCTTTTAAATTTGTGAAAGAATTATTCAGTAAGAGAATGATTAATATCACAGCTGTGTTAGGAGCATAATCAATGGTGGTGATTATGTTGGGGTTCAATGTGAATTTTTATTATAAATTGTAATGGGTTTTAAATTAGAACTCTATAATAATTTGTGTTGTTTTTTTATCCTCCAATGGTAGTTGCTATGGAGGGGTTCTAAAAAAAAAATTATGAAAATTATTTTATTTTAAATAGAGTTTATTTTCTTAAAATCGATAACATAATACATTGAAAAAAACATAAAATTGTATACATGTATATAGTTGAGGCTTAAATATTGAAATGGGGACAAGGCTTAAATGTATGCATAGTGTATACATTACAGTTAAAAATACTATACATGCCACAGAAGTAGGACATAGTGTATACATTTGAAGCAGCCTGACAAGAAATCAACTAAGACAAAACCTACTCCTCCAAATTACAACAATTTCTCAAAGCATATGTAGCAAAAATGAATGACATTAGAATATGAATTGGACAACTAAAATTTGAACTACTCTGAATCAGAATACATAATAGGTGTAGCTTCAGAAGGGTCAAATGTTAATAAGGGACAGGGGTAAGCAAGAAAACCAACACTCACCAGTTCAATTTGCAATGAGTAAGAGACATTGGAGGCGCTGCAGAATCGTGACACGCGAACAGGACTACCAGCATCGCACATAGTCGTAAGAAGCGAAGAGAACAACTTCATTACACCACAGACAAGACCCTTTCTGAGGTCAAGCTGTCTCAAGCATGGCTGATTTGTTAGCTTCTGAATTACATTAAAAAATAAAGATTAAGCATATATATGAACAACAATACTGAAAAGTATTAATACAAATCCCAACAACAAAATTCACAAACAACCAATGTGCATAAATCAATGCAATTTGTGCTATTAGACATCATCAAGTCAAAATCCGAGGAAAAAGTTTGTCTTTGCTATAAGAGAATCATTCCCAACACAGAACCAAGTTTCCTTAAAATCATAATCTTTCACTAAAACCATAAGATTTTCCACTAAGAAGAACACACTGAAGTGTAATTGACTAATAAAGAAAGCAACTTTATCATATCGTTTCTTAGTTCACCGTTGTATCGAAATCGGAAATTGCTATGAATGTTCTCTTCCTATACTTACCAAAAGCTGAAGCATAAAGCATAAAGCATAAACCTGAAGATCACGCAAGCAAGCAAACCTCCAAACAACTTCCTCCATTACGATGTTGTTGAACCATTTGTTTGTGGCTTCAAGCATCACCAGTGATTTACCATCCAGAAACCTTGAAATGTATGTCCATATACATAGAACACACAAGAAACAAAGTGAATTAAACATAACCATAACGAAAATTGGATTTGGCAGAGAGAATAAACAAGAGTCACAACACAAAAACTAACCATTTGGTTTCTTCATTCCAAGTCAAATCGACACAACTCTCTCTGTCTCTCTCTTTCAAGCAAAATATACCCATTAGAGGAGGAAAGAACAAACCTAGAAATTCAATCCGGGGATTTTCCAATTCCAAACCTAATCCCCAAAAAATTGAATATGTGAAAGGACTAATCTAGATTACTGATTTCTACATAGAAATTGATCCCAAATTGAAGTCAATTCAAGCTAAAGAAAACAGGTCTAAGACTGAAAAATCGATTCAACGAACCCTAATTTCGATTTGATCAAATCACGGTGCAAAAGATACCCAATTCCTTCTATTAAATCATGACGATCTACAAACGAAAACAGAGAAATCATGGCAAAGAGATTTGAGATCGGAAAAAAACGTGATGACACGTCACGCCGAATTAAGGGTTCTACAAGCTCTATTTTTAGGACCGGTTTCATCTTAATTATCAGATTTTGTTTTATTTTTAAGAGAAATTATCTTCAATAATACACATTACACCAATAATTAGGTATCTAACATGACCTAAATTATAATTAGGTAAATAACATACACTATATCTAGAATGACTATTTTACCCTTATTTTATTTTTCATTACATCTAAAACTGGATAGGTGACTATGCATGAATAAGTAATAACTATAATCATAGTAATTAATCACGAAGTGAACTACATTATAACTTGAATAGCAAATACTCGGTTACATAGATAATATTTTACATAGTCAACTATGTTATGATATGATAGTTGGCTATTCGCACATAAATTTTTAAAAATAATCGAATAGCTGACTATGCATGCATAAATATTCAACTATGATTATAGTGAATTAATCACAAAGTGAACTATATTTTAACTAAAATAGCAAACACTCGTTTACATAGACAATGTTTTATATAGTCAACTATTTTAATTAACATAATAGCCAACTAATTAGATCTTTAAGGGTATTTTAGTCAATTTTTTAAGTGGGTGTTAGTTACTTAAATTATATTCACATCATGTTATACACCTAATTAAAATCCCCAAAACTATTATACACCTAATTAACCCTATTTTTAATGACTTTAAGCTTTAGAAACTCATTAAAAGTCCACTAAATTCTACTATTGAACATGCTCTTAGGACATAGGATAAGCCATATATGAAGGAGAAAATGGGCCTTTATTAACGGTTGACTAGAAAGAGATCATAAACTGCCATTCCAACGGTTGGATACCCTCCAAATCTCTCAAATATATTATTTTATTGTAACTGTGTTATTGTATAAATTTTAGGGTTAATTTACCATATAGCCCAAAAAAAAAGTTATAATTCAAAATCTAACTAAAAATCCTAAATATAATTGTTATGAATTGGCCACATTAGTGAACTAGATTTTGAATTGTAATTTTTTTTTGAGTTATACAACTAACTAGGTGACTTCCCGCACCATGTGCGGGATATAATGTATTTAAAAATTTACTGATTAAATTACATAGATTTATAGAAATGTGTGTGTTGTTTTATGATTCAATAGTTAAAGTTATGATTTTAATTTCAGTTTTTGTTAGGTAATACCTATTTTCTATTTATATAATTCATATTCAAATAATAATATTTTAAAAAAAATCGTTTAAAAAAATCGTTTCCACGTACCCGTTTTCATTTCCTGGCAACATAGGTTAAGATAATAGAACATGGGCTTTAGAAATTTGCCGGCACAGCCCTTTAAATACAGCATATTTGAAACCTTCAAAACACTACTTCTCTTTACTCTTAAAAGTCAAATCAATACATTTTTCTAATAGGTATATATGTCTTCGGAATTGGCCGGCTTCTCCATGAACATGGAGATTACCATACCAATAGTAAAGAAGAGTGGCCACACTGTTACTTTGATGGGACCGTCCCGTCCTCTTTCCATAAAACTACAATTGACGGTCGACACTATTAAATGACCAACAACACAGAACAATAAGACCGTATCTGCGAAACTTCCAAATAGTATGTTGTAGCGGCGTGGTGGATAGTAGAACCAAGGTATAGGCCACTTGCATAGGAAACGAGCTTCATGGGCTCGGACTTTGATATTGAAGTCAAGGATGGCGAGGACAACAGAGAGAATTGACATTACTAAGGAGATTCTTTGCGAAGTAAGGCTTGTTAATACAAGAGAGCTGGTCTACTACCGTTGATGCAATCTCGAGCAGCAAACTGATGAGGACGAGGGCCATTCCAATGGAACCCTGGCTTTTTATTTTTTCTTTTTCTTTTTTGCTTGTTAGACGACGATAATTCAGGTTCTAGTATGGGAGTTACTTTTTGCAACTCTTCATCCTTCTTCGGATTTTTTCTTTTCACTAATTGCTTGCTAGCCGATGATGGTTCATTTTCGTGTCTGCTTAAAACCTCTATAACAAATTTTTCAATCTTTTCAGCGTCAATGTTCCAACCGTCCCTGTTAACAAATGTTATTGAATGTATGTTTAGTATTGTAAGATAGTTTCTTTTTAAAAATTATAGATCAACTTATAAATAAAACAATTTAAAAATAAAAACTTTTCTTTTTGCAATTTTTTTTTTGACTCAAGAGAGAGAGTGAGAGAAAGCAACTTCAACGTGAATATCATTTAAAATTTATTTGTAAATTCTCTTGGAGACATTTTGTATTTGTAAAAATCTAATCAAGAAGCTTTATATATCTATCGGCATTTGCATTAAGAAGAACCAAAAAAACACGTATATTAGAGCATCTTCCTCCATAATTTCTCGTGAATATTTTTAACAAATATTCAAATATAAATAATAGTATTATATTAAGTGGGAACTTACAAAAAAACTATTATATTATGTTTTTAGAAAGTCAATGAGATACTAGCAATGGATGCTCTAATGTTTTACCTTGTTCTCGTCAGGACCAGCCCCAATACATCGGGATCGACCACATCGGTGAAAGCTTGGCTCCATCTTCTCTTCTCCTCCTTTGTTTTACCAGCACATGTTTTGTCGAAAACTTTCCGGAAATCTCCGGTTTGTATCTTCACATCAGAGGGATCCACTCCATACAAGATCGGTATCACTATTTGTCTCATTTCCGGAAATCTCCGGTTTGTATCTTCACATCAGAAGAAACATAGTTCTCCGTGAGCACGACGAGGGAAATCCTTGATTCTCTAATCGCTTGCGTGAAATCATGGCCGATGCTGTCGAACATCGTAATACAATTGTAGCTAAACCGATTGCGTAAATAGCTGAGATTTGTCTGATGAATGTCTTCTTTGTGGAAGCTCACAAAGACGTGGTAAGAAGCCAAGAGATAGAGTACTAGAGAAAAGTTGAAGATAAAGAAATGTCTCTAGGTGAGTCTTATAGAATCGAAAAGCGCGTTCACTTATCATTTTTCATGAAGAGAATTCAGTCAATTTTCAAGTCCTTTACCAAAAAAAACAAAAAAAAAATTAATTTTGATGATTACCAACCAAGCCAAAGATGTGTATTAAAATATCAATCATCTCATAGGCCTGGGCGCGGATCGGATATCCGGAAAAATTATAGTATTTGTGATTCGATTTGTTATTCACGGATATTAAATTTTCCGATTTGCTTTGCTTTGAAAATTTTAGATATTTGGAGTTACGGATATCCGGATTTTTTTCCGGATATTTGCGGATATTCGGATATTTGCGGATATTTGTTTTAACTGAAAAAAACGAAAGAAAAATATTTTATTTTTTCAAAAAGTTATTTTTTCAGTATAAATTTTAAACTAATTAGTGAAAAAATAATATAAGTTAGATAATTTTATTTGATATAACTAAAAATAAAATGAAAAGTGAAAGAAAAAATGGTGGACTACGAAACATTTATTATTATTTTTAGATAAAAATATGAGACAACTGATTTACAAAATTAGTAACTACGTAAATTTACTATAACTATATCCGTTCAATGTATTGAAAAGGTTAAAAAATGCAAATATATGTTGTAGGTATATCATATTATATGTACATATATGTAATTTACGGATCGGATCGGATATTCGGATTTTTAAAATTAGTATTTATGATTTGCTTTGCTTTAGACGGATCGTAGATTTTACTATTTGCTTTGCTTTGATTTATAATGGATATTCGAATTTTTCGGATCGGATCAAAACGGATCACGGATCGGAGCAAATCTAACGGATAATTTGCCCAGCCCTATCATCTCATGTAACGTTACATTACGCGCCAAGTTGACAACAAAAAAAAAAAAAAAAAAGGAAAAAGGTAAGAAGGGTCGTTTTAGGGCCCACCCCACTCATAAAGTCATTGTCCGTATAAAATATGTAATTCATTGCGTAACACTAAGGGCATACACAATGGTGAGCCTCTAGAAGCACATAAGATTAAAAAAATAATAAATCTCCTCTTTTTACTCAATTTTACTCAATAAAACATTCTCTCTCTTCACTTTACTCAACTTTATTAATTTTATATTTAAAAACACTCACTTCCTCCTATTGGTACCCACTTTTGAGTCTCAACTCATTGATACCCTCTCTCCAATAATAACAACAATCTCCTCTTTTTACTCAAATTTTATTAATTTTATATTTAAAAACACCTCATTCTTTAACTCAAACACACTCTCTTTCTTCCTATTCTTCAAATTTTAATAATTTTATATTTTATGAGACCCACTTTTGCTCACCATTGTACATGCTCTAACGTGTCATTAGTTAATCAAATCTTAATCATCCCACAGTTTACGATTCTTTGCCTGAATTAAAAGAGTAACTATGGGCAGTTTGGCTTAATTCCATCGGTATGTAAAATATCAGAATCATATAGAAAATCAGAAAGCTTGTAACGTGGACAGGAGGATTAAGTTAACACTAAGATAAAACAACACTTTTAGTTATGGTGTTTGTTAAATTAGGTTTACATAGAAGAGCACGAAAAGACCTCATATGCTTAGTTACACAATTAGCTACTAAACACCATCATATCAAATCCATTACAATCATCCTCCATCCCTCGGGTTGAACCTAGATTCATCCCGTCGAGTCTTCACCGTCTTCTGTTGAGTGGTTTTGCTGAAGATGATGTGCTAATTGTCGGTCTTTTCTCACCTGAGGCCAATAAACAAAAACAAAATGATTCATCAGGAAATTTACACTAAAGATCTTATGTGAGATCATATATTGTGTTTGTGTATAAGCAAAGCATCAACTTCATATGATCTTTCATAGTGATTAGAGCCTGATTACAACGGCTTAAGAGTGTAATTAGACACAGGTTTGGTTTTGAGGACAAAAGTCAAAGAGTTAATCTGCAGAGACATTACTTGTTTAGGCCTTAGAAGAGGAGCTAGTGGCAATTGACAGACGAGAAGGTCTGCTTCGGAATATTAGTTTTTCTTCATACATGTATATTTTTGTTTCAAATCTGAGTTTGTAGATGTAATAAATTGATCAAACATATGGGATAAATTACTGTTTTTCTTATATTTTGGTAATTAAGTTTATATATGCAAAATTTATTGATATATGATGGTCTTGGAAAGAATAAAAATTGGCAATTTTATTGGGGTTTGTTAACGAAATTATAATATGAAGGTAATTCATTTTTAATCCAGTCTGCTCAAAACACCATTGAAGATTTAGTTTCAAGATTGAGAACTTCCCATTGAACTGAACAAAGGCAAACATACAAGGACACACACAAAGACGCAATATACACTTACGCAGAGATATTAGAACAAGAATTTTCCGGCACAGGCCCTTTAAATACACAAAATCTGAAACTTTCAAAATACACAAAATCTGAAATCCTTAAATTTTATGCAAGTCAATACAATTTTGTAGAAATAGGTAATATGTCTTCGGAATTGGCCGGCTTCTCCATGAACTTGGAGATTACCATACCGATAGCAAAGACGAGTGGCCAAACTAATACGTTGATGGGAGCGTCCTGTCGATCTTGGATATAACTATAATTGATCCCTGACACTACTAAATGACTAACAACACAGGCCAATAATGCCGTATCTATCAAATTTCCAAGGATGTTGTTGTAGCGACGTGGTGGATAGTAGAACCAAGGTATAGGCCACTTGCACTGGAAACACGCTTTGTGGACTCGGATTTTGAAAATGAGGTCAAGGATGGAGAGGACAACAGATAGAACTGACATTGCTAAGGAGATTCTTTGCAAAGGTTACGGAAGAAAGCTGGTCTGAAACCGCTAATGCAATTTCCACGAGCAAATTGATGACGACAAGGTAGGCCATTCCAGCGGAACACCGACTTTTCCCTATCTGCTCGTTAGGCAATGGTGTAACATTTAGTTTGTTCGAAATATCCTTAGCAATCTTTTCAATCATATCCGCTTCAATGTCCCTAAGAGAAAGAGAAACAAAAGACAATTTTCAATCAAACAGTCATGTGAAAAATGATTTGTAGATTCACAAATAAAAATTCACAAATCGGACTAACAAATAATAATAAAAAGTTGTTTAAAATACCATATTTTTTGAAGTTTTGTTTATAAAAATAACGCTATTTGCTTTTTATATCCCAAAAATACCATAAAACTTTAAAATGTGGTACTTATGAGAAGTGTCCAGTTATAAATCTCAAATTAATTGAAAAAAACAAACCAGTTTCGGGAGTCTTCTCCTGCGATGTTGCCAGCATGGGTCAAAGCTTGACCCTATTTTTGCCTATCTTTGAGCACAAGTTTGGTAGAAAACATCCCCAAACTTTCCGGTCTGTTTCCGCACGTCGGACGGATCCACTCCGTAGAAGATCGGTATCACAATTTGTCCCAAATCTTCCTTGCATTTGAAAATCTCCACCAACTCATCCAAACACCAGTCCGATGAAGCATAGTCCTCCGAGAGCACTACGATCGCAATCCTCGATTCTCTGATCGCTTGTATGAAATGGGCGAAGCTGGGGAATTTATCGATCCTTTCCTTATCGAACATCGTAATCCCATTGGAGGTAAACTGTTTGCGTAAATGACCGAGAAAGGTTTTACGAACATCTTCTCCGCGGAAGCTCGCATAGACGTGGTATTTCCAGGTGAGATCCGAAGAAGAAGAAGAATAAGCCATGAGATAGAGTAGCGAGAGAAAAGTTGGAAGATCTGATATACGAAAATAAAAAAATGTCTCTCGATGAGCCTTATATGATCGTAAAAGCTTGTTTACCACTGACTTCTGAGGAAACTTGTTTCGAATACCAACTTGTTTAGATCTGATACAGGAAAGTCAGTTTGCTGTTTCTGAGCATTTTCTGAGAAAAGACAGAGAAACAAGTCAGTCAATTCTAACAAGTTTCTCGCCAAAAAACAAAATAATTTTAAATGACTACCAGTCTACCACTACAGAAGATAATACTCCAGTTGTGGACAGGATTTCAGTAAACGCTAAAGACAAGAACACTTATAGTTATGGTGTTTGTTAAATTAGGTTTACATAGTAGGGCACAAAAAGACCTCATATGCTTGGTTACACAATTAGCTACTAAACACCATCATATCAAATCCATTACAAATCTTCCTTCATCCCCGTTGGGATAAATCTCGATTCACCCCGTCGAGTCTTCACCGCCTTCTGTTGAGTGGTTTTGCTGAAGATGATGTGCTAATCGTCGGTCTTTTCGCACCTGATGCCGATAAACAAAACCAAATGATTCATCAGGTAATTTACACTAAAGATCGATCTTATGTGAGATTCTCTATTGTGTATAAGCAAAGCATCTACTTCATATGATCTTTCATAGTGACTAAAGCCTGATTACAACGGCTTAAGAGTGTAATTTTTAGAACACAAGTCAAATAGTAAATGTGCAGAGACATTACTTGTTAAGGCCGTTGAAGAGAAGCTAGTGGCAACTGACAGACGAGAAGGTCGGGTTTGGCCTGGTGGTTTCACTGTCTGCTTCGGAATCTTCGATGGAATATTAGTTCGGCTTTTGAAATCCCAGTACAAAACACACAAAAGCATCCGTAAATAAAACCTCCAGCATTCAGATTGTTCTATTAAAGTTTGCTAGTAGAAGACACTAACCTCTCTTTTGGCTCGGTTTTCACCATTTTCGCTGATTTCTCGGGTTTCTCCATGGTCATGTGTGTTTCAGGTCGTTCGGTTATTTCAAGAGACTTTGCGGTTTCAGGGAAAAGAGTCAACTCCACTGCACTGCTTATGGAGCCATCAGTTTCTGTTCCCATCGAAAGACAACTATCGGAGATATCGCTCAATCTTTCCTCAGAATCACCATCTGCAAGGCCTATGAGTTCAATATCTTCATCTAAGTCAATTTCTTTAGCCCCACCAGCATACTTAGATGATTGTTGAAGATCCTTTCGATGTTTGCGTTCGTCCGATGAATGCTGTGAACCAGAATCGGAATGCTTGCTACTATATTCAGAGCAGTTGTCAACATCTGAAGCTGCTCTTCGAAATGAACCAAAGGCCTTTCCTCGTTGAGCATTTGGTGAAACACTAATAGAATGTCTCCTAGGTGATGAAGGCCCCAACAACCTTAAATTGCTTAACCCACGTTTTAGGACGGTTGCGTTATTTCCTTTTAGCTTTTGAAAATTTTGAAGCTCTTCATCTTTCTTTGCAATTACATCCTTCAAGTTCGATACCTGTTCCATGAGTTGTCTAACATCTCGTCCCTCTCTATTACTTTTTGCTGCACCCAACTCTACACCAGAAACCCTTTCGGCGAATTTCAAAGTGCTTACAGTCTCAGCATATGAATCTCCATCAGGATTGACTTGGACAAACATAAGAGTTTTGGCCTGTCCTCCTACCAAACGAAAGAAACTAGTTAAAGCCAACAGACATATCATTCGATGACTGCAACCAAAATTTAAACGTTTTCTTCAAATGGGGTTTAATAGAGTACCTAAGGAACTTTGAAGGACTTGAGTCAATTTGCTGTTTCTGTACGGAACATGAGGGTTCTTGTGGGCTAGAGCAAAGATGACATCTCCAAGGGCTGACAATGATTTGTTTATATGCTGAGCTTCCTTGAGCCTCTCTCCAGTTGCCTCGGAACGATCCACCCTCTCACTACCAGCAAGATCGACCAAATGTAAACTACCACGCAAAACAGAGTCGGTTTCCACATCGACACCACGTACATGAACAGAAAGAACACTGCAGAGAATAGCCGACATTGTCTTGTTCAGTCCTTGCACAACTCGAGTTAGACAATAACAGAAAGTAAAACAAGTTGTAGAAAAAAGTATACAAACCAGTGTGATCTACTGCTTCTTTCATTGAGAGCTGTTGCACCAACAGTTCTGTTCATTAGCCCAATATTCATCAGCTCAAGGACATCTTCAGTTGACCTCACACAATGCATGCTTGCATCAGGGACTGCTAGCCCATTTGGTAAAGCAGTATTCCAAATCCCTAATGTATGCAAGTTAAGGAAAATTTATATTGAACACAAGCACTGAACAATAGTTATCAATTTTCCTATGTAACCAAAAAGTATGTAGCCACTAAATTAGATTAGAGAAGGATATCTTCGATTGGAACCACCATCAGAAAGTATGTCACGAACTTGCTCATTATATATCTCAACCATTTGAACACCAACTTCATACACGACAGTGTTTTGTCTAATCTGAGTTAACTGAAACAAGTCATTCAGAGCTCTGTAATTGACACCCCAGTCTTCTTTTGAAGTTATGCTTGGCCCACTCTGTGCCAACGAAATGAAAATATGTCCATGAGAAACTTATAATGCTTGGCTAAAGCATAAAAAGAACAAAATTAGGCTTGTCATTTACCATTGTATAAGTTTTTCCAGACCCCGTCTGACCATAGGCAAATATACAAACATTGTAGCCATCAAGAATAGATCGAATTAAAGGTCGAGTATCCAGGAAAACCTCCTCTGCATAAAAACCAGATTTAGAACATAAATAAATGTAATATATGAATATATTCCTTAACTAGTTGACCAAGACATATGAAACCAATGTAAACTGAGGAGCACGCTGACAATACATAAGAGGGAAAAAAACCTTGAGTTGCTGCTTGGCCGAAAACTTTGTTGAATTTAAATAACCGATGGGTATCTTTCCCTTGCTTTAAGGGATTCGCAACCACCAATTCACCATTCTCACCAGTGTACTCTATAGTTGTTTGTCGACTGTTTTGCCCTGGAAGGAATGGTCTAATCCGGCAATAGACTCTGATATTTCCTAAAAAGCAAGATAAAGGACAAAAGTCAATTGTTGAATGGTCTAATGCAAACAAAGTACTTTGACTACAAGAGTTTTACCTTTCAATTCTTGCACTTCATTGTACAGTCTTCGATTTTCTTCGAGGACCACATGGTAATTTTTCGCTGCATCTGCAACTCCTTTGAGCTTTAAACCTAGGAGAAAGATTATAAATATGAATAGTACTCCGAAATACAAACATTGAGGGAAAGCAATCATAAACAATTAGTCACCGCAACGAATCCTACCATAGTAATTTAGATCCTCTAAGTATTTCTTCTGTGTCCTTAAGACGTCATGTTTTATAGACACCGAAGTAGCATTCAACTCCTGCATAATTCACAGACTCTATACCAGTTAAATAACTACCAGAGGTAACCAATGTTTAGAATACTATAGGTAAAGTCAACCTGCAAGGCCTCAGCCTGGTTGTTTATAAAGTTATGGTATGTGCACTGTTTTTTCTCCCATTTTCGAGACTTAGATTGGCACAACTTCTCGAGTTCTTTCACCTTCCTAGTTGAATCTACTACTTGTAACTCTGCATCCTTTAACTTCTTCTCCAACTCCAGTTTAGTTTTTTGTACTTTTGCTTCTAAATCCAAGCACTGGTTTTCATGTGCCTCTTTCACCACTTTGAGTTCCTGCTTCAGCTTGCCAATCTCAACATCACTGTGCTCTTTTTCTTTTTGCAGTCGCACCACATCTTTTTCTTCTGACCTTTCTCTCTCTTCTATTCTGTTTTTTTCAAGCTACAGAGCACAGCAACAAAAAACACCATTATAAAACCATGTGTTGAAGAAATTAATGCAAAAATGATCACGTTTATTAAGGACACAATGGTTCTATTATAAGATCTCAGCTTTGACAATTGATTATATGGTTATTTTCCACAATTAGAATACTCAAAATTTTGGGCCTAATATAAACCAACTTTTCCGGATGCAAGAGCCAAGTATGATATATATTGTATTAGTAAAATACCTTTATATGCTCCATACAATTTGTAACAATCTACAACAAAGAAAAACAGCAAGACGAATTACTAAGCGATATAGAAGAAAAAAGAGTGAAGAGAAACACTGAAATTCTGGAACCAGAGACGATAGTACCTCGTTTTCCTTTGTTGTCCCAGCTGCCAAGGTTTCTAACACCTTTATTCTTGACCTGTACTTTTCTTCACGTACCCTAAAGAGTATATTTTGCTGCACCCATTCATAAGAAAGTTTCACTACTTGGTCAGGAGGATGATATGAACATCATGGGAGAAACATAGGAAGAAAAAACCTAGGTAATAACTCACATTCTTTAAGTTTTCAGCTTGATTTGAGATTCGCTGTTCTATCACTTGCACGAGTGCACTCAAGAGAGATGCCATAGCCTAAACAACAAAGGGGGAAACATAATATAGATTAAGAAGAAATATTTAATGGACTAGGATGACAATCAAGTCAAACCAAATACCAAAAAACAAGAGAAGGATGGCATCAGTAGCTCATTCTTTTTCATACCTGAGACATATGTCCATTCATCTTCTTCATGCTCTCATCTAGAAGCTTATCCAGCATGTCAAACAGTGACCGAGTAGGAGCAGTCTACCAAGACAAAAGAAATGACCTTTGAGTCAGAAACAGAGGTAAAATCTGAAAGGTCTAACCCAATGGACTAAGAATATGTTAGAATACTTTACTCGTAAATTGTTCGATTTTAGTAATTCTAAAATTTTAGCATCAGATATATCTATCTCTGATCCTTCCTTCAACTGAAATCCATCAGTAAAGTTGCGGTCATCCCCTCTTGAACCGGAATGATCCGCTGGCAAGCTCCATCTCCTCCTCGCACCTAGTGAGTTATTATCATAACCACCATCGGAAAAACTTGCTTTAAGCGCCTTCAGGGACTGTAAAACTGGCACCATATCCCCCTGTTTTTACTTTTTATTAGAAGCCATAACTCAATAGAGAAATACGAGAGAGGGCAGATAGAAGAAAAGACGTGGGCGCAGTAATCATGCAATCTAATCATCAGAATATAGCTGTAAGCCCGCAATGAGGACAGTGTTGCAGCCAACAGGTGTCTAAAACGAGGCCAATTTTAACATGATATAGCTAGTAGCTACACTGAACTGGTTTGATTTATTAAAGCCAAGGTGGCAACCCCACAACCACTTTATCTATGTGACATGGAATAATGTTACATTCGATTTCCATAGTATAGAAATAAAATTTTAACAGAAACGAAGTATTATATCCATCAAAACATAACAAACCTGTTCTATGTCTGAAACCTCAAACCTAGGCAGGGCCATTTCGTCCATAGCAGTCAGAAACCGCTCAATCTTTACAAAAGCAGGTTCAAAGCTTCCTTCCTATAGAATAGCCAAGGAGCGTGAGTACAGCAGCAAATGAATAAAGGGGAAAAGACACATAACCAGAAGCTTAGCACAGAAGAGAAAAGTAAGTCTACAAAATCAAACTCGCCTTTACCATTCTCATTGAACCAGGACTAAGCTGGTTCAAAAGGCTACATAAGACAGTTCCATCCCTCAAGCACGCTCTGAGTTCGTCCTCTTCAGCTTCCCATGGTAAATTTAAATAAGGAAGTGTTTCATTTAACCACTCAACCAAACTCTGATGACCTGAGAGCGAAATTAAGAAGAAATAGATGAAGGGTGAAAACAAAAACTATCTTCCCACTCATGTTTACTCCTACACTTAGTATGCGAGGCTATCTTGAAAGTTCATTTCTTCAATGGCCATGTTGGAATATAACAAAGCATATCAATCAAGAGAAATTGACTAATACAAGATTGTTGCTATACTCGCTGATTACTAGCATAATCTTGTTAGAACTTAAGTCCTGAAAGTTAAATTTTCAATATTCTTAAGAAATGAGAAAATAAACAGCAAATGACAAGATAACGTTACCTTTCTTACTATCATCCGCGCTTTCACGAATTTCTGACCCATCAAAACTCAGCATGCTAGATCCATTTGTTCGAACATATACACCACTCATATTTGCCTTCTTGTTCCAGATGACTATTCACATCAACAACGAAATTACGCAGCTCCCAGAATCATACTTGTGAGAATACCCTAAAGCAAATGAACCAGTAAGCCTTCAAATGAAAAGAGATTAACTTCAACATTCTATAACCACTATATAATTCCTAATTGTGTACCTTCTAACATAATCTCTCATAACCTAAAGTAGAAGCGAATCAAACCCTCCAATGATAAATTCCAACAATAGCTAATACACATGATAGAAACGACCAAATTACGACCTAGCAAGCTAAAAGCTAAAAATTGTAAACAATGACGAAATTTCTTCTTCGCATTTCTAACAAATACACATAATGCCTACCAAATCAACCATTGAAATTACCCAGATCCAGTCACAAACCCTAGGAAACCCATCTACGCCTTTGTAACCAAGACGAAGGCAAAAAATCAAAAAACCCGAAACGAACCTGAGACGCCATGAGAAGCTAATAGATAAACCTCGCGACGCCGCAAAATGGCGACTGGTCTAAACGGAAAAAGTCAGATTTCACTGCGAGAAACGGAGGCGGAAAGTTTGGAATCCCTCGCCGGAATCGAAATTCGAAAATTTTCCCAGTCGCACGATTTTGCTCACTGTTTCTCCTTTTTTCCTCTCTATTTTTTCTTTTTCCCAGCTTTTTTTTTTTTTTTTTTTTTTTGAGATTCCGAGAAAACAAAATGCTAATTACGGTTCGAATTCCGAAAAAATGTTTTTCATGGAAATTAAAAATAATAATTTTTTTATGTTTGATTTTGCTTTACGTCTTGGTGGGCCCTACCCTCGTTATGGACTTCCCGCTTTTTCCAATCCAAAATTTTGATTTCTAAAATTATACTTTAACTTTCGGAAATATGATAATTCAATTGGACCCAACTTCGTGTTGGCCCAATGTTTAAGACCCGGACCAATTGGATTGTATGTACTTCAATGTTTTCACCAGCCATACGATAATTTTTGTAGGTCTAGTCTTAGGCTCTTAGCATTTCAATGAATAAATTTTTCTGTTTTCTTTATAACTATTTTCGATTAAGCAAAAAATTAGATACAATGTTAACAAACATAAAAAAAAAAACTTTAAAAAAGATAAAACACTAAAATAAGATGAACCTCATTTGGGTTGCATTTGAGTGATTATGTTTGTTTCTTTTTCTAAATTACAGTACATAATGGGCTATTCTAGGTTACATTCTTTCTAAAAGGATTAGACGGATGGTAAAAACTTGGATTGTTTCTTCGCTTGAAAAAAAAAATCATTTGTATTGTGGTAGGGATAATAGGATTAGGATTAAGTTCAACCTAATTATGAATTGGAGGCAAAAGAATGAACTATAAATTTTATTGTACGTATATGCATATAACAATTTGGACCTTTGGATTTCTGTTCTTATTTTAGGTTGGTTTGCGAAAAGTTCAGGCTTATGAGTTTGTTATCACGAAATAGTCAAGTTTAACCTTTTGGAGCTTTTATACCAAAATCAAAGTTGGACTATCCTGATTGACACTTACATGTTATAATCAATATATGTATGGTTTAAATGTTAAAATTTACCTCATGAGTTTTATCAGGATTGGTAATGCATCACTTGCCCTTGTCCACAAATTATTTTCTTCTAGAGCAGCGTCTCACAATACGATGCATTTATTACACTAGGATTTGGCGACTCCTTTTCCTTCCAGAAATCGACTAGTTGAGCTAGGCCACAATCCCAAATTCTAGAACATAATATAAGCAACCGTCTTCTTCCTCTGAACAATAATATCTAGGGATGTTTGGGTGATCATATGTTAAAATGAGAATGTGAATCTCATTATTCATCTCAGCAATTGGAACACCGTATTTTACCTTAACCGGACGACGGTTTTGAAACAAACCATCGGCGAGTTTTCCATTTTCTGTAACCCATAGAGATAGACTATTAATCCTTTTACACTCATAATTTTGGAAAACATGGGCATGCTTGTCAACATTATCAAAGGCAGCTTTTGGAGTTTCATAGAACTCATCTTCAAATTCATCATCAGAATAATTGTTTTCATCTTCCAACACTAGTTGGCTTTGCCCTCCTAATCCTCGGTAAGAACCTCATCACGAGAAGCAATCCAACTGCAAACACACCGACCAATATCCAAAGATATGAAATTATATTTTAATAGGGTTGGAAATATGATATTTGAATTGGACCCAACTTATTGTTGGTCCACTTAGGCCCAATGTTTAAGGTCCAGATCAACTAGATCGTATGTACTTCAATGTTTTCACCAGCCATACGATAATTTTCGTAGGCCTAGTCTTAGCATTTCAATGAATAAAATTTTTTGTTTTCTTTATAACTATTTTTCGATTAAGCAAAAGATTAGATACAATGTTAACAAACATATAAAAAAATTTACAAAAGAATAAAACACTAAAATAAGATGAACCTCATTAACGAAGATCTTGATAATAGTTGGTGCATTATAGGTACATTAAGTTGTGTATCAAAGAACCATTGTTAAAGTAGTTGAGAAGACAGTGTATGATTGTGCAGTCTATGGCACTGTTACAAATGTTCTTTTTGTTAAACGGCATTGTTACAAATATGTGTGGTATAGTTTGGGTTGCATTTGAGTGATTATGTTTGTTTCTTTTTTAAAATTACTGTAGATAATAGGCTATTCTAGGTTACACTCCTCCTAAAAGGATTAGACGGATGGTAAAACCCTGATTTGTTTCTTCATTTAAAAAAAAAGGTCATTCGTATTGTGGTAGGGATAATAGGATTAGGATTGAGTTCAACCTAATTATGAATTGGAGGCAAAAGAATTAATTTTAAATTTTATTGTACATATATGTATATAATAATTTGGACCTTTGGATTTCAGTTTTTATTTTAGGTTTGTTTACAAAAAGTTCATACTTAAAGTTTGTTATCACAAAATAGTCAAGTTTAACCTTTTGGAGCTTTTATACTAAAATCAAAGTTGGACTGTCTTGATTGACAATTACGTGTTATAATCAATATATAATCAATATATGTATGGTTTAAACGCAATTTCTATTTATAGGCATGTGCATATTTCTACTTTTGCCATGTTCATCCGTGGCGCCACTATCATCATCCATATAGAACGTGGAAGAGAGTGGTGGGTAAAATAATAACTATATCAGATTGTATCATTTTTCTTGTGATTAAAAAGCAAGAGAATGTGGTCTCGAATTTATTTCACCAATATCATAGTAGTAGGTCGTAACTCGTAATATTGATCGAAATCATGAATTCACTTTTTTTTCATTACCATGCACGTGGACAATATTCCCATTAAATTAATCTTCTTCTTTTTTGAAACTTAATTAATCTATTTTTTAACCTATGAAGATATTAGTTCTTAATAATAATTTAAATTAAGAAAATGTATTAATTTATTTAGATAATTATATTAATAGATATTTTGCATTATGATAAATGAAAAAAATATTAATTTCAAATGGAATGAAACACAAATACAAACATAACAAAAAAATATACTACACAAAATCCTACACTAGTACTAGATTAAAATCTAACGCGTTAGATTTGTATGTCCTTTTTCTTTTTCTTTTTTTTTGAAAAGAACTAGTAGATTTATATGTCATGGAAATATATTATTTGGGGAAAATCGCATTAAAAAATCTTATAGGTAGTCATTACTGACACTTTAAACTTCGAGAGGTTTTTACTCGCAGTTTAAACCTTCAAGGTGATAATATTAACACAAAAAAACCATCAACATGGTTTTCGTGTACGTGCTGTCAAAATTTTTAACGGAATTGTTCGTTTTCCGTCAAATATGATGATGTGGTTTTAAAGTTATTTATTTTAATGAAAAAATTATTATTTTATTATTTATAACTAGGCACGAAACCCCCGCGAAGTCGCGGGGGAACTCGACTTAAATAAAATTACCTAGATTAAACTATAATTTGGCATTTGGAAGTTGAATGTACGATGGTTTTATCTGAACATGAATTTCAAAATCATTAATGATATTTCTAATAAGAAGGGATAATTATTGTGTTGAACAATAAATTTCAAAATCGTTAGTGATGTTTCTTATAAGAAGGGATAATTGTTGTGTTAGAATGTTTGATCGATTGATATGAATATACAAAATAATCTTTTTGTATTTTAGTTGTTGACTAACTTGAAATTATGGGGTTAGACGCTTAGAAAATACAATCTTGTATAGTCAGTTGTGTAATTTTGCACATCATTGGCAACATAATACACATATAAACAATATTTTAATTCAAAATTTCAAACACAAAAAGTGATTATTATATATCAAATCGTAAACTAATATTTAAATGTTATACATATATATATATATATATATTTAAGTGTTACAATTTGAAGAGTTGCAACTTTTCAATTATTAAAGTTATTTTGATGAAAAGTTACTTTTCAAAAGACTTGTAACTATTTGAAAAATTAATTAAATCATTAAAATAGATTTTTTTTTTTTTATTAAATTATATAGTTAACTAACATATAAATGTGATATACACGTTAAATGTAATAACATAATTGGAAAATTATAATATATATACTGATTAAATAATATATAGAATGTAATTGTTAAGTTACAATTTGAAGAGTTGTAACTTTTCAGTTTAGTAAGTAGTTAATTTATGAAGAGTTACCTCTCAAAAAGACTTGTAACTTTTTAATTAGTTGAATCATATTTGATATATTAATTCAAACACTAAAATGATTATTATATATCAAATCATAGTTAACTACAATTTAATGTTATATATATGTTTAAATGTTACAATTTGAAAAGTTGCAACTTTTGGATTATTAAGTAGTTATTTTGGTGAAGAGTTTCCATTTAAAAGACTTGTACCTTTTAAATTAGTAGACCTAAAGCTATTTGAAAATTTAATTAATTCATTAAAGTAGACCTTTATTTTATTAAATTATAGTTAACTAACATTTAAATTTTGTATACACATATAAATATAATGACATAATTATCATGTTAAATGGTTAATTCTATTCTCACATCTTGACGAGACCGTCATAATGAAAAGAAAAACTTTTGAAAACAACTACTAATCGAATATTTTTAGGAAAAGTCGTCAACCCAAAATGAAAATACACAATAACAACTATATATAAACCGAAAGAACAAAAAAAACTTTAGCCATAAAATGTGCATTGTCTAAAGAATTCAAAATTGTACAATTCAAAAATTTTAAGCCAAATCTTAACATTTGTATGGTCACAAGAATCCCGAAATTCACATAAATCAAGAATTTTATGAACTTATATTTTTTTAGTTTGTTTTAAAAAATCGTATGACATTTTCTATCATTACCATACTTTTTTCAAATTGATAACCATAAAGGAACTAAACATTGAATTAAAGAAATATATAAAATCATTTAAAAAAAGTTACTCAAAAGATACAACCTGAAAAAACATAACTCAACCAAAAATAACCATAAAAATGGTTATTTTTGAAAAGACACGATCTTACAAATTTGAAATGACACAATTCTTCATAACAACTATAATGCAGTTTTTTGGAAATAATGCGACTACGAAATATTTTCAAAAATACACCATCCTACAAATTCCTAAGGACACAAATTTTTTTAAAAAAATTATAAAACCGTTTTTTTTTTGGAAAAGAAGTGATTCTACAAAAAAATTTTGAAAACAATCTTATATATTTCTAAATGACAAAACTTTTCATAATAACCATAAAGCGGTTGTTCCCCGAAAAAACGCCACTCTACAAACTCTTTTTGAAAATACATGATCTTCTTTGACGTTTTGTATAATTATCATGCTTGAAGTAAATTTTAAATTGATCTACAAATAAATTAAAAAATTAATAAAAGAAGAATATTGAAGATTTTTTTTCCGAAAAGCCACGACTCAAAATATACCACATGAAAGGACACAACTCTACAAAATAACCATAAAACAGTTATTTTCGAAGAGGTGCGTTTTTACAAAATTGAAAGGATACAACCCTTCAAAATAATCATAATGCATTTTTTTGGAAAAACAATACTACTTTAGAAAATAATTCGAGCATACACGACATTACTAATTTCAAAGGATAAACTTTTCAAACTAATCATAAAGTAGTTTTTGTTTTGGAAAAAATATAACACTAAAAAATAATTTTAAAAATACACGATCATACATTGTCTACATTGAAATTTTGGATAATTTATCAATAAAATCTACACTGTTTAACGAATTCCAAAATTATTGAAAAAAATTAAGAATTATATGAACTTCTACAATAGTAAAAAGATCAAAAATTTTAAATAATAAAAAATGGTGTTTTTGATGATTATTGTTTTTAAAGTGAGTTATAAAATTTGAAGCCAAGATTAAGAATACATAGAACAATTAGTAAGACACATATATATAAGACGGAATGGTTTTGTCATGAAAGATTGCAACCATTCAAAAAATTAATTAAAACGGTTAATTACAAAAGACACATTTTTGAAAAACATTATAAAACCATATCTTATTATATAAAGGAGAATTCGCATAATTGTAACTCACGAGATCGCGACACGTGTAAAATATCATTTAGATGATGACACATGCCAATTAATTAAATATGTAAGTTTTTCAATATCAAAATTGTTAAATACCAGAAGACCCAAAAAATTATAAATACGTTTATGTGAAAGGACACAACTCTTTGATTATTTTTTTGAGAATTGTTATTATCATTTACAGAATCATATAATTTTTGTATTATTATTATGTTTTAAAGAAATTTTTAAATTGATAGCCATTAATAATAGAAAGAAATATATTGAAGAATTTTTTTTGAAAAGTCATGACTAAAGAAATACCACCCTAAAAGAAACAACTCTACAAAATAAACCATAAAGCGGTTATTTTCGAGGAGTTGCGACCTTACATATTTGAAAGGAACCAACCCTTTTAAATAACCATAATGCGGTTTTTTAGAAAAATACGAATCTATATAATTTTTGGAAATAACTATTAAATGATTTTTTTTTAACGAAAAGTCACAATCCTATGAATAATCAAAAAACATATTTGCACCTCTTGACGAGATAATTGTAATCAAAAGATGTATCTTTTCAAAAGAATGACTAAACGGTTATATTTACAAAAAGTTGCAACTCAAATGAAAAGACACAACCCTTTAAAACAACCACTAATTATATGCGAAAAGATACAACCCTACGAAATAACCATAAAACGGTTATTTTCGAAAAGATGCGACTTTATGAAAAGACACAACCCTTCAAAATAACCATAAAATTGTTATTTCCGAAAAAGTGCGACCCTACGAAATAGAAAAGGCACACCCTTCATGAACATTCGCAACCCAAATAAAAAAACACCAACGTACGATAAGTCGCAACCCAAATGAAAAGACATAAACCGTAAAACCAACCACTATAAATAAAACAAAAAAAACCAACCAAAAAAATATTCATTTCTATATAATTTTTGGAAATAACTATTAAATGATTTTTTTTTAACGAAAAGTCACAATCCTATGAATAATCAAAAAACATACTTGCACCTCTTGACGAGATAATTGTAATCAAAAGATGTATATTTTCAAAAGAATGACTAAACGGTTATATTTACAAAAAGTTGCAACTCAAATGAAAAGACACAACCCTTTAAAACAACCACTAATTATATGCGAAAAGATACAACCCTACGAAATAACCATAAAACGGTTATTTTCGAAAAGGTGCGACTTTATGAAAAGACACAACCCTTCAAAATAACCATAAAATTGTTATTTCCGAAAAGGTGCGACCCTACGAAATAGAAAAGGCACATCCCTTCATGAACATTCGCAACCCAAATAAAAAAACACCAACGTACGATAAGTCGCAACCCAAATGAAAAGACACAAACCGTAAAACCAACCACTATAAATAAAACAAAAAAACCAACCAAAAAAATATTCATTTGTTTGGGTTTACTATTATATATAAGATAATTAACTAATCAATCAAAGTATCAAACAATAGAATCTTTTGTTTCTTCTCCCTTCCTCTCCTTCTTCCGATCTCCGACTCCAATCTCTAGCTCCAATCTCCTAAATTGAGAGTTTGAACAAAAGGTGAGAATGAATTCTGATCAATTGCAGTCTTCATTTCATAATTCGTGTTCGGATTTCTTTGAATTTAGAGGTGATGGAGATGGAAATGGAGATTGAGACAAGGGAAATTCATGTTCATTCGGCAACAGCGGGAAGTTGATACGGTTCCGAGGAGAATCGAAGATTACGCCTATGTATTAGAGGCAAATTTACAACGTCGGCGGCTAGATCCGTCCGGTGAGAATTAGTCTAAATGTCGCCAAATATTATTTGTGTACGCAAAAAGACAATTAGACAATGACAAGAGAACCTTCATGCATACATACGTGATACTATTGAACGATAGATCTAATTTTTTTTTGAGTCCCATAAACACATCTAGGTCACTTCGTTATACGATTGTATAAAATCCTAATCAAATGAATCGAATACCGGTCGCATATTTTTTACAAGCAAAGTTTAACGGTTAAGATAATTAAATTCGAAATAATTTTGGTTGGTTTTATAATTCATCGAGAGTGGCTTGTGCTGACAAAGTAATTAATGCTCAATTAAATAAAGTGGACCACACAAAAATGGACTGTTCGATCACTGTTTTTTTATCAATAGTAGACTCTGTTCCACACAATTAATGCGAGCATCTCTTTCATTTGATTTTTTTTTTCTTTACATATGTTCACATTTCTAATGGTTGAATAATTTATTTATATTTTCACTATCGATGAATTATAGAAATGTTAAACTATAGTTCTAGTTTACTCTTTTTTCCAACTTTCAGACACGACAAGTACTCCTAGTTAGAGGTGATAATTTTGGCAGATGCGAAGATTTTATCAAAGACAGTTCTCCTATGTAAGTAATTGTATTTCAATTAGATTTTTGACAAAACCCAGAGTTATTTATTATCATTAAAGCAATATGTATCAAATACAATCACTTACCTTCATTTGATTCTCTTTTTCTATTCCGAGTTCTTATTAATCCCCACCATTATCTTTGATCCAAGTTTCTTTCTGTATTTGACTTCAATTATCTATATTGGTGATTGATTCGCTAGTACGCATATTTTACAATACAAGAAATGACCAGTTTGCGATAAAATTTTGAAGGTGGACAATTAATTAGCAGTTGTGATTAAACGTTCTACTTCTTAGGATTCGAAGGCAATGTAGAAAATATTCTAAGAACCTAAATTAGTTAATTAAGACATGCAAAGCTTGTTTGTTTGTTTCGCGAGCTCCTCGAGGCATAACATTAAATTCGTAACCTTCTTCGTGTTTCACAGTAGAATCAATTCTATCTTAAACTTAAGAAAATCCTCTATACATTGGACTCAACAATTAACGGTTCTGACCCCAAAAAGAAAAACATTAACCAAGGCTTGTTTGAATGGCAAAGGATTTTTTTTTTAAAAGGTGTTCATATTAAAGGTGTTCATAGAAAAAATTTAAAGGTGTTCATATATTTTTTTTTATATGGAGTAGATTTAATATAAACGACTAGTTTAAACTTCTATGCCAAAATATTAAGGTATTTTTTCTAGCGCAAACAAATTAACAACTAAAAGGAATATTTACCATTTTTATGATAGAAATTACGTACACATCACAATATATATATATATATATATATATATATATATATATCTAAGTGTTTTAGCTTTGTGTACCATAGACCAATCTTCAAAAAATAAAAGACATACCCTAGATTTAATGCGTACGTAATTTCTATCACCTATCATAAAAATGGTAAATGCTCTTATTTGGGAGAAAAAGTCGAATCATTGTATTGATGGATATTGTTTTAATACAATGTTGAGTTTAATAAATTTTCAATTCAAAATCGATTGATAGTTAGTACCAATTAGTACTAGTAGAGATGTTACACTAGTACTACTGTAAGTTTCTTTTTACTTTTGATGTGGAAATATACTATTAACATAGGATTTTATCATTTCATAAGAAATAAATCATATAGTACACAGAGAAAGTATTACTTAATTTCCAAAATAAGAGTAGTGCTTGGAAAACAATATTCAACCGGGTAGCCATTGTATTTTAACCACTCATTTTTTATTCAAGTATCGTAAATTTCAGTGTCTGTACGCACACCTAATCCATAAAGAGATTCGGTCACTGTCCTTCTCTCTCAACTCAAAGCTCAATTTAACCACAACAATAGTAACTTCAAAAATAATATTTGCATTGTTCTTGATATTTTTTCCCAAATATAGAAGGTGAAAAAATAAATATTATATGTTTTGCTGTCTTCTTCTTTCCCAAAACCAAACCAATGTCATGTAAAAATCAATACCTTTAAATCCCTTCTGCTTTGTTTTTTCTGTCTTCTTATTTTGTTCAAAGAAAGTTATTGTGTTTGACACATTACAAAGTCAAAAATTTCGGCTTTCTTTGTGGATGCATCCATGTATAGAAATGAAGAAACAATGGCTGCCGGAGAAAACAGAACCTTACCGCCGGAAAATCTAAAGAAACAACTTGCAGTTTCAGTTCGAAACATTCAATGGAGTTACGGAATCTTTTGGTCTGTCTCTGCTTCTCAACCAGGGTACACAACTCCTAAATCTTTTTTTCCTTCAATAAAAAATTCAATAAGCTTTTTCTTGGCTCTTGTCTATATGAGATTCCTTGGAAATTTTCCGGTATCAAAATGATGAACACATTATTGATTCGAATCCAAAACCTGGATAAAACTTTGGATTTCTATAAACCGCGAAGTTCTTATCTTAATCTTTCCTAGATGAGTGAAGCCGTTCATTAGCCCATGCCCATTTATCATTTTTTTTTAATGAATTTAAAATGTGACACCATTTCAACTAGTTGGTTTAAAATTTCCTAAATATTTCTTCTAATCAAGTATTTAGATAAAATTTCGATTTTTGTCATGTTTTCTCGATTAATCACAATGTTTTTTTTTTTGTAATATAAATCAAATAAAGAGTGTTGGAGTGGGGCGATGGATACTACAATGGAGACATTAAAACAAGAAAGACGATCCAAACAGTAGAAGTCAAAGTCGACAAGTTACGTCTTGAGAGAAGCGAACAACTTAGAGAGCTTTACGAATCTCTTTCCATCGCTGAATCTTCAACTTCCGGTGGCTCTCCAGTCACTAAACGAGCTTCCGCCGCCGCTCTCTCCCCGGAAGACCTCACCGACACCGAGTGGTATTACTTAGTATGCATGTCATTCGTCTTCAACATTGGTGAAGGGTAATATAGTCTTTAGTCACTATTGCACCTTTTATTACACAAAAAGTACGTTTGAAAATAGTTAATGCAAAAAGAATATCGCTTTACCAATTTAATGTAAATTTTAATATACCAAATATCTAATTTATCTCTTGCGTATAAACTTAATTAAAAAAATACAAATTACTATATCAAATTTTCAGATCAGCTTGTTTTTACTTGTCATCTAAAATTTGTGTTAAAAATTACTAAATGTGAATATTTAGTGTTGCCTCCTGAAAAAATAAATATATTCGTTATTACCTTGTATCCTTCAACCCTTATATGGTTGTACTTATACCGACATGCGCAATTTTAATTGTGACAAATGCAAATATCTCTATATAAAAACTTACGCTTTCAAAAGTATAATACTAGTATTAAACATAAAGGGTATTTCTGTATTTTTGCGTAGAATCCCTGGAGGAGTGTTAGCAAACGGAGAACCAATATGGCTTTGTAACGCTCAAACCGCCGATAGCAAAGTCTTCACGCGCTCTCTTCTCGCTAAAGTAAGTTTTTGCATAAATTTCGCTATGGAAACGCAAACGCTAGTACTGAAAACACTCTTTCGCGTGTTGCATTTTTGCTACTTTTAGAGTGCTTCACTTCAAACAGTGGTTTGCTTCCCGTTTCTTGGAGGAGTCCTTGAGATCGGCACGACCGAACATGTAAGCCAATATTTTATAGTTTTGGCCCTATAGTATCAAAATATTCTTAAAGATACCAAGAACTTTTATTAGCATACCACTACAAGAAAACAGAGGGTTTTCCAATGGGTAAAACCGTCGGAATTCCGTCGGAAAATGTAAAGACCCAAAACCAAATGATGGATTTTTGGTGATGGTGTCGATCGACACCGGGTGTTGGTGTCGATCGACACCAATGTTGTTGGTCAGTTCGGCCGGTTTATTTTAATTCGTCCGGTTTGGCTCGGTTAAGGGTGCGGAACCCTAGGGATCGCTTATAAAAGGTTCCTGCAGTTCGTGGCCGTCAGAAATCAGGGGAGATGGAGAGAAAAAGGATTCGTGAGAGTTTCGAGAGAGTTTTCGAGTGAATCAAAAGATTCTCGATCCGTTCTTCGTGTTCTTCGTCGTTGATTCGTGGAGAGGTTCGTGGGATCGTGTGTGGTGTGTCTCTCGGCGATTTCCAGTGGAGAAGAGTCCCTGTTCGTCGCTGTGTTCGTCGTTCTTCGCTCGTTCTTCGTCGTTTCTCCATTTTCAATCCATAGTCGAGGTGAGTGCGTGATCGTGGATATGGGAATTAGATTGTTAGGATATCGGTTGTAAATTGAGATGTTTGGATTGTTTATGTGATTGTTCTTGAGTTCTGTGTGGTTTGAGCCGTGAGTAATCTCGTACGATGAAACGGAATCAAGTCTCGAGAGGATTTGACTCGGTTTAGGTTTCTGCGAGAGGTGTCGATCGACACCTAGAGGTAGTGTCGATCGACATCCACTTTTGAAATCGTGATTTCTGTGTTATGAGAATGTGGTGTCGATCGACACCTAGTGGTAGTGTCGATCGGCACCAAGTTAAAATTCTGAGCATTGAATTGTGGTGTCGATCGACACCAAGGTGGAGTGTCGATCGACACCAGTTGCTTGATTGTTGAATTTTGGTTATTGTTCTTGTTTGATAAGTTAATTGCTGTTAACTGATTATTGTGTTGTTGGATTTGAGTATTTGGTAATTGGATAATACTGGTTGAATGTTGATGGATGATATATTGTTGATTGATCGCGTAGTAATTGATAATCTATTTCCCTTACTATGTATCCAGTAGACGGGATGACCGCCTCACTGAGTATTTGTGATAATACTCACGCAACTCGTTTTTCCTAATTGTGTTGCAGGTATAAGTATGTTTGATCGCGGAATCATGGCAGAGGAAGAGGATGATTAGGATGTTTTGTGTTATGGTTTCTGATTTGTTGGAACGGCTGATTAGGTTGTTAGAATGGAATTGAATTGAGTTATTCGATTATTGGTTTAATGGTTTATTGTCTTCCGCTGGTTAATGTGTTGTACTTGATGATCTTGAGAATTATTATATATAAAAAAAATGCGGGTGTTACATTTTGGTATCAGAGCCTATACGGTTTTAGGACGTTAGGTTGTGTGATTTGAGACTATGTGTTAATTGATTATGAGTAGTTAGTCAATTATGAGTCTTAGAATCATTATCTTCAAGCCTTTAAAGAGATTCCGCGATAAGTTGTTTGTGCTTTGATTGTGTATTTTTCCGTTGGGTTTGAACGGTTATGATATTTAAAATTGATAATATGAGTATTTCTTATTTATTTTGAGGTTTTTTTGATGTGGGGTATTATGTGAGTGGGATGAGAGTCGAGAATGGGAGTTTTATGAGGAATTGTAACTGCCTATGTTTGAGAGATTCTAGAGAACACCCTGTGCGTTTGGGTTGTTCGGGGTTGACATGTGGATGGGGTCAGGATGTGATTCCGAGATTGAAGAAAGGCATGCGTGCTTCGGAAGAGTGCTTGGATGTGATTCCGGAGGATCTTTAGTCAGAGTTATGGTGGCAGTAAGACCTGAGAGGGTTCTCGAGGGATGATGATTTCCCTGAGGATGGCTTTAGGAGATGATGATTTCTCCAGAGGGATGATGATTTCCCTGAGGATGGATTTAGGAGATGATGATTTCTCCAGAGGGATGATGTTTTCCCTGAGGATGGTTTTAGGAGATGATGATTTCTCCAGAAGGATGATGATTTCCCTGAGGATGGATTTAGGAGATGATAATTTCTCCAGAGGGATGATGTTTTCCCTGAGGATGGTTTTAGGAAAGGATGACTTCTCAAGAGGGATGATGATTTCCTTGAGTACGGTTTAAGGAGATAAAGATTTCTCCAGAGGGATGATGATTTCCCTGCGCAATTACTGGGATGAGGATTTCTCCAGAGGGATGAGGATTTCTCGGTATACTTGTTTAGGAGATGAGTAGTTCTCCAGAGGGATGAGGATTTCCCGGTATACTTGTTTAGGAGATGAGGATTTCTCCAGAGGGATGAGGATTTCCCGGTATACTTGTTTAGGAGATGAGTATTTCTCCAAAGGGATGAGGATTTCCCGGTATACTTGTTTAGGAGATGAGGATTTCTCCAGAGGGATGAGGATTTCCCGGTATACTTGTTTAGGAGATGAGTATTTCTCCAGAGGGATGAGGATTTCCCGGTATACTTGTTTAGGAGATGAGGATTTCTCCAGAGGGATGAGGATTTCCCGGTATACTTGTTTAGGAGATGAGTATTTCTCCAGAGGGATGAGGATTTCCTGGTATACTTGTTTAGGAGATGAGGATTTCTCCAGAGGGATGAGGATTTCCTGGTATACTTGTTTAGGAGATGAGGATTTCCCTGTATGTGTATTGGGATGAGGATTTGTTGGGGTCGGTATTCACCCGCTTAGCATTAACATTCCAAGTCTAAGCATCTGAAGAAATGGCGCCTGGTACCTTGATGGAGGAAGCATTATAGAACCTAGGTCCTCATGCGGAGCAGATGTTGTAGCAACGGAGTAAACTTAAGCGAAGTGGAAATGGAACGGGACTGAGTGGAGGCCGACCACGTGCCCTCCAGCACGGGCCGACCACATGCTCTCCAAGGAAGAACTGAGCACAGGCTCGGTCCAAGGAAGAACCGAGCATAGGCTCGGTCCAAGGAGGGCCGACTTCAGCTTCGCCTGTTTGGAGCCGACCGTGGTCTCGGGTCCTAGACCGAGCACGAGCTTGGCCTGGTGCCGAGCACAGCCTCGCCAAGCAGCCCGAGCACAGCCTCGGTCATGGAGCCGACCGTAGCTTCGGTTCCTAGGCCAAGCACGGGTTCGGCCTACGGCCGACCTCAGCCTCACCACACGGCCCGACCTCAGCCTCGGGGTCATTAATTCCGTCCTTAGCCCAACGCAGTTTCCAGCCCACTTCGACACGACCGACTCAAGTAAAGCAATTCCGTGGAGACTTAGGAGAAGGGGCCGCCTTAGACAAGCTATAAATAGACCTTTGTAAACACCCCAAGGGGGATCCGCAATTTCTCATAGGAAACTTGTACTAAAGCTTTGACATCAATAACAAAGTCTACTATTCATCTCTTGAACCCTAGCTTACCCTAGAGATCTCTATTTTCCCCTACACGAACTCTTACAAGTTTAATTGTGTTGGTTTCGACCCCCACAATTTGGCGCCGACTAAGGGGACCTTAGAGATTGTCTGACACAAGAAGAGCTAGGTTTTCAGACTACCTACGAAGATGTCAAGCAACACCACGAGCAACGAAGGATCTTCGTCTCACCAGCACGACGAGGAAAGAAACAACTCCATGGAGAACACCGCGCCTCGCGCCGCTAACCACCCAGCGGATCTCGCGGAGATCAAGCAGATGCTTGAGACTCTGATGAAGAAAACTGAACATACAGCGAGCGAGCTGCAATCACTCAAGAGAAGGAAGCGCAGGAGGTCCTGTGTCTGTCTGACACGCCTCAGCTTCGCCACGCCTCGAACCAATCGGAGGGTTCGACACGAAGAGCTACCACCTCGGGCTGCTCGCACAGATCCAGAGGATTTGCCTCCACCACCGCCTCGTCGGGAATCCGATCTAACTCCCGAGCGCATGATTGGAGAATCAGATGAGGATCTGCCTCCTCGAAGACATGCCCGAGTCGACCTAGAAGTTGACCATGCTACGGCCGCAAAAGAAGGAGATGCGATCATAGCGGAGCTCTACAAGAGGGAACAAGAGCGCAGGGCTCCGCAAGGCTTCCGAGATGGAGAGTTCGCTGCGCTAAAAGCCCAGTTAGACCAGGTCGCCTCTGTGCTCGAGAAAGCACGGAACACACCCTTCGCTGAGAGGGTCGCGAGAACTCCAATCTCTGATCCCGGAAAAATCAAGCTTCCAATCTATGAAGGAACCACTGACCCTGCTATACATCTGATGGAATTCGAAGTCGCCTTGGGAAGGGCAAACTTCACAGTAGCCGAGAAAGACGTTGGCTACTGCAAACTGTTCGTAGAGAGCCTCAAAGGGCCTGCCCTCCAGTGGTTCTACAAGCTGGAGAAGAATTCAGTCCACACCTTCGATCAATTCTTAGAGATGTTTGTGCAGCATTACAACATCTTCGCCGAAGGAAAGATCTATGATGCGGAGCTGTGGACGAACAAGCAGGGTGAGAATGAAAGCCTGCGGTCTTTCGTGACAAGATTCAAGCATACACTGTCAAAGGTGGACGGTATCACCAACACATCCGCGCTGGAGGCCTTGAGAGGAGCACTCCGCTGCCCTTCTCCATTCTGGCAGGAATTGACTGTCAATCCACCCGCGACCATCCAGGACGCTCTCCACCGCGCTGCAGCTCGAAGCGAAGAAGAAGTTCGCGCTAGGAGGGGCGGGAAAACCAAGCCAGCGGTCGATCCCACCCAGTCCGCGGCGACGCCACCACCCTCTTAGACGCTCTTCCTATGAACTACGAGGCGACTTGATCCCTGCAAAGGGTACGTAGGCAGCCTGTTTTCGGATAGGTTCAGTTGCCCCCCCTCCATCCAAAAGGGGGGGGGGGGATTCCACTCTTCACTTAGCCTCGTTCCGGACGAGCTCACATGATCTCCTCCGCCTTAGGGGGGGGGGGAGTGAGTGTTTTCACCAGTCTCTAGACGACTTCAGTTCCCTCTTTCGTCTAAAAGAGGGGGGAGTGGGGTACCCGTGCGCCACTCCTTCACGACGTCATTGACAACATCATCGTCAATCACAAACACTCGCCACAGCACTCATCATGAGAACAGCTTGTCCTTTATGGACTGATCAGAGTTTTATTCGAGTAGAGTCGTTCTGCATCTATTGTTGCTGGCCACAGCAATAGTGTAGAGATACTAACACAATGACATCCACAACGGATACAGCGCGCTATATAAATTCCAGTGTTCAGAATCGTCTCCGGATGACCCTCCTGATCACTCAGAAACCCAACAACATCGTTGGTAATGCAGCTGATAGTGACCTCCGTTCGGAATACGTTCTGGACGCGTCACTCTGAAACCCAGGACAAGAGCTGGTCAAAGTCAAAGGTGATCTTGTTCTCGGACAGACGTGTCTAGAGAACAACACCAACATACAAAGCCCAACAGCAACGTTGGCAGATAAAGAACGTGAGCGCATTTGCGTTTTCACAACCTAAACAAAAGCCTCATCCATGAGCAAGCAAAGCCTCATTCATGAGCAAGCGTAGCCTCATTCATGAGCAAACAGAGCCTCATTCATGAGCAAACAAAGCCTCATTCATGAGCAATTGACCAAGAGCAAGCTTCATCCATGAGAAACATGCAAAGAGAAGCCGAGGTCGGAATTTTAAAGACATGGAGCAAACCCGAGGGGAAGCCTTAGCTAAACCCGAAGAAGATGGACTGAGGCCAAGCAATGGCAAGTGATCCACGAAGGACCAAGTTCCTTGTTCAAATCCCCTCGTCATTATGCGTGGCACTCTTTTCCCTTAAGTAGTGGTTTTGTCCCAAAGGGTTTTCCCTACTAAGGTTTTTAACGAGGCCACCATCTTGTGTTTTCCAAGTTCATGCTCCACGTTGCTGTATGAACTTGAGGGGGAATATTGAACAAGATAAGTATTTAAGCATACTGTAGAAAAAGTGGGCGAACACTTCGACTTCAAATGTTAACACTGATACACAACACATCCTTTAACTCGGCACTATTAGCTCTAACACTACCGAGCTGGGGGGCTAACTGTTGGGGTCGGTATTCACCCGCTTAGCATTAACATTCCAAGTCTAAGCATCTGAAGAAATGGCGCCTGGTACCTTGATGGAGGAAGCATTATAGAACCTAGGTCCTCATGCGGAGCAGATGTTGTAGCAACGGAGTAAACTTAAGCGAAGTGGAAATGGAACGGGACTGAGTGGAGGCCGACCACGTGCTCTCCAGCACGGGCCGACCACGTGCTCTCCAAGGAAGAACCGAGCACAGGCTCGGTCCAAGGAAGAACCGAGCATAGGCTTGGTCCAAGGAGGGCCGACTTCAGCTTCGCCTGTTTGGAGCTGACCGTGGTCTCGGGTCCTAGACCGAGCACGAGCTTGGCCTGGTGCCGAGCACAGCCTCGCCAAGCAGCCCGAGCACAGCCTCGGTCATGGAGCCGACCGTAGCTTCGGTTCCTAGGCCAAGCACGGGTTCGGCCTACGGCCGACCTCAGCCTCACCACACGGCCCGACCTCAGCCTCGGGGTCATTAATTCCGTCCTTAGCCCAACGCAGTTTCCAGCCCACTTCGACACGACCGACTCAAGTAAAGCAATTCCGTGGAGACTTAGGAGAAGGAGCCGCCTTAGACAAGCTATAAATAGACCTTTGTAAACACCCCAAGGGGGATCCGCAATTTCTCATACGAAACTTGTACTAAAGCTTTGACATCAACAACAAAGTCTACTATTCATCTCTTGAACCCTAGCTTACCCTAGAGATCTCTATTTTCCTCTACACGAACTCTTACAAGTTTAATTGTGTTGGTTTCGACCCCCACATGATTTCCCTGAGTATAGTTTTGGGAGATGAGTAATTCTCCAGAGTATAAGGACTGTTTTTGATTGGGATTAGGAGATGAGGATTTCTCCAGAGGGATGAAGATTTCCCTGAATGTGGTTGTGCGAGATGGGTATTTCTCCAGAGTATGAGGATTACTCCTGAATCGCGATTGGGAGATAAGGATTTCTCCAGAGGGATGAAGTTTGTCCGGTTGTGGTTAAAGATGTGTTGTGGAAGTCAAAGCTAGGGTTGATATTACGTTTAGAACTTCAAGTCTGATGGTAATGAATGTAGCATTTTTGGTCGTGCATGTTCTTGTTTGATTGTTGCGCGACCAATCATGCAACACGATCCAGGCGAATTTGGTTGAGTTTTGGACGGAGATGTTAACCTTAGTGAGATGGGTTGTGAGCCTCGGAGATCAAGAGTAATGATCCCGGGTATTGTTGACCTGGTTTGGGTCAGGAGTTAGTCTTTGGTAGACGATGTGGAGACGAATGATAATGTCAGTGATACTGACCAGGTTGGGTCAAGGATTGGGATTGGATTGACGGTCCGAGAGGTGCGAGAGATGGTCTCGCGGGTGGCTGATCAAGTTGAATCAGAAGTACGGTCTAAGATTGACATGATGGATGTCAGTGCAATGTGAAGTTGGGGTCTTGGTGACCAGTGCGTTCGGATTCGAGGTCGAATCCATTTATAGTGGGGGAGAATTGTAATGACCCAAAACCAAATGATGGATTTTTGGTGATGGTGTCGATCGACACCGGGTGTTGGTGTCGATCGACACCAATATTGGTCAGTTCGGCCGGTTTATTTTAATTCGTCCGGTTTGGCTCGGTTAAGGGTGTGGAACCCTAGGGATCGCTTATAAAAGGTTCCTGCAGTTCGTGGCCGTCAGAAATCAGGGGAGATGGAGAGAAAAAGGATTCGTGAGAGTTTCGAGAGAGTTTTCGAGTGAATCGAAAGATTCTCGATCCGTTCTTCGTGTTCTTCGTCGTTGATTCGTGGAGAGGTTCGTGGGATCGTGTGTGGTGTGTCTCTCGGTGATTTCCAGTGGAGAAGAGTCCTTGTTCGTCGCTGTGTTCGTCGTTCTTCGCTCGTTCTTCGTCGTTTCTCCATTTTCGATCCATAGTCGAGGTGAGTGCGTGATCGTGGATATGGGAATTAGATTGTTAGGATATCGGTTGTAAATTGAGATGTTTGGATTGTTTATGTGATTGTTCTTGAGTTCTGTGTGGTTTGAGCCGTGAGTAATCTCGTACGATGAAACGGAATCAAGTCTCGAGAGGATTTGACTCGGTTTAGGTTTCTGCGAGAGGTGTCGATCGACACCTAGAGGTAGTGTTGATCGACACCCACTTTTGAAATCGTGATTTATGTGTTATGAGAATGTGGTGTCGATCGACACCTAGTGGTAGTGTCGATCGACACCAAGTTAAAATTCTGAGCATTAAATTGTGGTGTCGATCGACACCAAGGTGGAGTGTCGATCGACACCAGTTGCTTGATTGTTGAATTTTGGTTATTGTTCTTGTCTGATAAGTTAATTGCTGTTAACTGATTATTGTGTTGCTGGATTTGAGTATTTGGTAATTGGATAATACTGATTGAATGTTGATGGATGATATATTGTTGATTGTTGATTGATCGCGTAGTAATTGATAATTTATTTCTCCTACTATGTATCCAGTAGACGGGATGACCGCCTCACTGAGTATTTGTGATAATACTCACGCAACTCGTTTTTCCTAATTGTGTTGCAGGTATAAGAATGTTTGATCGCGGAATCATGGCAGAGGAAGAGGATGATTAGGATGTTTTGTGTTATGATTTCTGATTTGTTGGAACGGCTGATCAGGTTGTTAGAATGGAATTGAATTGAGTTATTCGATTATTGATTTAATGGTTTATTGTCTTCCGCTGGTTAATGTGTTGTACTTGATGATCTTGAGAATTATTATATAAAAAAAAATGTGGGTGTTACAGAAAAGCCCCTATTCCGACGGTTTTCCACCGTCGGTTCTATCTCGTTGGAAATTGAAGATCCGTCGGAAAGGCGTCGGAAATTTCTGACGGATTTCCAACGGATCTTGTTATAACGGAATTCCGTCAGAAATCCGTCGGAAATCTGATTTCCGACGGATTATGTAACCGTATACCGGATATCCCCGTATACGGATACCGTAATTTCTGACAGATGTCCGACGAAATTTCAATTTTTTTTTTAAAAAAAAATTCTCCGGCGGAGAATTTTTTGACGTCGGATCTTGTTATAACGGAATTCCGTCAGAAATCCGTCGGAAATCTGATTTCCGACGGATTATGTAACCGTATACCGGATATCCCCGTATACGGATACCGTAATTTCTGACAGATGTCCGACGAAATTTCAATTTTTTTTTTAAAAAAAAATTCTCCGGCGGAGAATTTTTTGACGTCGGAATTTTCCGCCGGAAAATTTATCTTCTTCTTCGAAAATGTGTTTTGGGTATAAAATTAGGGTAAATCCGTCGAAAATCTGTCGGAAATCTAAAAATGTGTTTTGGGTATAAAATTAGGGTAAATCCGTCGAAAATCTGTCGGAAAGATTTCCGACAGATTTTACACTAATTTTATACCGCCAAAACATGGGCGGGAATTGTGTTTTCACAATTCAAAAAAAAAATCCGTCGGAAGATGGCGTTTAATTTTTTTTTTTTTTTGGTATTAAAAAAAATGCATTCCATCGGAAATTTTCGACGGATACGGTATCCGTATACGGTTTATCCGGTATACGGTTATGGATTTCCGACGGATTATTGACGGATTTCCGATGGATTCTGTAACCGTATACCGTATACCGTATACCGGATATCTCGTATACGGATACCGTAATTTCCGACGGTATTTCAATTTTTTTTTAAAAAAAAAAATTCTCCGGCGGAGAATTTTCAGGCGTCGGAATTTTCCGCCGGAGAATTTCCGCCGGAAAATTTATTTTCTTCTTCTTCTTCTTTTGGGTATAAAATTAGTGTAAAATCCGTCGGAAATCCATCGGAAATTTCCGCCAAAACATGGGCGGGAATTGTGTTTTCACAATTCAAAAAAAAAAAATTCGTCGGAAATCCGTCGGAAGATGGCGTTTAATTTTTTTTTTTCTTGGTATTAAAAAAAAACGCATTCCGTCGGAAATTTCCGACGGATACGGTATCCGTATACGGTTTATCCGGTATACGGTATACGATATCCGGTATACGGTTATGGATTATTGATGGATTTCCGACTGATTCCGTAACCGTATACCGGATACCGTATACCGGATATCCCGTATACGGATATGACGTCCGTCGGAAATCGTATTGTTTTCTTGTAGTGTACGTAGAAAGTAGGTTAAACATCATATTTTAAAATTATAGATTTAAGTAAATAAATATGCACACATAATTGTAGAAATCCCATCATCCACCAAAAGAATAAAATTTTCCGACAATTTTAATCAATTTTGTCATAAAACTTTACATTTTATTTTCGGTATTTAATTGTTAGTTATTTTTTTAGGTTAAAGAGGACTTAAACATGATACAATGTGTAAAGACGTTGTTTCTTGAAGCTCCTCCTTATGCTACAATATCATCAAGATCCGATTATCAAGAAATTTTTGATCCTTTAAATGACGATAAATACATTCCGGTGTTTGGATCTGAAACATTTCCGACAACTTCAATGAGCGGGTTTGAGCAAGAACCGGAGAATCATGATTCATTCATCAATGGTGGTGGTGCGTCTCAAGTACAAAGTTGGCAGTTTGTTGGTGAAGAATTTAGTAACTGCGTTCACCAGTCGCTTAATACAAGCGATTGCGTTTCACAGACGCTTGTTGGGACAGCCGCGAGAGTAGCTTGCGATCCAAGAAATAGTAGGGTTCAACAGTTAGGACAGATCCAAGTACAGAATAACCGTGTAAATATGGACGATGATGTTCATTACCAAACCGTGATCTCGACGATTTTCAAAACGACGCATCAGCTAATTCTTGGACCGCAGTTTCAGAATTTCGATAAGCGGTCAAGCTTTACGCGGTGGAAACGCTCATCATTTGCAAGAACAATGGGAGAGAAATCGCAGAATATGTTAAAGAAGATTATTTTCGAGGTTCCTCGGATGAACCAAAAGGAAGTATTGTTACTTGACACACCCGAAGATAGCGGGATTAAGGTCGGGGATGAAACCGCAAACCACGCCTTGTCCGAGAAGAAACGCCGTGAGAAATTAAATGATCGGTTCATGACTTTGAGATCAATAATTCCTTCGACTAGTAAGGTATACCTAATCCAACATTTTTTTTTACTTCAATAACATTTTTGCATATAATTAACCATGTTTTATTCCTTGACTTGAAGAGATTATAGGCCAAAGGTTCCAAACTACTTGATTGGACAAAAAATGTTTTGTGTCAAAATATTATGATTTCGATATACTAATCTTGAGTCTTTGGCGGATTGTTCAGATTGATAAAGTGTCGATTCTTGATGATACGATTGAGTATCTTCAAGAACTGCAAAGACGGGTTCAAGAATTAGAATCCTGCAAAGAAACTACCGATATAGAAACGCGAATGACGACAATGAAGAGGAAGAAACCGGAGGATGAAGACGAAAGAGCCTCAGCGAATTGTATGAACAAGAGGAAGGAGAGTGATGTGAATGTAGGAGAAGATGAGCCAGCTAATACCGGTTTTGCTGGTTTAACCGATAATTTAAGGATCGGTTCGTTTGGTAATGAGGTAGTTATTGAGCTTAGATGTGCTTGGAGAGAAGGCGTATTGCTTGAGATCATGGATGCGATAAGTAATCTCAACTTGGATTCTCACTCGGTACAATCCTCAACCGGAGAAGGTTTACTCTGCTTAACCGTCAATTGCAAGGTACAATCTTAAACCCAAGCTAATTATATTACTTAACCGGAATATGAGTAAACAGAAATTTGATGTAATGGTTCAATGTTGTTTGCAGCATAAAGGGACAAAAGTAGCTACAGCAGGAATGATCCAAGAGGCACTTCAAAGGGTTGCATGGATATGTTAAGTCACGGTTTAGGTTGACAGAATTAGCTTTTGTTCCGGTTTGTTCTTTCAATCTTCGGTATTGAGTGATGCATGCTAACCGGATTTATTTATGATTATTTATTTATGATTGAGAAATTCCCTAAATTACCATAAAAAAAGTTTTTGTTCCAAAAATACCACAAACTCAAAAATTGATTTTAAAGAGTTTCGAATTAAATTTTTTGGGTTTGGGTTAACTAATACATAATTATAGTATAGTTTTTGGGGATAGGGTTTAGATTTGGGGGTTAGGGTTTAGTTTTGAATATTTAAAGTTAATTTGAAATTTGTGGTATTTTTGAAACTTTTTAAAAAATGGTATTTTTGGTGGTATTTTTGGAACAAAAACTTTTTTTTGTGGTATTTTTGAGAATTGCCCTTTTGGAATTCTTGTCAATTGAATTCCTTTTGGTTCATAACGTAGAGAAATATAAGTTCCTTAACACTATTACATACTATGAATTCAAATTATAGTAAAATCTAAATAACTATAGTCCGATTGGAACATACGATATCTTGAATCTTACTTTAAGTATTCTTTTGGTATTTTTTAAGAAAACTTAATGTAAAAAAGTTTAAAATAAAATTAGAAAAGTTAAAGATAGAATTGGTGTGGTCAAAAGCTGATGTAAAGTGCTTCTCCACATAATACAAAGCCTTGTAGAAAAGAAGTAATGTCATTTCAAATAATTCGATCTAACAGCACTGACCAATTGAACTTGTGTTACCATTTCAATATTAACTTAAAAGAAAACAAAGTAAAGGAAGAAAATCTAACCAGACAGAATCGGACTATACTTGGATTCTTATGGTAGCACAAAACTAATTCTGGCTCGATTGGTAATCTATAACATTATGAGTTTTGTTAGCAGTTAGAGATAGTGATAAGCGATAATAGAATAGTCAAAAGTTGTAAGAAACAATGATAAGAGAAAACTGTAAAAAGTTGAGTTTTTGGTAACACTTTTTATGACTGATATTGTAAAGCGGTATATCTTACATATACATAATGAGCCGTTCGAAATTTGGGTTGAACAATTTCATTATTTAGAACAAAGATAAAGGAGTGACAATTGCTTTAATGAGATTAGTTGGCATGGTAGGTGGACATTAACAAGATCCATCAATTGGTGAAGTTGAGGTTTGTGTAGATAGCTTGGTTGCTTAGAAAAGGCAAGGGGAAGATAAGTTGTGGGGTTACATTAAAAAAAACACACCAAGAGGATAATCATGTCGTAAATGTATAATTCCGACTACATAGCATCTATAAATATGGATGACTAATGTGTAAAAAAAGTCCGATTACCGAGAGGATATACCTAATTATAGTATGATGTTGAGATTTATTCTAACTATACTCAATTTTTTACTCCATAATGATTATTTCATTATAGAGTTGGGAAAAATGTTACTCCAAAATAGAAATTGGAGTGATATAGTAGGGTTGGAGATGCTTCAATGTATATGTCAAGTGTAGTTGGCTCAAATATGACATTTGACATATACATTAAAGCATCTCCAACCCTACTATATTCATTCCAAATTATACTTCTACCGGAACCAAATATGATCCTTTAATGTATGACACCAACGTCTAAGTATGGATGATTGGATGTAAGGTGTAAAAAAAATGACTACCGCCAAGATATATCCAGTTACAGTTTATAATGTATAAGTGTTACCAGGCCCAAGTATGAATTTGAGTTCGACTATAGCTACGTTACGTATATCAGTATATATGCATGAGAATGATATAGTAACTTATAAATTCAAAATCCGATATCGATATAGTATTGTCAAGAATCTCCGACTATAGTCTAACATTTATAAACAACCGTAAAATGTATAAACTAGTTATCGCATGAATAAAGTCAGCTATAACAATCTTTAACAGGTTTAATACTTGCTCAGAAAAGGGAAACATGTTTAGTGTTAATATAACTTTTGGAAGCACCGTTAAGTTTTGTTGAACCATACTAGTTCAAGCCACTTTATATTGCATTTTTCTTCTTTTTTTTTTAATCACGAAAATACTTTCACTTATCAATTAACTAAATACATTGTTTGTACCTAAAAAATGTCATGAATTGAGCCGGTCTGGCCCAACTAGCGTACAAAACCAAAATCCAAGCTAAACAAACTAAACCCAATCCAAAATGTATGCCTCAAGTTTTCACATTCATATTTTTTTTCATGTCAAGAACCAAACAAAAAAATGGTGAACACTTCAATTAGCTAACATCATTTTTATAGCACGCAAGTTTAGATCTAAATCAAAAGTAAAAAATATTTGTATCATCATCATAATCACCAGAAAATCATGGTCTACTAATAATAATAATAATAATCATAAGCATCATCACCATCATAGTTCGATGATTATGATAATAATCTTTTTTACATGGTCGAAGAATTGCAGAAACCCATGAAACCAAAACCCAAAATGATTCTTCATTCCCATTCAATAGTTGAAGGAGGCTTCGATGTAATGTCTAGAACCACACGGTTCACTCCTTGAACACTGTTACAGATTTTCCGAGAAACATCATCCAGAAACTTGTGCTCAAAATTGTACCTGCATTTTAAAGAAAAAAACTCACCAAACTCAGTACAAAACCACAACATAAACCTCAAGCATTCACATCAACAAGGTAGCAAGTTTACGATCCAGCAGGTTCTATATGCAATGGTAATAAGAAATGTAAGAAGCTTACCAGTCTGCAGTCATTCCGTCTTGGCTAGTAACTGCGCGAAGAGCAACAACATGAGAATGTGTTCTCTTGTCTCCTTGGACTCCAACTGATCTTACAGGCAAGAACACCGCGAAAGCTTGCCAGATCGAATCATAGAGACCCGCATCTCTGATCGATTGGATGAAAATCTCATCAACCTAAAGAGATAAACGGAAAAAAGATGAGTTTGGTATATCAAAGCTAAAACAATTTATGTGTCGGCTTGAGGTTTCAGATAAACTTGCCAGGCGAAGAACCTCAAGGGCATTTCCTTGAGTAACATCGCCCAAGACTCTAACTGCGAGTCCTGGACCGGGGAATGGGTGACGCTTCAAGAATCCTACGGGAACATTCAAGATTCTTCCGAGCTCACGTACCTTTATCACACAAACAAACCAAAGAAAGATTACCAAACTATCGAAAAACATTGACAGTTGCAGAAAAGAAGGATATAGTAACGCACCTCGTCTTTGAAGAGAAGCTTGAGTGGTTCAATGAGCTTCAATTTCATGTCTTTAGGGAGACCTCCGACGTTATGATGACTTTTGATGGTGTGAGAATGAGTCCTATCAGTCCCTGGAGGAGGACACGATTCAATCACATCAGGGTACAGAGTCCCTTGAACTAGAAAAGCGGGTCTCTTCCCATGCTTTTTCTCCAACTCTTGAGCAAATTGATCAAAAATGTTGATGAATTCTTTTCCGATTATCTTCCTCTTCGCCTCGGGATCCACAACGCCTTTGAGTTCACTCAGAAACCGCGCTGATGCATCTACACAAGTAACAGGTAGATGCAAGTCTCTCTCAAAGGTATCCATCACACGTTCTTGCTCCTTATACCTACACAACGGACCATTCTCACTTAGAAACAGAAACACGTTAAGAACGCATAAGCACAATGAAAAAATTGCCTCTTCTCTGACCTTAGTAGCCCGTTATCGACAAAAATGCAATGAAGCCTATCTCCAATTGCTTTGTGAACAAGAGTTGCAGCAACAGTAGAGTCAACACCTCCTGATAAAGCGCAAATGACATGTTCATCAGGTGCAACGGTTTTGTTAATCACTTTTATCTCTTCTTCCATCAGATCCTCCATCTTCCAATCCGCAGTTAATCCACACACATTAAAAAGGAAATGACGAAGCGTCTCCATCCCTTTTGGTGAATGTGTCACCTGCAAACAAATCCAACACAAACCATTTCATCATAAGCTAAGCATACATCAACCAGACTCTAACATACCCATTGCGATAGCTCAGTCAATCAAACAAAACTAACAATTTATAAAAAAAGTCTTAAACTTATTTCACTTATCAATGAATCACAGAACAAAGAACTGATCAATTCTCCAAAGTCTCATTAAGATATGAACATCTGAAATGCTACAGATCCAGATTCCAGACTTTTATCATTCATACACCCTAAATCCACTAATAACCAGATTCTAACCCATCTATTTCACTGAAAATTAACAAGCAATAGCTCAGTCAATCAAACAAAACTACTAATTAATAAATAAAAAAAGCCTCACATTTTCCACTAATCAAACAGTAACAGAACTCTCATCAGAGTCATTAAGAAATGATCATCTAAAATGCCAAAGATCCAGACTTTTATCATCCATAAACAATCATTAGCTCAGCCAATGGAACAAAACTACTGATTTATCCTAAAAATTCTCCAACTTCCACTAATCAAAGAGTCACAAAACAAGAACTGATCAATTCTCCAAAATCTCATCAAATTCCTCAAAGAAATGATTAGCTAACATACTAAAGAACCAAACTTTTATACCTCAGGATGATACTGCAACCCATAAATCCTCTTGTTCCGATTCTCCAAAGCAGCAACAGCTCCTTGAGCACTCTGAGCAACAACTTCAAACCCTTCCGGTAACTTAACAGCTTCATCACCATGACTCATCCAAACCATTTGCTTATCTCCACCACTCTCCGACCCAAATATCTCAGATTTACCTTTCACTTCAATCTCCATTTTCCCATACTCTTTACTCTCTCCTTCCACAACAACACCACCAAGCTTCTGCACAACCAACTGCAAACCATAACAGATACCCAAAACATAAACACCGTTCGACTCGGCCCATTCGATAAACCCGTCGGGGAAACACGGCGCGTCGAGCGCGTGGACGGAGTGTGGACCACCGGAGAGGATAACGACTTTTGGGTTATAGCTTGAGATTGATTTGAGCGATGAGGTTCCGTTGATTACGAGAGAGAAGACGTTTAGAGATCGGATTCGCCGAGTTATGAGATGTGTGTATTGTGAACCGTAATCGAGAATCAGAACTGTGTCGGGTTTCATGGTCGGAGTCTCCATTGAAGAAAGATTAGGGTTTTAGAGCTTGGTGGAGATGAAAATGGAGGAGGCTTATAAAAAACAGAGTAGGAGAAGTAACTAGGGTTTTGGTGAGTTTTGTCTAAAATCACAGAAAACGAGAAGAAGACGATAAAGGAAACAAAAAGTTCGAATCTTTTTGTGCCCACAATTTCCGGCTGCTATGTTGCAAAAAGCTAAAACCCTAAATCTCTAATAGGTCAAAGTCAAAACCTTTTCAACGAATCAGAAGCTCTTACAAAGAAAAAAATCAATTTTTTAAAATTTGGGCAATTTTCATAGATAACACTTTTTAAAGTTTTTTTCCCAACCATACCATCAATTTTTAAAAGTTCTCTAGATACCACTTTTTTCAAATGTTCCAAAATACCACAAAATTAAAATTAGTTTTCAATGGTCTAACTCAAAACTAAACCATAAACCTCAAATGTACACCCTACCTCCTAAAAGTATATTCTAATTGTACAGTAGTTAACTCAAACCTAAAATTTTAAATTCTAGACTCTTTAAAAATCAATTTTTGTGTTTGTGGTATTTTTGGAAAATTTGATCTTTTTGAAAAAATGTGGTATCTAATAAACTTTTAAAAATTAATGGTATTTAAGGAACAAAAACTTTGTTTGGTGGCATCATAAGAAATTTCTCTTTAAATTTTATAATACTAAAGAAATTATCTCCTGGAAAATGTTTTAGAATTTCGGTTGCTATTGTGGATACTTGAACACTTAATTGTTTACCTTATACTTGAAACAGACCATTTTGGTTTCACTAATGTGCATAATTATCGTTAATTTCTTTTTTATTTCATATGTCGATTTTCTTCTATGATGTAATTTGTTTTTATAAAACAGATGTTTTCGCGAAAACATAAATTGTGAAGAGAAGATTGTGAAAATTTCAAGTTTTATACATAACCAAAAAATTGTTTAATGACTGAGGAATTTAGATTAATCTCCTCTGCATTGTTCTTAGCTCATGAGAGATCTCAAGTGCTAACTGTTGCAGAATCTTTTCAACTACATCAGAGACAACACCTTCGGATTCACCACCATAATCTAACCATTGACATGGCTTTATCAGATCACTCTCAAAGATCTGATCCAATGTTTTTGTATCATCGCTGCAGAGTAAACTCCAGTCAAAACGTCGCATCGTCTCGTGAATCAGATCTTTTTCTATAAGGGACGACGATAGATTAACGACTCTCGAGCTCTTCGATGGCGTAAACGGCCAATACTTCATGTCTTCACGGTAAATCTCGCGGAGAATCTCGTCCGTGTAATCAAGAACAAGGAGTTTCTGATTGTTGTTGTGATTACCGTGTGAGAATTCGTCGAGTAGTGATGTTTCTTCGTTGCATCTCGCCATAAGATTAGTCCAATCCAATCTTGAAGCTTCAAGAATTCTCTTCACAAAGTTATGAACAGAGTCTTTTCCGACAAGATCGATGTTTTGATCATCAAATGATAATAATCCAATCTTCTCTTCTGCAAGAAAGTAAGTAAGAGACTTTTTAGAATGCAAATCAAGAAGATCAAGAAGATCAAGTAAGCATTAATCCAGGGGATTACCGAGTTCAGAAGTTTTCAAATTTCCGGAGCTAACTGTTTCGTCATCCAAATGAATCCTCTCGAGAACAGAGACGGGACTTGGTTGGTCCTGCTCCTGTTTTGGGTCACGAATGTTGATGTTTCGTCTTGCTAGACTCAAGTTCGACTCCTGCAACGATTTATAGCAAAAGATTACTCATTGAATCAGCTTTATAGACATAAGAAACATCGAATCTTTCTCTCAGTAGTACTTACCGCTAATGAGCTCTCGAGATATCTATCTTCCGCGAACCCGTTTTCTACATTAGTATGCGGATTCGGGTCAAAAACATCAAAGTTTTTGTCCAAAGACCATAACTTGAAGCTCTCTCTTCTCTTCTCAAGCTTCTGTCTTTTCTCTTTGAGTTTTATCTGCAAGCTACTCAACGCATTAGGAACTTCATAAACCGGTGATGAAGAATTTGATCTCTCTTGTTGCCTTTCCACCATGAGTCTCCTCGGCAAAACATCCTTCTCCATACTTAGCTTAAAAACATCAGACTCAACCCGTTTCTTCCACCTAAACACCGGTGACTCAGGACTTCTATGTCCAACTGTCCTAAAAGCATCAGCCTCGGTTTCTATAGCCTTACCGCGACATTCGGTTTTAACATTGTCTTTGTTAGATCCAACGACAAGTTTCAACTTCTTAGCTAAATGTTTGAATCTCAAGTACACTCTATCGTCAACCGAACTTAATAATCTCGGCTTCAAGAGAACGATGTTATCCGAATCTTGTTCCTTTACCTTAGATTCCTCAAAGTTTTGGCCTTTTTTCGCCGAGAAAGAATTAGGATCTTGTAAAAGCGTAATGAACAATTCTTTGTTCGAGCTTAGGATATCTAACGCTTCCATGAACTGCTTAGACCGATCTTTCCCTTTCTCCTCTGCCTTCGAATAGATAAAAGTTTCAGCTGCTTCATTCACACAAACTTGAAGGTTAATCTCTGCATTCTTCAAATCCATTTGCTTATTCTTATCATTTCTCATCTCGGTTTCACTCGAAGAGGATTGATTTAGCTTATCCGAAACCGAAGTTTCCTCCTTTTGATTCTTGATCCTTTTTATCTCTCTTTCTAGTAATCCTTGAACAGGTTTTGATTCATAATTCTCATCTTCTCTTTCAGAACTAAAAGATCTTCTCCTCGTTTTCGGTTTACACGAATTCTCTCCTTCCACAATCCGCTGAACGAACAACGCAAAGATTCAGTTTTCGCCTACGAAAAAACCGAAAAATTCTAAACCAAAAAAACAGTTTTGAAAAAACTTACATCATTACATTGACATTTCTCATGAAGTCTCTTAAGCAAATCAAGCTGGCTTTTAGTATAAACATTACCTGCAAAAAAAAAAAAACAAGAATTAAATCAACAATAAGATTATCATGAAATGATCCATGATCCAAGATATACTAAAACACTAATAATACTAACCAGCAGAATCTCTGACGAATTTCTTCCCTGAACTCAATCTCTTATCATTACCAAATTTGACATGTCTGAAATCGAAGAAATTTATCAGTTTCCAACCACAACCAGACTTATAACTCTCGTAGACAAGAGGGCTTTTAGGAAAAATTGCAGTTCCAGGACTCTTGCTACTTCTTGGTGATCTCTTCTTCTCCATTGTGATGATCAAAGAAACCACAAATCATTCAAAAAAACTCTCTTTTCTTCAAATTAGTAAAACCCACTTCCCCAAAAACCTGCAAAAACACAAAAACCAAAACATATACTGTAAACAACAACAACAAAAAACCAGAGATTTCTGCTACTTGTGTCCGAAAATTACAAAGCTGTCAATTTTACTTTTTGGGTTTCCTTTTTCTCCCTTACCCTAAAACCCTTAACTGAGATTTTCAGTAAAAACTTCTACTTTATGAAAAATAGACTCTTCCTTTAGAGGAAAAATGTAATCTTTTTCATGTGTATGAAGAAATTAACTTATACCTGAGTTATTTTGGTGAAATTTGTGGAAATGGGTCAGAAAAAAATGCAAAGCTTTTTGTTGTATCTGTGGAGCCAATCAAGCACAGAGGTTTTGTGAAAGACTGAAAAACAAAAAAAAGTTAAAAGACCATAGATTTTTGTTTCTACTTACAAAATAAAAAAAGTGCCCAACATGATTGAGGTTGGGTTTTTGAAGATCTTTATAGGAAAATAAAAGAGAGAATCGTTTTGAAGGGACCCTTGGTCTCTTTATCTACCCATGTAAATGTAATTACTTAAATTTTCTTTAAATTTTTTTTTTGTTTTCTTCAAGAAATTTGTAAAGACAATAAATGAGGATTACTGACATCTTTGAGAGTGAGAAATGTTTGGTTTCTCCATGACAGTGTCTTTTTGTTTTTACAGACGATGGTGTCTTTTTGACTTCTCGTCTGTGGTTTTGTATTTTTGGAATGTTGATGGCCAAAATCTCCCTTTTTTGTATATCATAGGGATTTGGTTTCCTGAGTCCAAGTTTGTATTTTGGGTTGCTCAGTCTCGTCTTCATGATCTATATATATTTCAATCAGATGAAAAAAAAAAAAAAAATGAGGATTATTGTTTATTCTTGAAGATGGGGTCCTCTAGCCATTAAAGAGAGTTTTGTAAGTTATGGAGAAGAAGGAAGAGTGAATAAGAAACTATATTTTTTTTTGGTCGTGCAACGGGAGACAAAAGCCCCCCGTATTTTATTAAAATCAAAATTCAAACAGACTACACATTCACTCGACGTGAGATCGAAGTCCCCCTCGCATCATCCGACACAATCGAACTAACCATACTAGGAACAGACTCAAGGAAAAGAAAACCCAGTGGTAAAGTAAACGCATAGTTCGCCAACCCGTCAGCTAGACGATTAGCTTCTCTATGCACATGAGAGATACGGACAATCCAGTCCTTTGATATTAAGCCATGGCACAAACCCACCAGGAAAGACAGCGGGTGAGCCTCGCTAACCCCTGTGTTGAGAAATCCAACTACTACCTCCGAATTAACCTCCATCTCCAACCGAGTAACCCTCCGCTCCCATGCCATATACAAGCCATAATACACACCCCAGAGTTCAGCTAACGGTGCCGAACATATACCAATGTTGAGAGCAAACCCTCCACACCAAGCTCCCCTCTCATCTCGTAGAACTCCTCCTGCTGTAGCTAAACCCGGATTACCTCTTGAAGCTCCATCTGTATTTAATTTGGTCCAACCTTCTCCCAGTCTCTTCCAAGCTATCATACGTTCCACATTCATTCTCGGCTTATAGTTCTTCTCGGCCAACTTAGCATGAGCACTCGTCACCTCATTCGCAGCATCTCTAAGGAACTTCACTCGGTCCCTACACTTTCCATTATCCCCGAAAATATTTCCACATCTCCATTTCCATCCCCACCAAACCGATATAGCAAACAACGTAGACCATATACTCTCCCCTACCTTCGCGTCATTTCCCAGATTCTCATACAACCATTTCGTGAGTGATTGCTCAAAAAACACCCTCCGTTTCCTCGGACTCACTAACCGAAGCCAAATACCTTTCATCGCAGGACAATCTCGAAGTATATGGATGATAGTCTCGTCCCCTCCTTTACAAATTTGGCACACTCCAGAATCAGAAATATGTCTTCTTCTCCTTTCCACATTAGTCATTATGACTTGATGCATCCCCAACCATAAGAAAACCCGTACTCGTTCCGGCAATTGCACTTTCCATACCCTTTGAAACATTTTTGTCAAATCCGGTCTTGGTGTATGGTTCCTTGTCACCATCGTGTAAGCAGACTTGACCGAAAACTCACCATTTGGACTTTCACCCCACGAGATTCTATCTCTAGCACCGGTTACCGTATCAACCACAACTGACCGGAGCTGCAACGAGACCACTACCGGTACATCCGGCTCAATGTTAGACAAAACCCAGCCTCTTCCATTTCGCCACAAATCTCCTACCCGAAGCTCCTCAAAACCGACCGGTAGAGCAACATTAGCAACCTCCAACAATGCCGTATCTCCTAACCATTTATCCGCCCAAAACCGCGTTGATCTCCCATCTCCTATCACCCAAGACAGCCCCGGAATCACTACATCCCGTAATCCCATTCCAATACTCCTCCATGTTGATGACCAATTACTCTTGGGAACAAGCCATGAATGATCATGAATATCTTTCACTCTATACTTGCATCGCAAGACTCGTGCCCATAGATTTTCCTGATCTTTCAACAACCGCCATCCAATCTTAGCTAGTAAAGCTTTATTCATTGCCTGAGCTGATCTAATGCACAACCCTCCTTCTCCCTTTGCCGCACAAACCCGATTCCACCCAATCAAATGTTGTTTCCTTCGGCCATCCTCACTTCCCCAAAGAAACGATCTTGACATCTTGTCCAAACTTGCTAAAGTTGAAGCCGGTAAGGCAATGATGCTCATAGTGTGGATCGGTAATGATGACAAAGCCGCTTTAGTCAATGTTAATCGCCCTGCCATACTCAAACACCGACCCTTCCATCCTGCTAGACGTTCTGAAACTCTCTCAAGTGTCTCACCAAATGTATCCTTGTTGATGCGCTTCTGCAATACGGGCATCCCGAGATATTTTCCCAAGTCTCGCGTTGATTTAATTCCACTTGCATTACTGATCATGGACTCTAGATCCCGACTCACATTATTCGAGAAAAAAATCTTTGATTTTTCCAAGCTCACTTTTTGCCCTGAGGCAATGCAAAAACGTTCCAAAACCTTCCGAATCACACCAATTTGTGCAACTGATGCCTCCGCAAACAGAATTAAATCATCTGCGAAACACATATGCGAGAGTTTCGGTCCTCCCCGCGACAAACTTATCGGTTTCCAATCTCCAATGGCAATCGAATTATCAATCAAATGGCACAATCTTTCCATGTAGAGCACAAATAAATACGGCGACAACGGGTCACCCTGACGCAAACCTCTCAGCGACTTAAAACCCTCTGATTTCTCTCCATTCCATAGAATATTCATTGATGGACCCGTCACGCAACTCTTAATCCAACTAATCCATTTCCAGGGTAACTTTGCTGCCTTGAGAGTATCCTCTAAAAAATCCCAGCGAATTCTGTCATAAGCTTTCTCAAGATCAAGTTTAAGCAACATCCATCCTTTTCTACCTTTCTTGCGTCTCATAGAATGAACCGCCTCCTGAACCACCACAATATTATCCACGCTCAAACGTCCCGGAATAAAACTGGATTGTGCCAGACCAATGAGATTTGGCATTACACTCTTTAATCGTAACACCATTGCTTTCGTAATAGTCTTGAATAACACGTTACAAAGACTAATCGGTCTGAATTGAGCCATCTTTTCCGGTTTCCCAACTTTCGGAATCAAAACCACAAGTGCGTCGTTCATTCCCTCCGTAAGCTTACCTGTTTCAAAAAACTCTAACACAAACTTCTTCACCGAACTTCCCACTATTTCCCAGCATTTCTGATAGAAAACCGGCTGGAAACCGTCTAGACCGGGGGCCTTAAAACAGCCCATACTTCGAATTGCATCTTCCACTTCTACCACCGAAAACAACTCACATAAACCCACTGTCTCTCCATGAGATAGTCTCGTAAATCCCTCCATCGGCAATTTTTCCACTATCTCGTCAACATCCTCCATAGAGTAAAGTCTCTTATAAAATTCAATTGCCAATATCTCCAACTCTCTCGGGTCCGAGATCCATCCTCCTGTATCATCCCGAAGCGACTCAATACGATTACGTCTTCTTCTAATAATTGTGGATGTGTGAAAATATCTAGTATTTCGGTCCCCAATAGCAATAATTTTTTCTCGTGACTTCTGAAACCAGATAATTTCCTCTTGTTCAAGCACAACATCAAACTCCTTTAACAAATCCACCTCCTTCTCCAACAACTCCGTGGTTTAATTTAAATCCAATAAATCTTGAACAGTTTTGATATCCACTAACAACTTCTCATTCTTCTTTTGAACATCCCCAAATACATCTTTATTCCATTTTTTTAGCTTCTCCCTCAACCCTTCTAAATCTTGAGGAGTTGAGACCTCTCCATTCCACGAGTTTTGCAATAACTCCGTAAAACTCTCATGTTTCATCCACGCGGCTTCAAACCGAAAAGGTCTACGCTTCGGATTTCCCATACACTTCGGGCTCAGCTGGACCCATAACGGCGCATGATCTGAAGATAAAAACAGGAGATGAGAAACCAATGCCTCTTGCCACTTCAACCTTGTGTTTGCATTACAAAAGACCCGGTCCAGTCTTTTCGCAATAAACGTACTCTCCAACCGACCTCGCTTCCAAGTAAATTTATTTCCCTTAAAACCCATGTTAATCAGAGCCAACTCCTGAACCCAATCTCCGAATGCTAGTGAGTCTAATGAGAGCCTACCATTACCACCGGTCCTCTCATCCAGTCGAATAATGGTATTAAAGTCACCTCCCACTAATAGTGGTTTATCAATACCGTGTATAACTCCCTTCAGCTTATCCCACAACCCACTTCTCCTTCCAACCGTCGGTGCTGCATAGACAACCACCAAATGTACTCTATCTGCGCCTTCTCCCACTTTAGCGTAAATATATTGGTCAGATGTCTCTACGATTTCAACCTTCCCAACACTTGACCTCCACAAAAGCCATATGCCTCCGCTCTGCCCTATCGCATCAACCCGGAAAACATTATCAAACCCCAAACCACGACAGATTCTTCCAGCTCGATCACCACCCGCATGAGTTTCGAACAACGCAAGAATATCCGTGTCAAATCTCTTTAACATGTAACGAATAGAACGTCTAAAATTGGGTTTATTCGCCCCCCGGCAGTTCCATAATAAGAAATTCATCATCTTAATTATAACAAAGCTCGAACAACAAACTACCAGGGATAACCATTATTCAGCTCCAAGCTCTATCCCCTCCACCCGGGGAGCTAAACTCTGAACGCAATCCCTCGCATCCTTCCCTGAGACCAAACCATCTTTCACCGAATCTCCTCCATGGCATTCTGTCTCCACTTCATTATCCTTCAATCCTTTTCCTTCTCGCACAAAAACTCCACCAGGTCGACCAGCACCATCTTTCTCTACCCGCAATCTCTTCCCCGAAGCCGATAATTCAAGTTGGTCTCTAACTGGGCCGAAGACAAGACCTCTGGTGGGATGTCTATTGTTTCCCCTAGGCCCATTACCACCCACACCACTTCCGGCCCTTTTCTCCTTCGAAACTCCTTTGGCGCCAGTCCTATTTTTCAAATTCTGAGCCAATTTTCCCTCTTTAATACTCTGAATATTCTCCTTCGTAACTCCATTATTCCCCACAACTTCATTTTCCTTATTCTCTCCTTGCTCCATAACTTCCTCCCTTATTTCCGGCGTTAAAAGATTTTCTCCCAATCTTTCAAAAACATTGGATATCGTGATCTCCTCAGTTCCCTTATTTTCCGGGGTTGCCTTTTGTGACTTTCCCAGCCCGCTTCTCTCTCCTCCGGCCGCAAAGGCAAACTGCCTCGCCGGCTGCACCGCATTTCTACCACCCCTCTTCACCATCGTAAAACCATCCTTATCATGCAATGGTCCCGTTAGGCCCGTAACCTCAGTAATCCCCGTACTCCTCACTTCATTTACCGGAGCTTTCTTAGGACAAGAATGAACCATATGCCCATACATCCCACAATGCGAGCAAATCGTCGTGAGTCCTTCATATGACACATAATACCTTTCTCCATTGATCATAACCGAGCCTTTCAATGGTTTCTTGAACTCCACCTCCACACAAACTCGGGCAAATCTTGCTCTATCCACATTCAAAGTCGTAGAATCCACTTTCAGTGGCTTTCCCAGCCCTTTCGCGATGCCCATTAAAATTGTCTTATGATAAAAATTGACCGGTAGATTAGACAACCGAACCCAAACTGGCGTAGTAATAATATCATCCCTTGCCGGATCAAACTCTGGCGACCACTCTCGGACCATAAGATGACTCCCAAATGCTCTCCATGGTCCTCCCGTTAGCACTGACAAATACTCTTCCTTATCTCCGAATCGGACCATGAAGAAATTTCGAGGTAAATCAATCACATGCATCACCCCTCGAGGTTTCCATATCTCCTTGAGTTTCCGACTCATAACAGCAATTGGTATACTTCTCCCCAAAACTTTCACAAACATGCAATGTTTCCATAGTCCGTTCATCGCCATCAATACCTCTTCTCCAATCGTTATTACCGGTTCCCCTTCATCCCCATTTGGGAACTCCACACGCAGCCTCTCCGAAACGAACCCTTCATCCACGACCATCTCCGGAGTCAGCCTACCCCCAACACAAGTCCTCGTTACCTTCATCGCCCATGACTCACCCCTATCCGGTGGATCTCCTGGTGGCCTCCCCAACTCAATACTCTCCGTCATCAAAGCATCATCATTCGTAACCCTAGAATCGCCCTCGCCGTTCATTTTTTTCTCTCGCTCAGTAAACAACTGAATAAGAAACTATATGATATAGAAATGAAATGTGGAGAAATATGAAATGATTAGAAAAGAAAGTGAAATAATCAAAAGACCGATAGAAAATTTGGTAAATTAACAGTTTCTAGATTTTTGTATGTTTTTTTAGACAATCAGATTCAGACCTTTTTTTCTTTTTTGCAGGCGAAGAGACAATTTTTTAGTGGAAATTTTTGTTTTTTATAATGATTTAGAAATTCAGTTTATTTTTTATAAATTTAATTAAGAGAAAATGAGAAAGGAGGAGAGGGACGTGAGAGTGAAAGAGACATTAGAAATTTGCAGATCATTTCACATATAAGACAATGCTTTCAAATTAAGCTTTTGCTTCTGTCATCTTCTTATCTGCAAATATACAGATTATATATAATAGTATATATGTCTATATATATTTGTGAAAGGTAGTAAATATTACAGTGGGATTTTTGTGATTTACAACATTAACTTATCACTGCCATTAAAAGGTACACTTTTTGGTCCAATTGGTTTTTATATCGAAAATGTAACCGTTGGAATCGAACTCAAATAATGTAATAAAGTACTACATCTGCTTTTAATGATTAATATTAATATTTATTATATTATACTCCCTCCGTTCCAATATGTAAGTAGTCTTGACTAAAAGCACGGTGTTTAAGAAATTACTTTTTCTTATAAAAAATATCTTTTAATATACATAATAAATATAATTTAATCAAACCTAAAAAAGACTACAGATTATTATTGGTCACACAATATTCAATAAATGTGAAAAGTATCTAGGATTCTCAAAACAACTTATATTTTGGAACGGATGGAGTACTATTAATGTCCTTCTTACCATTTACCGATTAGTTACCGAGTCTATAAATGATTATTACTTTATTAGTACTCCTAAGTCCTAAGTATTAACCTTATTCTCTGGAGATTAATCTTTTTAATTAGTAACGTAAAGACTTGTATTTTTCCATCTATGTCATACTACGTGTATTACAACATGGACATTTAGTATACACATGCACTTTTTTGGGATAAAATATACAAATGCACATTTAATAGTTGTGTGTATTTATATCAATAAGTTAAGGGGATGTGTATATTATAAAAAAAATATTTATAGAGAAGCCGATCCCAATACGGCATGTTCTTTCTTTCTTATTTCCAATTGTTTTTTTTAGAGACTAATTTTCAAAATTTCAGTGATAAAAACTCATATATCTTTCCATAGGATTTAAGTTTTGTGACTTTTGTCTAAATATTTTCCACATAATTCATGTGACATAAATTTAAACTAAAAATAGAAAAATAGCGTAACCTTTGGAACAATTTGAAAAAACGCTATTAGACCAAATGCTATTTAATACTAGTATTTATATTTCGTATTTGCCACAAGATTTGCAATTTTATAAGAAATTATGAAATCTGACCAGGGACTAACTAAGCTTTCAAGTCGTTTGCTAAAATGATAAGCAATCTCAATTCTCTTTTCAGTTTTGATAGTCTTGTTTCAAAAAAGAAGACAGCATTTTGATTTTTTTTTTTTTCAAACACAAAACAACTTTTAAGTTTCAATTACCATTAACTTTAGGGTTAATTTGCTCACTAGCCAATAAAAAAATTATAATTAGTAAAGTAGCAAAAATTAGCTCACATGTCATAATGATGTCCAATAGATTTAGGTTAAATGGTTATGAATTTAGTTATAGATTTTTTAGTTATTAATCCTAATTCCCTTTAACTTTAAATAGTGAATGAGGTTTTTTTCGCTGGGGAGTTTAATTTGTGATTGCTTGTATATGTATAGCTTTATGTTAGTTTTGTTTTGTGAGATGTTAGTGATGGTGATTTGCTAGTTTTTGCACAACATAACATTGGTATATGCAGTTGAGTATATGTTCAACATTTTGAATTTTTTATCAGCATAAAATAATAAATTTACTATAGTTTATAATGTGGGAAATTAGGCCTACTAACCAAGAAAAAAACTATAATTCAAATCCTAACTATTTAACCTAAATCTAATGATCAAATTTGAGCCACATAGATTAGTTTTAGTTAGTTTACTAACTATATATTTTTTTGGTTAGTTGGCAAATTAACCCTTATAATGTTTGCATGGTCAAAAATCAGAATTGCTACCAAGTAATGGTTTAGAAATTGGAAGCTCACTAGCTGATAAACTCTTGGCAAGTGAGGTGAACTTAGAAAATGGTTTCAAGTTGTGTAGTATTGTTCGTCGGAGGAAAGTTTTCCATCGTATATATTTTTGGTGTGGTCGAACATTATGTGCACATATTATCATGAGAATTCATTCAGTCGTTATTTATTAATTGCTGGTTATAGAGCATTTCGATAAATCGTATGCTCGATTATATTCAGTTAGTTGTATTGCATTTGATGTCCCAAGAATTGGGAAGTTCACCTACAAATTGGAGTTACATTTAGGTGTCCATCATCGCTTTTCTTTTAACCATCATCAACTTGGGAAGACTGTGTGAAATGTAATTGATTAGTCGTTTTTATGGTCAATTTATGTGAATATGATTGATAATTGGTGCTCTATGTCTCAGGGTAGTTACAACGTTTGCTTATGTTCTTGATGCAGGTGATTTTCTGGATCTATGAGCAGATAAATCTTTATATGAATCACGTGTTGTTGTGAGGTAAATAGATATATTACGTATAATACTGCACCAGTCATATATTAAACCAAAGCAATACACTTTTTTTTCCAAAGCAATACACTTTCTTATATCTGACTTCTCTTTTCTTGATCTTAACCTTTTTATCTCCTTCCGACTTCGTGCTCTTGAAAAAATAATATGTAACTTACCTGCAAATAGATGTTTCATCAATGTCATTTTCATTTACCTATACGATAGTGCATAAACCCTTTAAAAATATAGATCGTTGGTTAATTGTATGTCAAGCTATTCTTGCTTGTTTTCATCTGCTGCACTTACCCTAGCCGGATTATTATATTTTTTATGTCCATCCCTATTTCAACACCACCAAATTCAAACAATTTAGTCAATATGATTAGTTTAGCTCTCAAGTCAATTAGGAGTTAATTATCAAGATTGAGATTGCATTTGATTATGATCTATTCGCATTATTCTATAAAAAATTGGTGGAACATTAATATGATTGGTTGACTTGTAACGGTTACGTGTGGTTGTCCTCTTGTCTTATGTAATTAAGAATCAAATCCATCTAACTTTACACCAAAGTTTCTCTCCGCCGTCCAATATAATATAACTATTTATGTCAATTTGTCAATACATATTATACTCGTTTAATATCATCAGATACGCGAATACAGTGAACGAATTGTTTTAGATAGTGTACCGACAAAGGTATCACGACATATGACATTTTATCACAATTTCATCATTTTTGTAACATCAAATTTAATAAAAAGCTTACCATAAAGATATATTTTAGAATTATGGTTTATATCCATATCTTGATTAGTCAAACTAACTACGTTGCTTACAAATAAATCAAACTATTCAATTTCGTCATTTTGTAATGCGTGTTTGAAGACTATGGCATAGATGGGTGTGAGTACGTTTTCTTTATCGCTCTCTTACATCAACAGAATATATATTTGTAATACTTAAAACACAAAACAAACGGTTCATAAATATGATTTCAAAACCAAATGATAATGGATTAGTGATTTTTAATATGGGAAACGAATTGTATAAATACTCTAAACCAAAAATCATTTCTTCACACATAAAATTATTTAACAATTTCAATCTGATTAGTCGAAATAATATTGTAAAAAAAAATCGGTCAATGAAATATTACGGTTACCATCCTAAAAAATTAGTTGGATGGTTAAAAATATGAATCACAACTTAATCATTATAGAAAAAACTTCACGACGGGACAATTCAACGGTTTTATCCACAATCTGTTATTCCTTGGTTAGGTTTTTAAAATTATAATAATGGCAGGCGCATGGAGATTAGACGGATACTCACTAATTAGCAAAAGTACTCATTTCCTTTGCAGGTGCAAGTCACGTGTTATGAAATGGGCCTAGGGAATGTAGAAGTGAGGCCCAATACGATAAGGGACCACCACAGAGTGTATTAAACCAATTCAACTGTAAATGGCGGTTGGTCGGTCCACGTTACAAATTAAAGTGGCCATGTGGTTTCGTTCTATCACTGACTGACCAATACTGAAACATAACTAGAAAATTATATGCTATTGACCGTAGTGCAAACATACCCTAATATTAAAGCTATGAATGGTGATCTAGTAGTGGGCGATTTATATGCACTAGTATTATATGCACTAGTACTTATTTAAGTTGCCCTGTATTTATTTTTGTATACATTCAGTTTTCGTTTCAATCGTTAAGCATCGCTTGTTCTACTTATCCCACGTAACATACTGATCTCATTTGTACCATTTGAACCATAAATTTGGGTAAAACTGTTTGAAATCAATAGCTCTTTAAAAAATATCAAAATCAGATGAATTTTATATCAATTTTGTTATGTCAAAAATCAAGAGCTCATATGAAATGCTATATAATTTGTGGTGGTTAATCTTTTACATTTTTATAAGTAATACGTAGAATTTTGGGCCGGAACTCATATATATTTTTTCATTCAAAACTTTTGTCTCTTCTCAAACAAAAATCAAACTAAAAATATAAGAAATTTCGAAATCTTTAAAAGGTCATATAAAATTATAAATGCTTTTGTTGATTAACACCCATTTGATGTTGTTCAAATATAAGGAATCTCTGTCTCTGTGTCACAAATTGTTCGTCCTCTATAAAAATCAAACAAAATATTTTGTCAAATGATTATGCCAGTCATTAACTAATATTTGTTTTTAGTTAAAGATAGTGGGCTCTTTCAGTGGGCAATTGTTACGGCCCAAATCTTACCTTTATTTAGACCCACATTTTTACCACTCACACTTGAAACGCAACGTTTAATATCTGATTACGTTAAACGCACCGTTTCACAGCTAAACTCTTATCCCCTCCAAAAACCTTCCATTGCATTTCTCACTCTCTCACTCTTCTCCAATGGCGTTCACGTTTCTCTCTCCTAACCCAGTCTTTCTCTCTCTAGGTTCCACCACCTCTTCCTTCTCCTACAAACCTCTTCTCTTACCATTTTCCAGAAATTCTCGTAATCTCCCGATCTCAGCCGGACCTCGTCGGAATTCGTACCCAAACCCTGCAGATGACGATCCACCCGAAGCTCCGGAGGATTCAATGCACGGAGTATCAAAATTCCAGCAGATTCAGCGTCAAGCTGCTCGTGCTCGGAAGCTAGAAGAAGACGATTTCGAGAAGAATCGGAACACGTATCTCTCCGCCATCGCCGATTCGGAGGACGCACCGGAGACGGGAAGAGACGACGACGTAGAATCTAGCGGAGATTTGTTCTCAGATATCGATAGAGCTATATCGATGAAACGTAGCGAGTTCGTTAAACAAGGATTGCTTAAACCTAATCCTCCCAAATCGGCGTCGTTGAAGAAGATTGAAGAGGAAGATGGTGAAGAAGGTGATGTTTCCGATGAGCTTGACGAAGAAGAAGTTGTGGATTTGGATGAGATTGATAAACTTACTGGATTAACTGAAGTTTCTGATGAAGATGATTGGGTTGATGAAGAACGTAACCCTAGGATCAACAAGAAGAACGAAATTGGATCTGATCATCAATTTGAATTCGATTTGGATGATTTTGGTGGATCTAAAGTGAGAATTGTGGAACCTAAATTCAAATTGAGCTTAGCTGAGTTATTAGATGAGAGTAAAGTAGTACCGATTTCTGTTTACGGCGATTTAGACGTCGAAATCACCGGAATTCAGCAGGATTCACGAGGTGTAAGTGCCGGAGATCTCTTTGTTTGCTGTGTAGGAAGTGAAAACGACGGAGATTCGTTCTTGAGTGAAGCAGATAAGAGAGGAGCAGTGGCTGTTGTAGCTAGCAAAGAGATTGATATTGAAGATACTTTAGGTTGTAAAGCGCTTGTGATCGTTGAAGACACTAACGCGGTTTTAGCAGCTTTAGCTTCCTCGTTTTATAGGCATCCGTCGAAGAACATGTCGGTGATCGGAGTTACAGGAACAAACGGGAAGACGACCACTACGTATTTAATCAAAAGCCTTTACGAAGCGATGGGTGTGCGAATGGGATTGTTTAGCACGGTTTCTTGTTATATCCATGGTGATAATAAATTAGATTCGCCTACTACGAATCCTGATACGGTTTTGGTTCAGAGTTTGATGGCTAAGATGTTGCATAATGGAACTGAAGCTTTGGTTATGGAAGCTTCTCCTCAAGAACTTGCTTTAGGGAAATGTGATGAAGTGGATTTCGACATTGCGGTTTTCACAAATTTGACTAGAGAAGATACGGATTTTCGTGGTTCTGACGAAGAGTATAGAGATGCTGAAGCTAAGTTGTTTGCAAGAATGGTTGATCCGGAAAGGCATAGGAAAGTTGTGAACATAGACGATCCAAACGCAGCGTTTTTCATTAAGCAAGGAAATCCTAAAGTTCCGGTTGTGACATTCGCCATGGAGAACAAGAAAGCCGACGTTCATCCGTTAAAGTATGAGCTTTCGTTGTTTGAGACACAGGTTTTGGTTAATACTCCTCAAGGTATACTGGAGATCTCTTCGGGTTTGTTAGGACGGCATAACATTTATAACATTCTTGCTGCTGTTGCTGTTGGGATTGCTGTTGGTGCTCCTCTTGAGGATATTGTAAGAGGTGTTGAGGAAGTCGATGCAGTCCCGGGAAGGTGTGAATTGATTGACGAGGAACAAGCTTTTGGTGTTATTGTGGATCATGCTAATACACCTGATGGCTTGTCAAGGCTGCTAGATTCAATCCGAGAGCTTAAACCGAGAAGAATCATTACCGGTATATAATTTTTTTTCCACCCGTTTGATACTTCTTATCATTCCTATACTTATATAAAGTTTTTTGTTGAAGTAATCGGTTGTGAGGGAGAGAATGAGAGAGCGAAAAGACCGGTTATGACCAAAATCGCTACTGAAAAGAGCGATGTGACGATGTTGACATCTGATAATCCAGGGAATGAAGATCCATGTAAGTAACTCTAAGATTAGGTCGAGTCTATAAAACCTTGAGTGTGTCCTGAGGTATACTAACAGTATAGTAAAATTCCCGATTTGGTTTTAGTGGACATCTTGGATGACATGTTGTCTGGGATTGGATGGACGATGCAAGAGTATTTGAAACATGGTGAACACGATTACTATCCGCCTTTAGCAAATGGTAATAGACTCTTCCTTCACGATGTTAGACGTGTAGCTGTGCGTTGTGCTGTTGCTATGGGTGAAGAAGGTGACATGGTTGTAAGTATTCAAAATACTTCCCACTCTATTTATAGTCCTCAATGTCTTACGAGCAATCTCAGCTTCAACGTAATATAATATAAGCTTAGCTTTGCTTGACATTGCTCTGTTTTTGCAGGTCGTAGCAGGGAAAGGCCATGAAACGTATCAGCTTGAAGGGGATAAAAAAGAGTTCTATGATGACCGAGAGGAATGTCGTGAAGCATTACAATACGTCGATGAGCTTCACCAAGCTGGAATAGACACAAGCGAATTCCCATGGCGGTAAGTGGAACTATAACAACAGAAGACAATCCGAGATTCTAATAATTGAGAATTGCTGAAAGGTAATCAATATTTGTTCTTTACTTTGGTTATGCAGGTTACCAGAGAGTCATTAATAACTCTGTGGTGAGATCATTGGAACAGAAGTTAAAGCTTATTAGCTAATCCATGAAATCAGATTGACTTCCACCGCGGCTCAATCCTCTTGCGAAGATCAGTTCATGAATTCTACACAAGAGACTTGGAGGTATCTAACCTTGTGAGTTACCATTACCTTAAAGTTTAAGAGGAAACTCAAGATCTCGAAATGGCGAATTCCACTAAAATTTTCTTATATTTATGAGAGGTTGAAAATGGAAGAGTTGCTTGGGAGATGTAAGAGTTGTTTTCTTTCTCATTGTTACTGCAGATTCTAAAGGTGGAAGAAGATGTATACAAATTTTGCACGTGTTAAAACCCAAAAATGTAAGTGGTTGTTTTGTTTGTGTATGTAGTTATTTAGAGATAGCATGTGTTTAATTTGGATATAAACCAATTCAAACCGATTTAGAGTCTAATTCGGTTTAATTATAACTAATATCTCTTTCTAGTGAACCGAAATTAGGAATACATGATTGAACAATACAATAACAAGGTTTAGGCCTACTGGCCTAGTGATATATATATGTGACGAAAACAAAAAATTATGTAAGTTTTGCAGGGAATATAGCATTCGGAAAATATAAAATTGAAATTTATTTCTGGTTATAAATTGAAAGATTCTCAATATCCATTAGTCTTTGGGACCGCTACGAAGCCAATACTAAATTAATATAATCAGTAAGTACTCATAATAATTATAATAATTTGGTTACGCATACAAAACAACATGGTATGTCCTATGAAATTGTCGCAACAAAGGTCAATTCATTATCACGTTGTTTTCGTCATAGACATACGTGTTCGAAATAAATATACTACTGATTTGATTTTGACAAGAGTATGAAATAACCAATTTAGCTAAACCGGTCCATTTGGCTCTACCTAACGTCGTCGTTTTCAATGCTCCTCACTTTTTCTCTCTACTCTCTCGCTTACGTCACTTTCCACAGATCCAAACAATAAATAAATATCTGATAATATTCCATTTTTTTATTTTCTTCGAATATTTCCCTAATTGATTTTATTTGCTATCTTTCCGTGTTTCACTCTTCTCTCTATCTCTCGTTCTCTTCTTCATTGATTCTGTGTGATAAATCCGAGAGGAGAATCCTTGGAGCATTCCATGGATTCCCTGAGATTTCTCCGGATTCTTCTTCTTTCCGCTTCGATTTTGCTCGTTTCTCTCATTTCTTCAGTAATCGCCGGTGATATTGTTCATCACGATGATAGAGCTCCGAAGAAACCAGGTTGCGAGAATGACTTCGTTTTGGTACTAAATCTCTACCCAGTTTCTCGATTCTCGCTTCGAATTTTGCTTGTTTCGTGACTGATTTCGTTAACAATTCCAACGAATTTGGTTGATTTTGATCTTTCTGGGTTTTGACGAAGCTGAACAATGAATTTTAGAGAAAAAAAAACTGAAATCGGAGGTTTCTTATTTTAGGGTACTGAAATTTAGTAAGTTTTGAGTTGAAATTTACTGCTTAGCTTGTAGTTGATCTAAGTTGTGGATTCCTTGATTCTGGGTTTTACTTACTTTTTTTGTACAATTTATATCTCTTTCTTAGCAACAAAGTTACTTGTAGTGTTGATTATTGAAGATTGTGATGTATAATTCTAGTTACTCCTTTGGATTCTAAGAACAAAAATTGAGAAATTGTGACTTTTCATGAGCTTTTGTTGCTTCACTCATATTTTAATCTTGCTTTTCTACTATAAGGTGAAAAGTTTTTACTAAATTGAATTAAGTGTGTGATTTTGTCACCTTGTTGTTTCTTTAGGTGAAAGTTCAAACATGGATTGATGGTGTTGAGGAAGTGGAGTTTGTGGGCGTCGGGGCTAGATTCGGGAAGCGGATAGTGTCTAAGGAGAAGAACGCGAACCAGACACACCTTGTTTTCGCGAATCCTCGTGATAGTTGTACACCGCTCAAGAACAAGGTTTCTTTATCTACCGTATTTCACTACCTATGGCATAGAATCAATGCATTAAAACTTGTTGTGATTTTGAGAGTGAATACGTTAACTTACCCGGTTCAATCTTTGTTAGCTTTCTGGAGATGTTGTTATTGTGGATCGGGGCAACTGTAAGTTCACAGCTAAGGCAAATCACGCAGAAGCTGCTGGTGCTTCTGCTCTGCTCATCATAAATAATCAAAAAGGTAAGTTATTTTGTTTCTAGGTGACTGTTGAAACTGTCTAATTGCTTTGATGTTATCATAGCGATCAGCAATTTTTAATCTTATTTGTAGAATCTGATGTTTTATATGTTTCTTTGTCTGACAGAACTTTACAAAATGGTTTGTGAACCGGATGAAACGGATTTAGATATAGACATTCCTGCCGTCATGCTCCCACAAGATGCTGGTGCAACCTTGCAAAAGATGCTCACCAACAGCACAAAAGGTAAATCCTAATGATGATCTGTTTAGCTTTTCTTTGTTTGCAATCACGATATGCTTCAGAATAAGTCATTCCGAATCAATATATGTATCGGTTAACTCTCTAATCTTATGTACTTAATGCAGTGTCGGCGCAGCTTTACTCCCCAAGACGACCAGCTGTTGACGTAGCTGAAGTCTTTTTGTGGTTAATGGCTATTGGTACCATTTTGTGTGCATCTTATTGGTCTGCATGGAGTGCCCGAGAAGCAGCTATCGAACATGATAAGCTACTGAAGGTCCGTCATTTTCTACTTATTTGGGAACACTAACATTAGGCTAGGAACATTTAGTTGGATGGCTAAGGATAACTTAAACACCCAATGATGCCAAAAGGGACAGAGTAGTTGGTAACTTGGTTTGGCCGAGGAAGAAAAGTCATTTGTAGTATATTGGACAACACGTAGGCATTTCTTTACCATTTTATTTTCCCATTTATGGAAAGGTTGTGTCAAGATAAACATCCAAGGAATAGATAGGTAACGGTTGGCTTTTCTAATGAGCTGGGCCCCTCCTTGAGGCCTTTGTCTGCTTTTGACAAGAGACTCACATGGTTTTGTTTATATGTTGCTTTTGTTAGTGGCTTTATTATCAGTGTTATTATTCTTACGTAAGCATTCTTAGGTCCTAATAATTTCTTCTTTTTTTTTTCACACAAATGTAGGATGCTATAGACGAAATCCCTAACACAAATGATGGGGGCAGTGGTGTCGTAGAGATCAATACTTTTTCAGCAATTATTTTCATAATTCTTGCTTCGGGCTTCCTGGTGATTCTTTACAAGCTTATGTCTTATTGGTTTGTGGAGCTTCTTGTGGTTGTTTTCTGCATTGGTGGCGTCGAGGTACTAATTTATTTTTAGTTCTTTCTTTCTCTCCATCCTCTGAGTACAAGTCTCTTTCAACTTGTGATCATAATTCATACTTTCAATTAAATAGACAAACCGGTTATAGTCTTATATGGTGTTAAACCTTCTTTATCTTCAGGGTTTGCAAACTTGCCTCGTCGCTTTGTTATCAAGGTAAATGCATGATTCTGTTCGACGCATATTCCCTTTAATGCACATCTTGGAGCATGTCATGGACTGTTCTTTCTCTATGTTTATTTTTCAGGTGGTTCCAACGTGCTGGAGATACTTATGTAAAAGTCCCTTTCCTTGGACCTATCTCTTACTTGACTCTTGCAGTTTCTCCTTTCTGCATTGTCTTTGCGGTGCTGTGGGCTGTTTACCGAGATCGCTCTGTCGCTTGGATTGGCCAAGATGTCCTTGTAAGGATTACATCCCCATTCAATATCATTTTCAACTACGATGCAATTCCGTCCGATGGTATTTGACCTCGTTGTTCTATTGACTAGGGTATCGCATTGATCATCACAGTACTACAGATTGTACATGTCCCAAATCTTAAGGTAATTTCTTAAACGTATGCATATAAGTCATCTCAATCTTTCCATATTAAGTATGTGAAAAAGAAGATTCTAATAATGTCACAAATCGCTTGGAACAGGTCGGGACAGTTCTTCTTAGCTGTGCCTTCTTGTACGATATCTTCTGGGTGTTTGTCTCCAAGAAGTTGTTCCACGAAAGCGTAATGATTGTCGTAAGTATCAAACCAATCAGCCATCCATCAATGCCTAAACTCACCTCATAAGTTTCACAAAATGCAATGCTGCCTTTTTCTTTTTTGCAGGTAGCTCGTGGTGATAGGAGTGGAGAAGATGGCATCCCGATGCTACTGAAGATTCCGCGCATGTTTGATCCGTGGGGAGGCTACAGCATTATTGGATTCGGTGATATTCTTTTGCCCGGTTTGCTAATCGCATTTGCTCTCAGGTTCAAAGGCCTTCCACTCTCTCCTATCTTATAAACATCATATACATAGCTTCCTTTCACCAATTTGCAAGCTTCTCCAAACACTTACTTGTGCAGATACGACTGGTTAGCTAACAAGACTCTTCGAACCGGCTATTTTATCTGGGCAATGCTTGCCTACGGATTAGGTAAATTCACGCATAATCCCACAAACTTTCTATATCTTTTATTTTATTCGAATTCATAATCGTTCAACCATTTGAGAAACGCAGGTCTTTTGATTACTTATGTGGCTCTAAACCTAATGGATGGACATGGCCAACCGGCATTACTCTATATTGTCCCTTTCACACTTGGTAAGCCGAAAAATCTCTCTGCATCGCTCTCTCTTTCTTTCTATTGTGTGCATCGTCTGAGTAATATCCGGATGAAAATGCAGGAACAATGTTAACATTAGCTCGAAAACGAAATGATATTTGGATTCTATGGACTAAAGGAGAACCGGAAAGGGCTTGTCCTCACCATGTCCGGCTTGAACAATGCTCAGATGAGAAATGAGACAACCTGACCAGAATGGAACTCAAGATAGTTTTACACAAAAAAACAAAAAAAAGATCTTTCAGTTTTTTTTAATCTATGCTTGTTTATGTTAATTACTTAAAATCATCATTATTGTAGAAGAATACATGATCGTTCTCTGTCTATATAGTTTGTTTGTTTTGTAAGAAAAATGAGTGTTGAAAAAAAAATAACGTGTGTATATATAATGTAATGAAACATAGCCTTTGGAATCTTTACAAAACTATGTCTATGTAATGAAAGAGTTTATGGCAATCAATTTGGTACGTCAAGTTGAAGAAAAATGAAGAATGGGTTATATAATGTAATTAGGGATTCTCTTTCAATAAAGATAGATTACACCAAAGAGTTTAGGTTTTATAAGATCTAAGCTTTTGCCTTAATTTTTTCTTCTTCTTTCAATCAGCAACAAATCAGACCAAACAAAAGACACATAAGAAAGAGGGAAAGAGGTAAATTAGGTGAAAGATTTTGATTAAATGTTCTACCACCATACCTTCCTATACACAAAATCAATTTTTGTTGATCTCTCTCTCACTCACATTTATCCTCAAGAGAATTAGAGAGAGACAAGATATAGAGCTCTTCAGATTTTCCAAAAACAAAAAAACGAATCCTCATTTCTTGATATTAGCCAATGTTTCAGGGTTCCGCGGATCAGTGACCCTAAACCCCAAAATCCTGACCCTTCAGGCTGTTTTGCAATTCTTGAGGAGTTTCTGCAGCTATTCATTTTTTCTTTCCCATTGGGTCTTTTGGTTCTGTCATTCGTGTCGAATCATTTGACTCGACGGGTTAGAGTCCTCTGTTTGTCGAACCGGGAGTTGAAAAATCGGGTCTCAGGTCGAGGGACTTCAGTTTCAGATGCTCACTTAAGAGCTGTTGTGACACATGATCAGATAGGACTGGCTGGTTGTCCTTGTTCCAACCATATCCTGGTTGGATCGAGCTGTTGTTGTCCCAAAATATATGAGGAGGCGTCCTTGGACTACTCAGCGGCCGATCTTGCTGTCTAGGTTCCTGAAAAAAACTGTTGGTGTAAAAGTTTCCGCCACTTCCCGGGCTTCTGCTTGATCCTATGCCTTCTTGCAAGAAGTTAATTGTCGTTTGTCTTTGATGATGGAACGGGATTGCTCCACCGCACCCTGTTAAAGGTGTTGATGAACCGGAGAGAGCGTGGGGACTAGATATTGGGGATGGAGATCTTCTTCCACTAATGTGTGGCGAATGCGAGTGAAAGATTGGACTACCGACTGGTGAAATCGGGCACGACATGTTCCTTGGAGACTGGGATATACTGTGACCAAAAGGAGGAAATTTTAGCAACAAATATGGTTTGATGCTTGGAAAATAACGGTAGAAACAGAATGGCTAATGGATACCTGAATCCCGAGCCTGGTTTTAATCCTCTCTGCTGGTAACTGATTGCATCTTCCGAGTCTAAACACGGAAGACTCCTTGCGTGTCCAATGTCCTGAAACAGACAGATTTGTCAGGCAATCAGAAGCACAGAAAATTTGGAATTGGGGGACACAAGCTTTAATACCAGTGATCTCGTGGTGCTCGAAGGTACATTCATAGTTTCTGCAGACTCCGCACTCATAATAGGTCTTTCCATCGGCATTGCGTTTCTTACAAAAGCGTGATCTAAAAGCTGGGAAGCTGTAGGACGATTTGAGGGGTTTCTTTGTAGGCATTTTCTCACAAAATCTTTCCCTTCTTCAGATAAATGATCAGGGATATCCGGAAGCTCCTTGCTGTTTCCAATCTTAAACATAGCAGGAACCTAAAAAAAGAACTAAAATGCATGAGGAATGAATTTCACATCACTAAATCTTATGTTTCTTTGAGTACTTATGAGTTACTAACCCCTTCATATTGGCTCCACGGAGGTTTCGTTGTAGCCATTTCTAAAACGGTACATCCTAGACTCCATATGTCAACCGCAAGGTTGCTGCCATTTGAATTCTTTATCACCTGAAATCCAAGCAAGATATAATGCATTAGCATAAAGCTTCTCAATATGACATGATACCGACGATTGTAGCAGCATACTGACCTCAGGTGCCATCCAATATGGGCTTCCTTTGAATGATAAAGGACCAGATTGAGCAGTAATCTGCATTTTTTTCATGAATTTATATTAATTTGCAACATTTCTAGCTGGATTTAATGTACTTTAACATTTCTGCTAGAAGCAAACTTTCTAACGGAAAGAAAGCAAAACGAGGGCATGAGATTGCAGAGAACATATCCATACATGTTTTGCCATCCCAAAATCAGCCACTTTTACGCGGCCATGGGGATCTACCAATATATTTGCTCCTTTGATGTCCCTGAACAAAGTTAAAATCCAAATTGACTTAATTTTCCAATTAAAGAAGGAACAAGGAGAAGAAGGAATCAGGAGAAGAGATAGAATTAACTGGCTCACCTATGAACAGTATTTTTGGCGTGCAAATAAGCGAGCCCTGATAAAATTTGTTGTGTGTAGTTACGGATTGCATTCTCACCAAATTGTCCATATTCTTGAAGCAGCTTATAGATTGAACCACCGGAGACATACTCCAGATATATATACAGCTTGTCATCTACCTGTATTGGGACGAGAAAGTGAGTAGTGTGTACCGATGTGCAAGAGTTAGTTCAGCTGACACAGTTGATACTTGATAGTATCGGAGAACAGAAATGTCCAAAAAGCATCAGCAAAACTTACAGTTTCAGAGCCATAATACTGCACTATATTAGGGTGACGTAAACGGCTAAGAACTGCTACTTCCTATAAGAGAAAATCATAAAAGAGGAAGCTGAAAAGGTTAGGAAATTTATTACACTAAATGCACCAAAAGAGCAGCTTTTCATTAGACCAAACAGATGATGATGTGCAAACTCACTTGGCCTAATTGTTGTGCACTCTCCCTTGACTTTGGATCATCTGAGCATAGAGTAACCTCTTTCATTGCACACATCTCACCACTTTCACTGAGGAAGAAAACATAGCTGGTCAAATAGGAGTGGCATAGAAGGGTAACTTATAAGTTCTCCTATCCAATCATATGAAACATAATTTCTACCAAAAATGATCTTAATAGCGAGATCCTTTCTATAGCCAACATCAAGTACGGGACAAAGAGAGCATCTTTTGTATGAGAATCAGACTAGCTTAGTTACGAACCTGTTAAAACCAAGATACACATGTCCAAAACTGCCCATCCCCAGCAATTTCCCTTTTTTCCATCGCGATCCAGGGCTTACTGTAGTCTCTGCCCTTGCTGGACTTCGGGGGACAGATGGCGATGTTGCTGCTGAATATGTGGGCGAAAACGGACAAGTATTTGAGATTAGTAACGGCGGGAGAGGTAGACGGTGACTTTGCTGTTTGATATCTTCAAGTCGTCTGGTAGGTGATCCAGTCGTTGATCCTCCAGCTCGAGGATGAAGAGGTGTAACCGCACCACTCTGTATTCTGGAGCTAGGACCAGGACTTGTCATTCTTGGACTAGGTACAGGAGAACATTCAGGACTAGCCCTGCTTTGTGGCCAAAACAGCTGAGAAGACATATCTCCCCCAATGGAATTATTACCCGAGTTGTAACCTGAACCTGGGCTTGAGCACTGTCCAGATCCAAGCAAGGAAACATCTGAATATGGTTTGCCTATCAACAACCCGTGGTTTGAGACATGGTCTGGGACAAAGGATCTCATTGGACTCCTAGAAGGACTAGACAATAAGCTATCTGGGGCACTGCAGAGCACTAAGTCCCGTTGCGGGATTTGTAGATTCTTCACATGAGTGCCCAGAGGTCTTCGCCTAGGAGATGTCGATAGAATCCGATTTTTGTTGGGCAAATTTGGGATTGGCTTGAACATCTCAGCTGAGTTTTTGTTACTATGCAGGGGTTGATCCCTATACATAAGAGAAGGACAATAACATGTTCAGACATAGAGAGCAAGAAAAAGAAAGCTCACTGAAAAAGATACCACACTTTAAACTCACCTCGAAGAAATGTTTATTGCTGTTCTGTTCCCATTTTCACAATCAGAAGCCAGTGGACTGAGAAGAGAATCTGATGGGTTGTCACCCACAGAACTTCCACTAGACACAGAAGCGGTGGTAAAATCAGCCTCGGCACCGGAATTATCAAGCACGCTGGAAGCACCATGAGGCTTTGGAAGTGGCAGACATGATGGCTTCAAACTTACATCTGAACCTGGTCTCTGTGATCCATTCATTCCCGAATCAGTGCCCATTACGCTAGCACGGACAGTAGGACGAGGAAGAGGTACAGCAGGAGATCTCTCTGCAAAACTCTGACATCGAGAAACCCGAGTAGAAGGAGACGGAGATCTTGATGGTAACCGAGATATAGCTCCTCTTTCAGCTACAATTTCATCACGTCGTCTTCGTGACTTTCTCGATCGACCATTAGACCTATCCTCAGACGCAAACCCCAATTTCCGATTAAATGCATCGATAATACTCTCCTTATTAGCTTTCTTCTTTTCATCTTTTGATGAATTTTTACTCCACCAAGGCATGATCTTTCCACAAACCAGGACACACACTAAAAAAAATCTTTCAAAGACCCTGCTCAACACACTACAACGTAAACAACCCCTTTGACCACTTCAGAGATCATACCTAGTTGACCCAACAGAGGTCAACAAATGAAAAGAAGTCCCAACAAAAACTTCATTTTTTTATCCCATTGATGTTTGACCAATACACAGAAGCAGCTGCAAAAATCTGATTACCACAATAAAAGCAAAGTGTTAGGGTTTCAACAAACATAAGAATCACAAATCGTCTTGCAAATTCCAAAAATTTATCAAGCAACCTAGAAATTTAGCATCTTAGTAATAATATCAAAGAGAATCAATGTGATCATCTTCTCATTTAGCTTAGTCAAGATCCATTTCCAACAGTAACCTTAAAATTCTCCACCTTTATCAACAGATCTACACAGCCAAATTCCAATACTGAGAAACCTAAGAAACCCAGTAAACAACAAACACAAAAAACCTAAGGTAGAAGAAAAAACCCAATTCCTCAAATCGGTTGGATTAAACTACAGAACAAAAACACCAAAAGCAAGTTGAAATCGATTGCGAAAAGCTTAATCAAGACCTATTTTTGAAGAAATTACCAGATTCAGTAGAATCAATCGAAAGCTCAGACTCTGAGCAATCGAGAATCGAAAAAAGAAGAAGCTTCAGATCCCTAAATCGATGCTTAAAACTTTGCAGCAGCTTCCAAATTGCAGTGAAGTGAGTTAGTGACAGAGGAAGAAAGAAGATAACGAAGAAGACGAAGACGAAGACGAAGACGAAGAGGTAGGAATTTGGTAGAGAGAGAGAGAAAGAAAGAGAGAGCGCGTTTGAAGAAAGCATTCACTGTCAGATTTCTTCTTGGTGCGTTAATCTTTGTAGTAACGAAGATAAACCGATAATATAAATGATACTAATAATTAATTAATTATTTTGTTTTTTATATCTTTAAAACTATTTTTTGTTTAGTGAAAAAGACATAACTTTTAAAGAAATGAAAATTGAAAAGACTGAGTTCTGATTTCATTCTGATTTTTTAAAGATTTTTCTATATATGTTTTTTGGTTTGCCATATTTGATGGGTTCAAATTAATATAAACAAAATATCTTTATAAAAAAAATTTGTGTGATTGATAATAAAAATAAGACTTTTAAAAGTTGAGGAAGAAATTCTTGATTAGTGGACTAAATTTAATGAATATCGTTTTTTGTTTCTAAGTTGTTTGTTTGATTCTAACGAATTTTTTTTTTGTGAATATTCAAATTTGAGAATTATTTTTTTCACCTATATATGCTAAGTTTGTTGAATTGGTAATTCTTCTTTTATTTTTTGTAATTCAAGTATGGGAAAATATGAATTATTTCCAAATCATTAAGTAGTAAATGAAAAAAATACCATATCCGATATATTTATATATACATGTTCTACATTAAGATAGTGTTAAGCAGTGAGTGATGGATATAATGCGTGTATAAGATGAATGTAGTGTGTATAAGATAGCGTAATTTTCTATTTACAATGTACGGGACAATTTTATTTTAAAGTTAGGGTTAATACAATTAAAGTTATGTAATTGATAAAATATAAAAATTTCAAATCTTGAATTGGTAAATTAAGTTAATGAATCTTGATTATAATTGTCTGATTGTTTACAAATTTGAGGATTATTTTCTTGATCTACGCTAAGTTTAATTATTGAGTTGGTATGGGACGAATATGAAAATAGTTCCAAAGCATTGGGTCGTTTAGTGAGAAAACAAATAAAATGTGACAAGAGGGCGCATGTTGTGTTCTAACACGTCACCTAATCGATCTTAACGGTCCGATTGGAGATAATGATGTCACATAAGGCTTTTGTGTAACGCGTTATCATCATATTTATGAATGTAAAGCACATACCAAAATGTATAAAATAAAAATCATACATGATTAGTTTGGTTTTTATTAAAAACACAAGGTACGTGTGTAGTTTATCGACCAACAGATTTATGGAGATTGTTTTAGGTGGATAACAATATCAGACTGCATCAAGATATGATTCTGTTCGAATAATATAGGTTTACATATATTTTATCCAAACCTTACTCTATGACACTATTTATGATGTATATGTTTTTGTATGGATGCAGCTTTGCCATAATTTTGATGTTGCTTTTCACATGTTTCACTTTTATACATAACGTATAAAATACATGATTGATTTCAAACGGTATAATATTGTAAGTGACTATATATAAGAAGAAAGAAAGAAATGAAAACCTCATTCTGCCTTTATATATGTTAGTTTTATTTATATATGTTATGTTTTAAATTAAATTTTAAACAATCATTTTCCCATTAATTATAAAAAATATAATACAAAAATTAACATGTATAATCATTATTTGTGTTTTTATGTAACAAAGTAAAAAAAATATACGGGTTTGTTTTCACTTTTAACATTTTTTCCTTGAACTCAAATTCGGCAAATATAATGGCGATAAATCGTATTTTTATTTTTTAAATGTGATTCTACCTTTTTTTTCTTATACTATTAATTAGAGTATTTATCATTTAGTGTACATAAAACGATTAATGTACATAACTATGTGATACTACTTAGGAACAAAGACATCTATCAAATTTATTTTCTTTTTCCCTAATACGTAAATGGATAAAATTATTGCATGTCAATGTCATCTTTCACGTGTTTGGACGATCATGTTAAATTAGAACCTTACTTAATATTCGGTGGTTCATTGCTTTGCATCGTTGACCTTTGCGTTTTCTTTCAGCTTGACCTCGATCCTCACGACACAAGTAATATTATACTACTATAAGAATAAGTATAATGACATTGACAATGATAAATAATAACGATAACGACAATGGCGATACTCATATTTTGCGGTATATATATAAACGTATGTTTTTCGATCAAAAAAAATATATATAAACGTATGTATTTCGAAAAAAGTAAATATAAACGTATGTCCTCATGTATTATTTTATACTATTTTCTTGGCGTAAGTTTTAAAAATAGAAAAAGCAAGTGTGAACTCATACATGGAACTCTTCAGCATGTAGAATCACACAATTGTAATTAAACAAATATCATAAATTAAAGCTTTTCATAGAGATTGCAATTAACAATTAGCTAAATATCCGACTAGGTACGTACCTAACCGAGTAATCGTGACCCTTGAATTTATTTACCAATTCCCAAATCATTTTCTTTGAAAGCGTTGCTAGTATAATGTGTAGCAAGAATCACACATACAATATGGTTTTTTTCTCAAACCAAAGATAAATAATTACGTTAATTATCTTTTGCTTACTAACACACACCATCGTCCATTCGTCATGCCAAACCAGCAATCAATTCAACTTCACCATACTTACCATCATTAGTCCCAATAATCTCACTTTTTCCACAACTCTCAAATTTCCTCATCTCATTCACCAATTTCTCCACCGTCAACGTCAAATCCCTTTTATGCACATGCATTTTAAGACCATACTTCATGAACAACGTCAACGACATCTTCTGCTCCACTCGATGTTCCGGAGCAACCGTTAGCCGATGCCGGAGCAAAACCGACGCCGTGATCGATTTCATCTGCAAATAAGCTAAATCTTTACCTAGACAAATCCGTGGACCGGCATTGAACGCTACAAATTTGTATTGGTTACGATTTATTTCGTTTTCTTCTAGCCATCTTTCCGGTTTAAACTCTAGACAATCTTCACCCCAAATGAATTTCATTCGTCCAACCGAATATATCGAATATGTAACGTTTGATCCGGCCGGAACAAATGTCCCGTCTGGTAAAACATCGCCAGCCACAACAAATTTCGAATCTTCCGGTACGGATGGATATAGCCTTAGCGTTTCGGACAATGCCGCTTTCAAGTAAACCAATTGGTCAACTTCATCGAAAGTCAATGCCCCGTCGGTCCACGTTGAGATGTTAGTGTCACGTGTCTTGATAAGAACGGTGCAGATCTCGGTTACGATTTTATCTTCAACACGTGGGTTAAGACTAACCAACCAGAAGAACCAGCTCATGGCAACTGATGACGTGTCACGTCCAGCTAGGATGAAGTTTAATACCACGTATTTAAGAAACTTATCCGAGTAGGATTCCTTTTTCCTCATGAACCTTGACAATAGATCGTTGTGGTGGGACCCATTCGGTTGCTGACTCAGCAATTCGAGCTTACGTGTACTAATGATCTCCGATAGGTAATCGTCCACGTGGCTAATGCTTTGGCTCATGTCGTCTTCTAAGCCGAGCCGAAGCCATTTTCTGATCTTCCATATAAACTCTGGCAAAATAAACCGTTGAAGAGTGGCTTCTGTGACTCCATCAAAAGCCACCGCAAAGCCATTTTCGGGAAAATCTTCTGATAGCGTCCGCGGATCATTACTGAATGTTAAGCCGCAAATGTTATCGAACGTGAGCCGTAAAAGAATATCTTGAAGATCCACAGGCTCAGCGCGGTTTGAAGCCGATTCAAGAATCGGCACAAGTCGGTTCTTGATGGCTCGATCAACCCAACGAGCCATGGCTTGACGAAGGGTACGAGTGGTAAATTCCAATGCGGTGGTCTTACACTGAAACCGCCATGTGTCACCATCAGAATTAACGATTCCGTCTCCTAACAGATCATGGAAGACCGATTGCCAACTAGGCCCTTTCGGATAGTTATCAAACCGGGTCTTGAGTATATGCTCAAGATTCTTCGGGTCACATGTGACGGTCACGTGGCCTTGTTTCTTAGCCAAGAACGGGATCGGGAAAATGCACGTTTGGTACGTGCCGCCGCACGTGCGGAGATTATTGGCGATGAAATCATGCATACGATGAGCATTGGTGATGAGTGCTGGAAGACTGCCCAATAAGGGCCAAACACGTGGAGCTTTGTAAGATTGGCGTAAAGAGACGAACCATATAAAGTAGATTACGGTGACGGTAAGGATGATCACAACCGTTGATCCATCCATTTTTGTTATATTTATTAGTGTGGAAGAAAAGAGAATAGAGAACTTGTAAAATGAGATGTAGTGTGTGTGAGGAATGGAAGATATATGGTATTAATGTTTTATAGATAAAGGAACAGAACATATAATGTTTTAACAAGAAAAGTAAGTGTAACTAATAAGGCAACTAAGTTGTTGTTGATAAATTTCACATCCCAATATTTTGGGACGTAGTTGTATTGCATGTGTGTGTGTTGTGGAAAGTGTTATGTTTGCCTCTATGCCCATTGTAGTACAACCTAATATTGTATGCATTAATTCACCTACATTATACGAACTTTATTTTTTTTTCCTCTCTTATGAGTTTGTCCATATTATTTTCCTAACTATACACATGATTTATTCAGACGAAAATGTTTGAATATAAGTTTTTAGAGGTCTATCTAATATCATTTGGTAAACTATGAATAAATTTCTAATACATGATCTAAAACGGCATTAATTGTATTTGGGTAGTAGAAAGTTGAGAAAATACTTGAGAAAATATTAGATAGACCTCTAAAAACTTATATCCAAAATCTAAAGTTCTTAAACGGCACTTCAACTTAAAATACGGCATTAATTGGGTTTAAAAGTTGGGGTTGTTGTGAATAATAACTTAGACAAGTTATATATTCTTTTACTTGTAACCCAAGCAACAAAGTTACTAAGGCAAAAGCTTGATTAGTCGTGAGATGTAGTGTTTTGTAGAAGAAAGATTTTTATTATTGCTTCTTCTTGTTCTCTTACTTATGCACATCTTATACATATATATAGAGAAAATATATGGATGTTAATAATACACTTGGACTAACTAATAACCATAAGTGTGTTTGATTAATAATGGAGAGATGTGTTTAACTCTCAATGAAAACACTTGTCCATATTTGAAGTTGAAGATGTATGATGAATAATCACCACAAATTTATAACACTCCCCCTTGAGTATTCATCATCTTCGATATGTCCGATCTCAGACTGCCTCGTTAAAAACCTTCCATGAAAAACCCAGTAGGAAAAAACCATGGCAAGGAAAAGAGTGCAGTCCCTCACTTGAAAAAGATTGAGATGATCTTCTCTTCATAATTTTCGTAGATGCAATCTCCCCCTCAAATAAATTTTGTCTCTTCAACGATTCCATAGAGTGATTCATTTTGATCATTCTCTTCACTCGTCTTGGTTTCATCAATATATGACAAAACATTTGGAAGATTGATAAACCTTTCTTATTGAGATGATAACATTCCTCTTAGATGTCTATCGTTGGCGTGTTCTTGGTTGTCTCGTTAAAAACCTCGTCATGGAAAACCCAGTGGGACTAAAACCATGATAAGGGAAAAAGAGTACAACCACGCTCATCATCATATTTTCTCCCCCTAGAAACATCATCCTTACAAGATGTATTCCGTTAATATATACCATTCTTTTGGGAGTTTTTGCGTGTTTTATGCTGCCTCGTTAAAAACCTATTCATGGAAAAACCCGATGGGACAAAAACCATGATAGGAGAAAAAGAGTACAGCCACGCATATCATTATCATTTCTACCCCATAATTTTTCACTATGGGCGTAGCTGATGGATATCTCACAATTTTCTAAATTTTCAACGTCTTTTGGACGTTTCTCTATATCATATTCTTCTAGATCTTTTTCATTCATGTCCTCTAGACATGGCTCATTATTAGATTCCTCTTGAATCCTTTTACTTTGCTCAACCAATTTTCTTTTCTTGCGGGGATTCTTATCTTTTGAGCCCATTGGCCTCCCTCGCTTTAATTGAACACTCGGTTCATTCTCTTTGCTTCCATCCATATGTTCTCGAGGAACATTAACTCTTGATGGAGCATTCGCAGCGGGTATATAGGATTTTGTTCCTCGTCTTGAATCTGCGAATGCACTGGTAACTGGTTCGCCATATTATGTAGGTGAACAACCTTTTGAACTTCCAACTCGCGTTGTTTTGTTGGGGGATCAAGATACACCAAAGATGGAGTACACCATGTAACATCTTTAGGTACTTGATTAACTACTTCCCCTAATGCAGGAAATTCTTCCTCATTAAAATGGCAACCGGCAAAACGTGCCGTAAACATATCACCAGTTACCGATTCAAGATACTTTATAATACTTGGTGACGTATACCCGACATATACTCCCAATCTCCGTTGCGGCCCCATTTTTGTTCTTTATGGTGGCGCTATCGGAACATAGACCGCGCACCCAAAAACTCGGAGATGAGAAATATTTGGTTCTTGGCCCGATGCCAATTGTAATGGGGAATATTTATTATATACACTTGGCCTTACCTGGACCAGTGCTGCCGCATGCAATATAGCATGTCCCCATACAGAAATTCTGAGCTTTGTTCTCAATATCAATGGCCTTGCAATAAATTGTAGCCGTTTTATCAAGCTCTCAGCCATACCATTTTGTGTATGCACATGGGACACTGGATGTTCAACATCAATCCCCATTGACATACAATACTCATTAAAAGCTTGAGAAGTAAACTCACCCGCATTATCTAGTCTTACTTTCTTTATAGCATAATCGAGGAATTGTACTTTCAATCTTATAATTTGGGCGATGAATTTTGCGAAAGCCGTATTTTTTGTGGTCAACAGACACACATGTGACCATCTACTTGATGCGTCAATCAATACCATAAAATACTTAAACGGCCCGCACTGTGGATGGATTGGTCCACATATATCACCTTGTATTCTCTATAGGAATACAGGGGATTCATGCCCAACTTTTGGCTGGAGACGACCTCACTATGAGTTTTCCTTGAGAACATGCTTTACATGAAAACTCTCCCGATTGAAAAATCTTTTCATTTTTCAATGGGTGGCCATTCGAATTTTGCACAATTCTTCTCATCATGACTGATCCTGGATGTCAAAGCTTCTCATGCAAGACTTTAAATGTACTAGTAAACTTCTCGTTTACTGTAATGTAGGACTCAGTCATATTTATTCTTGTGCAATATAATCCGGAGGACATCATTGGCAATTCTTCCAATGTATGTTTCCACTCCGATGTAATGCAAAGATATTCAATGCCATTTTTATTCATACTTTCAATATGATATCATTAACCCTTCTAGGATTACAAATACTGAGCGCAATCCAAGTCATTTTGTCCATTTCTTTTCATGGACAAATCATCTTGATGTTCGGACTACTGGTCCAAACATCTCTCATTCTTCAAACGAGTAATAAAGACTTGATTACCTCTTTGCATATTGGCCAATACTTTTCTCTCTACGCTCATTCTCAGAGCGGAGTCATGATCCTCATTAATTATTTTGCGCGCTTTATTATTTATTTTGTCGACATATATTTTCTCTTTGGGTCCCTCTTTTTACATGGTTAATCGAGATCTCTAAATCATCCTCAATAATTTTTTTCAGGTACCTGATTTCATTATTAACCACGTCTCTTTACTCTCTTTAAGAGTTTAATCCTCTTTTTTATTTGCTCCAATTTCTTTTCGAGGATTTTATTTATTTTGGAACCAAAGTAGTCTATCACGTCTTTTACGTGCTATAAACTTAATAGATTCTCTTTCCGAGACATCTATTCTTCTTGGAGCATTTCAGTTGGAATATGAGATTTTCTCTTTTCTATTAGAATTATCCTTTAAACTTTCAAGTTTATATTTATGAGGATCTATGATAATTCTTTGTTTGAAATCTCATCCATCAGCTTTTGATTTGGAATATAGTAGCGATCCTTTGAACTTTTGAACTTCAAGTTCACATTAACTTTAACTTGTTCAAGGATACCAACTACTTCACATTTTCCCCACGGAAAAATTTCATCTAAATTGAGTGCAAATCATACAATAAGCACATCCTTCTTGATGGCTTAATATATTACATGCATTACTGCATGTTTTATGCCAAATCATAGAGATTAAGTTTCACCATTACTGGTCATCCATTTTTCTCATTTTGAATATGAACATAACCTCCTTTATGTTCTACTTTATCTTGACATATAGTAAGTGATAAACTTTGGGATGTTAATTTACCAAAATTATCATACTTGGGATGTAAACTCACCAAAATTACCAACTTACTTGTCGATGTGGGATTCTTTAATTCTCCCCCTCGAGATGATGACATTCTTTGTCCATCCATCTCGCATTAAATCCCATTTTAGGATCAGCATATCCATCTTGGATCATGCTTTTTATTCCGGATCCTTTTAACATTTATTTCGGGATTCATAATACACCCTCTTAAGATAATGGATCTTCTTGCTCATTCATCTAAACCGAATCTCACTTTTAGATTCGTTATACTCAGGGTGTAATTTTGGAGATTAAAGAACTCAACCACCATATTAAATGGGCTTTATTTACCAAAAACGATGACTCTTTCATTTATCTCTTATGATGGCCTTATTTTTTCTTAAGACATGCTACGTGAAAAATTTCTTGTTTTCACATAAATTTTCAATGATCCTTAATATCATTGTTTGACTGGATGGCATTACGGTCATAAATTTTGGTTTACTACCAAACATAATTTAAACAAGTTAGTAAACATCATGTTTATTAACTTTGCCATCTATATTCTCTGTATGTATGATTACATACATGCATGTCTTAGCTATATGCTTTTCTTAAGCATTTGCACTGTTCAATATTATATTGACACGTGCTTAATAAATTCTCAGAAGAATTTATTTTCTTTTAAATTATAAATTCAAATAAACATGAAAAGCAATTAAGCATAATAGCAACATAAATCTTCATTCAACATGAAAAGCAATACTAAATCCTTATTTTATTTACTCATCGATCATGATCATTTTATTTCCTTTTGATTCTACTAGATCAACAAGGATTACGACATCAAAATTTATTTTAACACAATTTCCTTTTTCTTTACGTGATTCTTGATACGATGGCCTAAAATTATGGCGGACGACATTTTAGTACCCATTTTCCTTTCATGCCACATTAGTAACAAGTGATCTCATTTTTTCATTTTCACAACGCAACCAACTTCATTGGTTTTCTTTCGTTGGAATTAAATTGAGATTCTCTTTCCACGTCTTCGTCCGTCACCTTATTTATAACCGCGACTACGGTCTTTAATTACCGTGTCCGGATCCTTATCCAATTATTATTACTAGATGCTACCACATTCACTTCTAGGAATGGAGCTAATCTATATTGACGGATTAATGGTTAAACATCTCTTAAACCATTTTATAGGTGATGACGAAAATATGATATTATCCTTTCATTCATTCGATGTCGTTTTTGACCGATCGATGGTTCCAAATTTTTATATGATCACCATATCTTTAATAAATTCAAAATAATAATTTTTCAAATTAGGGATCATATAGTTTACTTTTCAAATTAATATACAAGCATTATAATAGTATAATTAAATATAATAATCAAGATGCATGCATATATGTATATATATATATATATATATATATATATATAAATAATTAGATATAAGGAGGCAAAGCCTACCATTAGATAAAGGAGGAGGCATAACCTACCACTCCATAAATAATTAAGGAGGAGGCTTTACCATCAACTCCATTAATATTTAAGCAAGAAGAATGTTTACCCATTCACTCCATATTTACGCATAAATTAAATAAGAAGGAGGTGAAAAACCTTTCACTCCATAAATAATATTAAAATTTGTATTAATTCAGTATAAGTTAGATATTACCTCGCAATGGTTTGAACGGACATAGAACCGTTCTATGTGAGACCGAGAAACGATCATGCTTACGATATTCCGGCGGCTCAACGGATAGAGACGATCGTGCTGATAACGTGTTGTGAATAATAACTTAGACAAGTTATATATTCTTTTACTTGTAACCCAAGCAACAAAGTTACTAAGGCAAAAGCTTGATTAGTCGTGAGATGTAGTGTTTTGTAGAAGAAAGATTTTTATTATTGCTTCTTCTTGTTCTCTTACTTATGCACAACTTATACATATATATAGAGAAAATATATGGATGTTAATAATACACTTGGACTAACTAATAACCATAAGTGTGTTTGATTAGTAATGGAGAGATGTGTTTAACTCTCAATGAAAACACTTGTCCATATTTGAAGTTGAAGATGTATGATGAATAATCACCACAAATTTATAACATGGGTGATTTTGTTTCTTTTTAAATCTTTTGTATTTTCTTTTGTTTCTCACATTATGAGTCACATCACCTTGTGCTTTTTGTTGATTAACTTTATTAATCAAAGGCCTATATAAGAATACATAAAAAAAAAAAAATCTACATAAGATTTGATACCGTGGCCGTGTTTAATCAGTTGTTTATTCGATTGGTATAATGAGATTTCGATAAACATAATCTAGCTTGATAAGGATGATTATGGGAATCGTCTGCAATAACACACTCAATTGCTACTAGATGGACCCGTCTTCGATAAGTATCTGAACATAGCCGTCTTCCACGATCATGGTCGTGTGCAGAATTGACAATGGATTTTGAGACTGAGAGAGAGACTTGATTATGGAGATATCATGGTTGAGAACATAGCCACTTCTAGGGGGTGGCGAATGGGGCCTATGTCCCGGGTCCACGCCAACATTTACAAAAGCTTCAAAGGAAATAGTTTTTTTTTAAACAAAAAAACAAAAAATATATATCAAAATGGGCCCTAAATTTTATTTGTTTCACTAAAATGGCCCAAAGTTTTTTTATTTTACTTGGACCCATAAAAACGTTGATACGGCATTGTTTGGGAAGAGTGAATTTAAGAGAAGAATAGAGTAAAGAAACTCAAGGAGCCATGCCGGAACTAAACGTCGGCCATGCAGCGACGATGGCGAGGCGAAGTCGCCGGATCTGCAAATGTTAGGAGATCTCGTAATAGACTCCTCGTAAGGATCTATGTCCGATGATCACTTCGAAAGGCTTAAAGACGCGAAATGATGAAGATGGATGAATTCCTTGAAGGAAGATGAACGGTTTGAATGGGAATGATGAACGATGTGCGTGCTGGAAATTCACACAATCGAATTTGTGAAGATTCTTATGAAGTAGAGCTCCTTTAGGGTTTCAAACACTTAGAAAGATTTAGAATTAGATTATGAACTAGGGTTCTTATTCATCAAGATCAGAGCGTTTTACAAAGTTTTTTTCGATCACTTACAAGTGAGGGGGTACATGTTTATTTATAGAGAAAATAGGTCGATTCGGATGAATAGTAATGGGCCGTTAATGGGCCTCTATCCTCTGGACTTGACTGTTGGGCCGTTTTGGCGAATACGACGTCGTTTAGGCTTGTCGATTCTTCGAGGGGGGATCCGACCCCTACAGTTAGCCCCCCAGTTCAGCAGTTTTATAAATAAAAGTGTTGAAGTAAGGGTGTCCGAGTGAAGAACCGATTTCCGTTTAGACGGTTTACGTGTTGATGATGATATTGCCGAGTCCAGATGACATAGTCTGCACCCGATGTCGGCGAGTTGACCGATGCGGTGTCATATAATGGTTGATTACGAAATTGCGAGCTGATCGAGTGTGACGTTAGGGGCGAGTCGATTTCGATCTTGCGGGGTTGCGAACTCTTTGACTGCCTCACAAGCTGCCTGATGAGACGAAGTCGCGAGTTGATTTTGGAGAAGTCGCGAAATGATTTCGAGGAGATGAAGTCGCGACTTGATTTCGACGAAGAGAAGGTCGCGAGTCGGCGAGTTGATTTCAATGGAGAGAAAATCGCGAGTCCGCGAGTTGATTTGATGAGGTGAAGTCGCGAACTGAAGCAGACGGAGAGAAACTTGCGACTTGATTTCAACGAAAAGAAGGTCGCGAGTCGGCGAGTTGATTTCAATGGAGAGCAAATCGCGAGTCCGCGAGTTGATTTGATGAGGTGAAGTCGCGAACTGAAGCAGACGGAGAGAAACTTGCGACTTGATTTCAACGAAGAGAAGGTCGCGAGTCGGCGAGTTGATTTCAATGAGGAAGTCAATTTGAACAAGAGGATGTGACTTGACTAACTCCGTAAATACCGCGAGGTCACGGTAATTGCTGAGAATCGAAGTCCTGAGAAAGTGAAGTCCTGAAATCGCGAATTAACTCAGAGGTGATCTCGCGGGGTCGCGTCTTATGCCAGTTGGAAGTCGTAGAATCACAAGTTCGGATTAACCTCCCTCGAAACTGATCTCCCGAGTCCAGACTTTTGGGCCCATTATGAAATGAGGCCTACCTCGAAACCCGAACCGTCAAAAATGCCTTTATGAGGTCCTCAGATACTTCACATTATTTTCATTTCTCCGAAAACAGGTTTGCTCTCTCTCCTTTTTCTCTCGTTTTCTTTCAAGTATTAGATAGGATTTTTGCCGTCCCATCACTTTGCCGCCGCCGTGTTTTTCATCGCCGCCGCAGTGTTCTTCAGAAAACTCTGAAAATTTTCAAGCTTTGATCCAAAGAAATAATGTCCTCAACGAGTTCTTTTGAGTCTGCGAGATCTGCCGAGTTCGTCGAGAAGAGAAAATCGATCTGGGATTATTCTGCTCACAGTGAATTGGTCATTGATGCGAGTTCGAGTTGTGGTCAATTCCGTGGCTGCGAGGAGACGAATGCTTCTGGTCGCAAGGATGCGAGTCCTTTTAATCGAGAGGATCGAGCTGGAGGCCATTCTCCTTTTGCCGAATTGTTCTCCTATCCTTCCCTTGTCTTAAGGCAAAGTCGCGAGATGAGGGAGGTTGCTTCACCGATGCGAGTTCCGCGAGCAGACCTCGAAGAGGGGGTTGGGACCTCGCGCCCCTCGCTAATTGGCGAGACCTCTGCTAATAACGAGCAAAGGCTAGTCGTGGAAATTCCACAACTCCTTGACGAGTCCCTTAGTCCTGCCGAGCTGCCTCCCCGAATAAAGATCGAAGATTGTGCTTGGGATTACAACTCGCTCGTAGAAGCAGAAAGATTGGATGCCTGGATTGGATCCGGTTTGGCCGAGGTGGTCAAGAAGAAAAAGAAGTCGAGGCGAAAGCAACGCCCGCCTCCTGGCTCTTCTTGGTGCGACGAGGACTCCTTGGATACCCTTCGCCAGGAATGCGGAATCTCTGATGCGTTCGAGATGATTGTGCCGACTCCTGAGCAGCGAGAGGACAATCCACCTGTCTGCACGTTCACCGCATATGAGTGCTGGTTCAGGGATTGTTACCTCACATTCCCCATTCCTAAGTTGATTCTGCGGTACACGTGGGTTCATAGAATCGCGCTCGCGCAGATTAACACGAGAGGGATTCGCCAACTAGTCGGGCTTCAGACTCGAGCTGCCGAATGTGGCGAGCCCATCGGAGTTCGCCATCTTCGTAACTTTCTTGACTTTCGCAAGCATGTCGACCCGAGTGGCAAGAAATTGTATAATCTGGCGAATCGCCCCCACAACAAAGTTTTGGACGACTTCCTGAACAAAGACCACAGTTGGCGGAAGTATTTTTTCTTTGTGTCGGTGTCAACCGCGTCTGTTGAAGAAGAAGACCGGGTGGTGGCGAAGTGGGGAACACTTGGTAGATTTTCTTGATGTTTATCGCGTGAACTGATGCCTTATGCTTTATATTAACCCTTTGTTCAATTGTTTTCACAGTTAACAGGACGCTATTCACTTCTGTTCCTAGAATTGACGACCTGCACGACAAGTTAAAGGCTCGAAAGTGTCTCTGGAATCGTCACTTACACCATCGAAGAGTTGTGCGAGCTCGCAAGTCCGTTCTAAACGACGAGGACGACGAGTCTGATTTAAGCGAGTCTGAAGATCTCGAGACAATGCCACCCAAGCCTACCTTCCGCGACATCGCCAAGCAGGAAGCCGCGAAGGCTAAGAAGGTCCACTTGAAGGCCGTCGCTTCCGCTGTTGAAACGTCTGAGCGGAGTGTTGATAAAGTTAACACTCCTGCCGCGAGGAGCAACGAAGCGGCTGCTGTAGCCGCGAGCGGTACTTTGGCTGTTATTGCTTCACAGCCAATTACTATTACTGACGAGGCCGTCGAGTCCGAGCAACAACTGACTCGAAAAAGAAAGCACACTTCTGCCGAGAAAGGCAAAGGTAAAGCTGGCGAGAAGAAATCTCGTTGCGAGCTGCCGACTCTGCCTCTAGGCGAGTCCATTCCTCCGGGTCCGCGATCTGGAAAATCTGCCGAGCTTTATGACGATCCCTTAGCCGCGGCTGCTCTAATGGCTAAGGTCACATACCCGGGTGATAACCTTCTGATCCCGGAGATGCTGGTAAAGAGCGAGCTCTACAAAGAGTTCGCGTCTCGCCAGGCTAAGGTAAATTTCTATTGTTCTACTTGTTCCGTTTTGCTTTGTTTCTCATATTTCTTAACTTTTCTGCAGGCTATCGCCCACTGCAATAGAATGGTGATTGCGTACGACCAAGAGGCGAGGTCTAGGCAGGCCTTGATTGACGAGGCCAGGAGGAAAGAAGAGGCCGAGATGAAGAGACACGCAGAGAAGATGACAAACATCACTGCTGAGCGCGACGCCTACAAGAAGAGTTCTTACGACTTGGGCGTGCATCTTCAGAGAGTCGGTCTAGAGAAGAAGAAGGCCGAGGAGAAAACCGCCGAGCTGGAGGTAGAACTATCGGCTCTGAAAGCGAGTCGCGAGAAGGATCTCGAAGCTGCCGAGGTTCAGGCTAAATTGGACCATGCCTACGAGCTGTTTCGTCAGATGATGAAAAAGCCGATAAAAAACATGGTCTATCTCTCGCAAGCGGTTGCCAATATTCAGCTTCTTGACGACATGGAGAAGCCTAATGCGGATGAGCCGTTTGATCCCAAGGCTGAACGCGTCATGGTTGAAGAGAGCAAGGCCAAGCTGGGAGACGCCGATGTCGTCTTTGATGAGATAGCTGCCGAGCTGAGGAAAACTTTAGGTATGAACTATATCGTCCCCATTAATGTAGCGGATATAGTTGTTTCTCTGCGAGTCGAGGTCAGTGCTAAGTCTGTTGGTATTCATGTAGCTTCTGGCTCTAACGACGGCTCTTTGGGTATGCGGCTGCGAAGTGCGAGCGAAGAGCTATGTGACAGTGATTCGGGCGAGGCGGACGAGACGGTCGATCCCGACAATGCTGTAATAAATGAGTCTCAGCACGAGCCGGTTCCCTTAGAACAGGATCCCAAGACCGGCGAAGAGGCGAGTTCGGCGGTTATCGTTGCTCAAGCCGAAGTTCGAAGTGTTGAAGAAGGCGAGCTGGTCGCCGATGGTCAAGGAGCTGAAGATTGCGAGCCTGTCGCTTGATACAAACTTGTAATAGATTTTTAGGATTTTGCTTTTGTTTTTGCTTGAGGTTTTAAGACTCGATTTTTGTTTTTGTGCCTGGATGGCTTTATCCAACCTGACATTTTTTCACGCCGAGTTGGTCGAGCAGATTTAAATGAAAGCCTTTTAAGCAATTTCATTTTTGATATTCGCCATTTTTTTGCGAGGCCTGTTAGAGTTTGTTTAGCGAGGCGGTTTTAAGAGGCTTAGAGGCGATGCGGTTTTAAGACGCGATGCGGTTTTAAGACGCTTTGAGGCGATGCGGTTTTAAGACGCGATGCGGTTTTAAGACACGAGGCGGCGATGCGGTTTTAAGACGCAATGCGGCGATGCGGTTTTAAGAGGCGATGCAGTTTTAAGACGCTTAGAGGCGATACGACTTATCGTATCGTTGTAAAATTAGCCATGTTCGACCAGTGTTAGGTATAACTGGGTTTTGCGAGACGAACACCCTGGTTATATTCTACTGAATATATCTTATCCTGGCAAATATCGGTGCAGAAGAGTTCGATAAAATTTCTGACCGATTATATTTGCTAATTTCGACCAGTTTGTTAAGGAAAAAATTGGGTTTGCGAGTCAAACATCCTGGCTAACGGACATATTCTACTGAATGTGTCTATCCCGAGATGGACTCGCGAGATGGACAATTTGGCTAACGGACATACTCGCACTGAATATGTCTATCCCAGAAATGAACTCTAAATTTATATAGCGCGCTTTATCCGTTTGTGGATGTATATGAAAAACTTTTTGATGAAGTTTTATAGATCGTCATTGATGTATTAGGTTTTTAGCCTAATTCACCCATGGTTTTGTGTTGTTTTTCTTGTCTTTTTGTTTCCTTTTGATGTCTTTTCAGGTCCTACAATGCTTTGGAGCATAATTTGGGGCTGCTGGAGCTCTATGAAGAAAAGGAGAAGAATTGGAGCAAAAAGAAGAGTTTTCACTCCACCGAGCACCTGCTCGGTCCGAGCGAGCACCTGCTCGCACCAAGACACCAGAACCTAAACCTAATAAAGCTGTGGCCGCCGAGTTCGTCTGATGGCCCACACGATCCCCAGGAGTTAATGAGTCAACATCAATCCCTTTTCATTAGGGAGATGATTGATTTTAATCATAAATGGGATTTCTACTTACTTTCCTTCTTTTGCTTAAAAAGATATCTTTTGTTTTTTAATGCTTTTCCTTGTATTTAAAAGAATGACTTCTGAATCAAAAAGGCAGCTTTGTATCACGAAATATTGAGAAAAACTTAGAGTTCCTTCTCACGTTTTTAATAAAAAGTAATTTGTTCTTCATTTGTTTTTCATCATCCGAATCATCACTTCCACCATTGAAGTCTCTTGTTCATTTCCGAATCATCATCCAATAATCATCTAGAGAAGAATTCTAAACCCCCTTTCATTCTCCATTTTCCATTATGAATTCTTATCTATTGATTGTTGCATTTGATTTGACCATGTCCGAGTAGTTTCATAACTAAGTTGGGGTGATTTCAATGGTGATTTAGGATCTTAGATGGTTGAGCCAAATAGGGTAATCTTATGTCTTCATCTCTAGGAAATCTTAACGCTTAGGCTAACTTGATCACTTAGTCTACGATCTCTAGGTTTAATCTATTCACCGAAAATGATATAGGTTGCTAGAATTACCATTGATGAGCATTCGGTGGTAACCAAAACGCCATTGATCGTTGCCATCGAGTGTGAACATATCGAACCATTGCATTAAGGCTTGTTTACTTCATTACTAAATCCACTCGGAAGTTTAGGTATTTAGGTTGTAGACAAAGATATTGATACACCGCCGAAAGCGGGGCAATATTACATTCATGTTTGAGTTCTAGACCGTGTTCAATTAAACCCTGAATAGATGCTCAACCTAAGTATCCGAAATCACCGGAGAATCATCTCGGCTTAGTGCTTTTATCATCTGTTTTTAATCCGATTTTTATTCCAAGCACCTGCTCTATTGCATTGAGCACCTGCTCGTACCATTTCCAACTATTTAATTTATCTTAGCTTTATTTTAGAACCTATAAATTCATAGTGTAACCTTGGTCTCTGTGGATTCGATACCTCTTATACTACTGCTCTTGTCTGTACACTTGCAGTTTATTTTGGGTTAAAACTCGAGACATCAAGTTTTTGGCGCCGTTGCCGGGGACCAATAGCGTTACCTTTGAATTTTGGTTTTATATATAGTCTAAGAATTTTGCTAAATTTTGTGTTTTTTGTTTATTTTGTTATGTTTCAGGTGTATGACCAGTAGAAGAACGAGGAGAAACCTTAACGAAGATCTAGTTAATTTTACGAACGAAGAACTCGCTCATCTCGAACGTCAGAATCGCCGTCGAGCACCTGCTCGCACCGAACGAGCACCTGCTCGCACAGAAAACATGGCAGATCAGGAAGCTACGAATGCTCAGTTACAGATTTTGAGAGATCAAATCACCCAGTTGCAAAGGCAACAGCCGCGGGGTCAGCCAACCATAGGGGATTCGGATAATCCCCATGCATTTTATCAAAACCGTTCGGCCATCGTCATCCCTACCATTCAGAGACAAGATTATGAGGTCAAAGCTCAGTTGATCTCATTGGTGAAGCAGCATCTGTTTCATGGATTACCCGCTGAAATACCTATGGACCACATTGAAAACTTCGAGGAAATCTGTAGTACTACGGGTTCTAATGGTGTTCCAACCGAGTTTCTGAAGTGTAAGTTGTTCCCGTTCTCTCTCGCAGACAAGGCACAAAGATGGTTGAAGTCGCTGCCGGCTGGTTCATTGAGGACTTGGGATGAGGTTAGATCCGCGTTCTTGGATCATTTCTATACGAAGTCCAAAACGGCCGCTTTGAGGAACAAGATTGCATCCTTTCAACAACACTCCGGAGAAGCTTTTGGTGAAGCTTGGGAAAGACTCAAGGAGTATAAGAGGGAGTGTCCTCATCACGGTTTCAAGGATGAGCAAATCCTGAACATATTCTACGATGGAGTCGATTGGGATTATCGTAACGCATTGAACGCCGCAAGTAATGGAGACTTTATGACCAAGACGAAGGAAGGTGCATTTGAGCTAATCGAGAACCTTGCCTCAAGCTCCAACAACAAGGCTCCCGAGTACGATAGGACCAAGAAAGTCAATAGTGTTGACTCCCAGAAGATAGATGACTTGACCGCTAAAGTGAACTTGCTTCTACGAGAGACTCAAAGGCCGGTTAAGTTTATGGAAGAAGACAGGGCTGCCCCTATCTCTCAAGAGTTTGTGGATGATCAGAATGATGGAGTAGAGGAAGTTAACTATGTGAACGGCCAAGGGTACCAAAACCGTGGGTTCAACCCCAACTACCGAAGCCATCCCAACCTCTCTTACCGCAACACCAATGTGGAGAACCCCCAAGACCAAGTCTATTCGCAACAAGTGGGTACAAATCAGAAGTTCTACACCACCAACGCTCAAGGAAAGCAATTCGTTCCCAACCAAAGTCAGAATCGGTTCCAAGCAACGAACCAACAACAAACCACTTCCGCACCTATATCTCAACAAGATGATTTGAAGGGTCTCATCCATCAACTCATGGCCAACCAACAGCAGACGGCATCCGAGCTGGGCAACAAGGTGGATAACATGTACAAGGATCTTAATGCAAATTATGATGCCATGACCGCACATGTGAAGAAGTTGGATACACAAGTGGCTCAAACGGCCGAGGCTATTCAAAGACCGGTTGGAGCTCTTCCGGGCCGTGGAGAAGCGAACCCTAGGAAGGAGTATTCGCCATGTAATGCTGTTGAGTTAAGAAGCGGAAAAATGTTGGCACCACCTACGGCCACAACCTCTCAAGTAAGGGCCAAGGAGAAAGTTGTTGAGCAACCGGCCCAAGAAGATGATTCGGCAGAAGATGTGGCACACAAGGAGATTGGTTCTAACTCAGGAACACACCCAGCTGCTGTTCTGATCAATCTGGAGAAAACACCCCAGCGAGCACCTGCTCCCTCGACCGAGCACCTGCTCGCTCAGAATGCTCCCGCGAAAATCCCAGAAACTCCACCGGAGCGAGTCTATGTGCCTAGGATGTCTTACCCAGTGCCTCCCAAGAAATATAAGAAGGATTTGGAGGATGCTAAGTGTAAGGAAATGATTAAGGGTTTGGAAGTAAAGCTTCCTTTGGTTGATGCGGTTCAAATGGTACCTTCTCTCAAACGGTACATGAAGGAGCTGATTTCTGGAAAAGTTGTGCAAGAGGAGAATGTGATGATGGTTTCCAAAGAATGTAGCGCCATACTTCAGAGTAAGTATTGACTAAGAGAGGCGATCACGGAAGGTTTGTTATATCGGTAAAGATTGGGTCGTGCACGTTTGCATGCTCATTGGTAGACTTGGGTTCAAGTGTTAATTTAATGCCTTATTCTGTAGCTAAACGTTTAGGTTTTACCGATTTCAAACCAACTAAGATCTCCTTGATTTTTGCAGATAGATCCACTAAACTTCCTGTAGGTATAATCGAGGATCTACACGTCCGCATAGGGGACACTCTAATCCCAGCCGATTTTGTGGTTCTAGAGCTTGATGAAGAACCAAAGGACCCACTGATTTTGGGGAGAGCATTCCTAAACACGGCGCGTGCAATCATCGATGTTGAACAAGGTATAGTAGACCTCCGTCTCGGAGATATGGTGGTGCGTTTTGAGATGAGTAAGATGCTCAAGAAGCCGATGATTGATGGGCAAACATTCGTAATCCATGATGATCCCGAGATGTCGGAAGATGTAGTTGAGGAGATCCTAGCTAAGGACTCACTTGAAGTTGCGTTGACAAAAGCCGAAGGTGAACACGGTTTTCTGAGTGAAGACACCCAAGGGTTTGCCAAGTGTCTGGATTTCAACGTCAGAATAGAAAAAGAAGATGAATTCCTGAGTCTGACCGAGGACACAGAGATCGATGTTCTGTCAGACTCCCAGCGAGCACCTGCTCGTTTAGACCGAGCACCTGCTCGGACCGAAAATCAGAACATCACCGGATCTTGGAGCGAGCTGAAAGCTCCAAAGGTAGAGTTGAAAACCCTCCCAGCAGGGCTCAGGTATGCATTTCTCGGTCCTAACTCTACATATCCTGTTATAGTGAATGCGGAATTGAATAATGTAGAGATTACCTTGTTGCTATGTGATTTGAGGAAGTATAGAAAGGCTCTAGGATATTCACTTGATGATATCACTGGAATATCTCCTGACTTGTGCATGCACAGAACAAATCTAGAGGATGAATCAATGACTTCTGTCGAACATCAGAGACGGTTAAATCTGAGTCTCAAGGATGTCGTCAAGAAAGAGATAATGAAACTTCTAGATGCTGGTGTAATTTATGCTATATCTGACAGTAAGTGGGTAAGCCCTGTGCATGTTGTGCCCAAGAAAGGAGGTATTACGGTAATTAGGAATGAGAAAAATGAATTGATTCCAACTAGAACGGTAACCGGTCATAGAATGTGCATAGACTATAGGAAATTGAATGCTGCTACTCGCAAAGATCATTTTCCTTTGCCATTTATTGATCAAATGCTTGAACGTCTTGCTAATCACCCTTACTACTGTTTTCTAGATGGTTACTCAGGATTTTTTCAGATACCTATCCATCCCGACGATCAGGAAAAGACGACGTTCACATGTCCGTATGGCACATTCGCATACCGTCGGATGCCATTTGGTTTGTGCAACGCCCCAGCTACATTCCAACGTTGTATGATGTCCATTTTTACCGATTTAATTGAAGATATTATGGAAGTATTTATGGATGACTTCTCTGTATATGGGAGTTCTTTTGCTGTTTGTTTGTCCAATTTGTGCAGGGTATTACAGAGATGCGAGGAGAAACATCTAGTTCTCAATTGGGAGAAGTGCCATTTTATGGTCCGAGATGGGATAGTACTTGGGCACCGAATTTCAGAGAAAGGAATAGAAGTTGACAAGGCTAAGATAGAAGTCATGATGGGTTTACAACCACCTACTACGGTCAAGGGAATCCGAAGCTTTCTAGGCCACGCCGGGTTCTACCGTCGCTTCATCAAGGATTTCTCCAACATTTCCAGGCCTCTCACTAGATTGTTGTGCAAGGAGGTCAAGTTCGACTTTGATAGAGAGTGTTTGGCTGCATTTCACACTATCAAGGGTGCCTTGGTTAGTGCACCGATAGTTCAACCACCGGATTGGGACTTACCGTTTGAGATCATAACGGATGCGAGTGATTTTGCTGTAGGAGCTGTGTTGGTCAAAAGAAGGATAAGAAGCTCCATGTGATATATTATGCTAGCCGGACGATGGATGATGCTCAATGTCGGTATGCTACTACCGAGAAAGAGTTATTGGCGATTGTTTTCGCATTTGAGAAGTTTAGATCATACCTCGTCGGTTCTAAGGTAATTGTTCACACCGATCATGCTGCGTTGAAATACCTGCTGACCAAGAAGGATGCCAAGCCTAGGCTATTGAGATGGATCCTTTTGCTTCAAGAGTTTGATTTAGAGATCATGGACAAGAAAGGGTCCGAGAATGGGGTTGCTGATCATTTGAGCAGGCTGCAAGTTGAAAATGAGACACCCATGGAGGATAGTCTGCCAGATGAGCGCATTTATTCGATCTGCGAAAAATTTCCAGAAGTTGAGCGAGCACCTGCTCGGCCCGACCGAGCACCTGCTCGGGAGAGTTTTTGTGGATCAATTCAGACAGTCCAATCTTCGAGTTTCCCTTGGTTTGGAGAGTTTGCTAACTACTTGGCTGCTGACAAGATTCCGGAAAACCTAACGGGAAGCCAAAGGAAGAAGTTCTTTCGAGATGTTAGGCGATACTATTGGGATGAGCCGTACTTGTACAAGCAATGTTCGGATGGGCTGTATAGAAGATGTGTATCGGAGGAAGAGATCCCTGGGATTTTTCACCATTGTCACGGTTCATCGTATGCCGGACACTTTGCCACATTCAAGATGGTTACGAAGGTGCTTCAAGCCGGTCTTTGGTGGCCAACGATTTTCAAGGATGCGAATAGGTTTGTTGCTCGATGTAACGCATGTCAAAGGCAAGGGAACATCAGTAAGCGCAATGAGATGCCTCAAAATTTCATCTTGGAAGTAGAGGTTTTTGATGTCTGGGGTATAGACTTCATGGGACCGTTCCCTTCCTCCTATACGAACAAGTACATACTTGTAGCCGTTGACTATGTTTCCAAGTGGGTCGAAGCACAGGCTAGCCCGACTTGTGATGCTGCGGTAGTTACTAAGATGCTCAAGACGGTGATTTTCCCTAGATTCGGAATTCCAAGGGTTGTGATAAGTGATGGAGGTTCACATTTCATTAACAGGGTTTTTGAGAACTTATTAAGAAAGAATGGAGTCACACATAAGGTTGCTTCTCCTTATCACCCTCAAACTAGTGGACAAGTTGAGGTCTCCAACAGAGAAATAAAGAGTATCCTGCAGAAAACGGTCGGTACGACGCGTAAGGATTGGGCAAATAAGCTAGATGACGCTTTGTGGGCATATAGGACAGCATATAAGACTCCGTTGGGGACAACGCCTTTTCATTTGGTGTATGGGAAGGCATGTCATTTACCGGTAGAGTTGGAATACAAAGCGGCATGGGCTGTCAAGCGGCTTAACTATGACATCCTTAGTGCGTCCGAGAGGAGATCCATGCAGCTGCATGAGTTAGAAGAGATTAGGCATCTCGCCTATGACAATTCCCGAATCTACAAGGAACGGACCAAAGCTTACCACGACAAGAAGATTATCCCTCGAAACTTTGCTCCTAACGATCAAGTCTTATTGTTTAACTCTCGTTTTAAGTTGTTTCCAGGGAAGCTAAAGTCGAGATGGTCCGGTCCGTTCACTATAAAAGAAGTGAAACCACATGGAGCCGTAGTATTGTGGAACACTAAAGGAGGTGATTTTGTTGTTAATGGTCAACGTCTCAAGCCATACCTTGCGGATACATACATAGGAGAAGTTGATTCCGTCACTTTTAGTGACCCTCCTCGAGCCTAAAAGGTTCCCAAGTCGAGCTAACGACTTAAACCAAGCGCTTGGTGGGAGGCAACCCACCGGTACGATTTCTTGTACATAATTCGATTTTCAATTCCTTTTATTACTGACATTTTACTTGTGTTTTCAGTACTTATGTTCTGCGAAAAAGAAAAAAAAATTTAGCCGAGCACCTGCTCGGACCGACCGAGCACCTGCTCGGACCGACCGAGCACCTGCTCGTCCAGTCCTACAAAAAAAAAAAAAAAAAAAAAAAAAAGAGGAATGATAAAGAAAAGGAAGAGGGGGTTTTCCATTTAATTTTTATTTCCTTTTTAATTTTATTTCCATCTCTTTTAATTTCTCCATTTATTTCTCTTTCTTTTTCCCAATACCCTACTAACATCTTCTCTCTTTTTGTAGATAAAGACAAACCTTTTTGCCTCCCTCTTCCCCAAAACTGCCGACCATCTCACCATACCCCCACTCCCTTGAAACCGCCACAATCACCATAACTCCTCTCCATTAAATCACCATCTCTCCCATTCTTCAAGACCACTCACATCCTTCATCTTCCTCTCACCGAAAATCCCTCAAGCTTCCAACTCCCAAATTACTCACCTCTCTCTCAATCTCTCCAACTCCCTCGCCGCCGCTCAAGAAATCTCACGACCGAGCACCTGCTCACTCGGAAAATTCACCACAGCATCACCTCCGTAATACCAAAGTTCTCCAACAAGGAAAAAGGCAAGGGTAAGGCCTCTACCTCCGCAACCGCTTCTCCACTCACCTTTCCATGGCCTAGACCGGAAGGCGAACCGTTTGAAATTGACCAAGCCGGACTCCCAATGTCCTCACCGGACTCTTGGGACGAAATCAACGCCTTTTACTACAACCAACTCCTCCAAGTTCATCTCGAACCTACTCGGTTCATGTGCGATAGAACATTGGTCGAACTTGGTCTTCAACAACAAGTGAGGAGCATACTGTACAATGCTCGTTGCATGGCCTTTGCTCTAGAGGAAGATGTGCTCTATCCCGATCTCACTAGGCAATGCCTAGCAACCGCCACTCTCTCATACGTAAACCCCGACAAGCCTTCATTCGAGGAGGCCACATTCTCTTTCTTTGCTGGAGGAAAGAGGTACGCTATCTCCATGCTCGATTTTTGCATAGCGTATGGGTTCTATGAGACGGACACGAAGCTATCAAGTCCGAAGAGGTTCCAAGAAGCCAAGACCTTTTGGGGTCTAATCGCTTCGGGTGACTACTCCTCAAACTCGGCGAGCCAAAACCGCCTTCGCCACCCCGCACTCCGTATCGTGGCAAGGATATTGAGCAACATGCTCTTTGGAAGAGCCGTAGGTAACAAAGTTCACACCGATGAATTATTGTTGTTATTGTTGGGGTGTGGTCCTATTGTAGGTGACGGAGATTCGAGCCAATTTGAGAAATACCGGTCCAACTTGGGTATACGCTTCGCGGAGATGATTTGTGCGATCAAAGACAACACAACCGCAACAAACAGAGGACCAAGGACGGAACGTATTGGAAGCTTGCTCACCCCGCTATTCCGCCGTTAAAGGGTGGATCTTTCAAACTCTTCCTACGTCCCGGAGATGAGGCGCATTGATATGGAGCACCTGCTCCTTTCCAAAATCATCATCAAACCGTCAACTTACCAATTCTTCAATGGAAACGGTGAGGCGAGCTTTGTGGAGCTGCCCAACTTGGAAATCACGCAACTCTCTTCCCTTGATGATCTTGCGTTTAACCCTCCTCCGCACTACTTGGTACCAAACCCGAGCCGACCCTCCTCCGCTTCCCGCCTGAGCACATCACGTCGAAGCACATCGAGGCAACCTCCAATTGACTCCGAGGATGCTGGCCCTTCGGTTCCTCGCCTTGCTCTTCCTTACCATAACACACCATCACAAGGTGAGTTTGATCTTCCTCCGATTAATGATGATGCTAACGATGTTGAGTACAGGAGGTGGATGATCCAATCCACTAGGAAGAACAACAGCCTCCTTCAAAGGCTCATGCAGGCACTGTCCAGAGGCTGCTGCCAAGTTCCAGAAACTGAAAACCAGCGAGCACCTGCTCGCTCACATTCAGACTCGGACCAGCCTGCACGACGAAGGAGGAGGACAGATGACGATGGAGACAACGCTACTTCCAGGTGATATCCACTTTCACCCTTCTATTTTCATTGTTTATACCATTTTCGTTTTATTTTGATTTTTATTTGAACTTGTTTTAATCTACTCTTTTGGCACTTTTCTTTCACTGAGACGGTGAAAGTTAAGTCCGGGGGAGTGGATTAACGTTTAATTGGTTTGTTTTGCTTTGAGTCTTTTGTTCTTCATAAAAAAAAAAAAAAAAAAAAAAAAAAATGCATATAGTTTCTCATGGCATTACCATTTTTATTATCTTTTTCATGCTAGGATTGAGTTTAGAGCATCTTAGGATTGCATTTGCATAGGGAGCAATGATGAAATTTCCTTGTAAAGACTCATCTTAGGATTCCATGATATGCCCTCATTAGAACTTTTTCGATGCATTAACAATCATGAAGTAGAGGCTCATCCATACTTGAATCTTATTTCTTTGAAAATCCCAACTCATTTGAAACTTGCATGATCTAGATTCAACTCTATCAACTTGAACTTAACCTTGATTAATTTTTTCTCACTTTTGGACTTTGGATCATAACTATGGATAAACACTTGACATTCAAATCATGTTTGCCTTATTTTTACCACTCTCATCTTGATTTGAATGGCTATCTCGATCTAAGTTTATCTTTTAGATAAGGATAGTACCACACCTTTTAAACCCGACCATTTTGTTCAAGCCCTTGCATATGTTCTTTGAGTGAGGCCTTTTTCTTTGTGTTGCATTGGCAAAATCTTGCAAGCATTAGAGACGACAAGGCAAAGTTTCCAATAGACTAGTTTCTTGTGTCTAAGACTAGTCTTAGGTGGGGAATGGAACCGAATTGGTTAAATGCTTTATTGAATATCTTTGGGTTTGTGGTTGAGTGTGAAAAGAAAGAAAAGAAAGAATAAGTTCTAGGGAAGGAAACTAAGAAGAAAAATATATAGCTCTAAGTGTTTGAAACGGGAAACGATGGTTTAGCATTCTTTTAGAATAAATCAAAAGAAGAAAATATGTTGGAATGCTAGGATAGAAAGAGCTAATGTTAAGAAAAGAAATTCCCTAAGATTCGGAGATTTAAAGAAAAAAGAGGAAGTTTGAAAGGTTGGCCGAAAATGGCTAGTGTTTAAACGATTGGGTAGTGAGAAAAGAGAGATGAAAGATTGCAACAGTGGGATTATGGGTAGAAATTTGGATTCCTAGCCTTGTATGCATCAATTGTCTCTTTTCTTTCTTGCTTTTGCTAAATGTGACACTTGCATTTGAGAGTTAGCCACCAAAAGGAATATGAACCACCTCTTTACCTCACTTAAAAGCCTTCTTCGACCTAGCCAAATGGTATTGATTCAATTTCCAATTGTGAGACCGCACCAAACACATTAATGAATGTTAAAGAGTTGAATTTTTGTTGATTGCATGATTTCTTTTGAGTCTAAGGATTTGGAGTAATGTGTTGATAAGAGATGAGTATGGCGAAAGCTTCTTGAGTAAGATTTGTTATGCATCGCATTAGTTCTTGTTAGGACATGTTGTTGAATCCTTCGATGCTTCTTTTGGATTTGAGCTCCCATTTTCAAACCCCTTCTCCGGATTTAACTTTTCTGGTTTGCTTGCAGACAAGCAAAAGGCAAGTCCGGGGGAGTTGATGTATTAGGTTTTTAGCCTAATTCACCCATGGTTTTATGTTGTTTTTCTTGTCTTTTTGTTTCCTTTTGATGTCTTTTCAGGTCCTACAATGCTTTGGAGCATAATTTGGGGCTGCTGGAGCTCTATGAAGAAAAGGAGAAAAATTGGAGCAAAAAGAAGAGTTTTCACTCCACCGAGCACCTGCTCGGTCCGAGCGAGCACCTGCTCGCACCAAGACACCAGAACCTAAACCTAATAAAGCTGTGGCCGCCGAGTTCATCTGATGGCCCACACGATCCCCAGGAGTTAATGAGTCAACATCAATCCCTTTTCATTAGGTAGATGATTGATTTTAATCATAAATGGGATTTCTACTTACTTTCCTTCTTTTGCTTAAAAAGATATCTTTTGTTTTTTAATGCTTTTCCTTTTATTTAAAAGAATGACTTCTGAATCAAAAAGGCAGCTTTGTATCACGAAATATTGAGAAAAACTTAGAGTTCCTTCTCACGTTTTTAATAAAAAGTAATTTGTTCTTCATTTGTTCTTCATTATCCGAATCATCACTTCCACCATTGAAGTCTCTTGTTCATTTCCGAATCATCATCCAATAATCATCTAGAGAAGAATTCTAAACCCCCTTTCATTCTCCATTTTCCATTATGAATTCTTATCTATTGATTGTTGCATTTGATTTGACCATGTACGAGTAGTTTCATAACTAAGTTGGGGTGATTTCAATGGTGATTTAGGATCTTAGATGGTTGAGCCAAATAGGGTAATCTTATGTCTTCATCTCTAGGAAATCTTAACTCTTAGGCTAACTTGATCACTTAGTCTACGATCTCTAGGTTTAATCTATTCACCGAAAATGATATAGGTTGCTAGAATTACCATTGATGAGCATTCGGTGGTAACCAAAACGCCATTGATCGTTGCCATCGAGTGTGAACATATCGAACCATTGCATTAAGGCTTGTTTACTTCATTACTAAATCCACTCGGAAGTTTAGGTATTTAGGTTGTAGACAAAGATATTGATACACCGCCGAAAGCGGGGCAATATTACATTCATGTTTGAGTTCTAGACCGTGTTCAATTAAACCCTGAATAGATGCTCAACCTAAGTATCCGAAATCACCGGAGAATCATCTCGGCTTAGTGCTTTTATCATCTGTTTTTAATCCGATTTTTATTCCAAGCACCTGCTCTATTGCATTGAGCACCTGCTCGTACCATTTCCAACTATTTAATTTATCTTAGCTTTATTTTAGAACCTATAAATTCATAGTGTAACCTTGGTCTCTGTGGATTCGATACCTCTTATACTACTGCTCTTGTCTGTACACTTGCAGTTTATTTTGGGTTAAAACTCGAGACATCAGTCATTATAGCTAGTAATGAAGAGTTGACATAGACGTCGCATTTAGACAGTTAAGTCGTTTGCGAACTGATGTCATCGCGTTTTAGACAGTTAAGTCATTTAGCGAGTTGCCGCGTTTAGACAGTTAAGTCGTTTTGCGATCTGAACGAATTGTAATAAGACTTGGTTAAAACCTTAAGTCGTTATTGATTGTCGCGTTTAGACCGGAGTCGTTTGCGAGTCGACTTGTCGCGTTTAGACCGAAGTCGTTTGCGAGTCGACTTGTCGCGTTTTAGACCGAAGTCGTTTGCGAGCTGAATGAATCGTAACAAGACTTGGTTAAAACCTTAAGTCGTTATCGATTGTCGTGTTTAGACCGGAGTCGTTTGCGAGCTGAATGAATCGTAACAAGACTTGGTTAAAACCTTAAGTCGTTATCGATTGTCGCGTTTAGACCGGAGTCGTTTGCGAGTTGAACGAATCGTAACAAGACTTGGTTAAAACCTTAAGTCGTTATCGATTGTCGCGTTTAAACCGGAGTTGTTTGCGAGTCGACTTGTCTCGTTTAGACCGAAGTCGTTTGCGAGTCGACTTGTCGCGTTTAGACCGAAGTTGTTTGCGAGCTGAACGACTCGTAACAAGACTTGGTTAAAACCTTAAATCGTTACATACAGCGAGTGGGAGTATGAATATACAGACCCACTCCCCCCTTTTTTGAATAAGGGGGGCAACTGAACTCGTCCGAAAACGAGCTGCCTACGTACCCAATGAAGGGATCAAGTCGAGTCGTAGTTCAAGTCTAATGACTTAGTATTTTTAGCAGTGATATTTCTTCAGATGTCGCGCATTCCAGGAACGCGGGATCATCTCGCCTTTCATGTTGGCGATTTCGTAGACGCCTGGGCGAACTACTTTCGTGATCTGATAAGGTCCTTCCCAGTGAGCGCCGAGCTTGCCGGCATTGGTCTCGACCGTATTTTGAAATACCGCGCAGAGGACCAGGTCTCCTTCATAGAAACGCCGAACTCGCACTTTTGAGTTGTAATATTTGGACACTGCGATCTGATATTCGGTCATCTTGACGAGAGCTTGATCGCGTTTTTCGTTGATGAGGTCGAGCTCGTCGATCATAAGGAGGTGATTAAGGCCCTCCTGTTCTGGAAGCAATCGTCGGTGAACTCCTAGGAAATAGACCTCAGGAGGGATCACGCTTTCTATTCCGTAGAAGAGGACAAAAGGAGTCTTGCCCGTAGCGCGACGCGGCGTTGTTCGATAAGACCACAAAACGCCTTCGAGTTCATCTGCCCAACGGCCCTTCTTAGCGTCGAGTCGAGTCTTTAATCCGTGTATAAGCGTCTTGTTTGACGACTCTGCTTGGCTGTTGCCTTGTGGGCAGCGAGGTGTCGACTTGCTGACTCTGGTTTTCCACATGTCGCAGAAAATTTCGAAGCGCTTGGAAATAAACTGCGAGCCGTTGTCAATTACTATTTCATAGGGAACGCCGTGTCGACAGATGATATTCTTCCAGACGAAGTTTTCGACATGCTTGTCCTTGATCGATCCAAATGCTTCCGCTTCAATCCACTTGGAAAAATAATCCGTTAGGACCAAGAGGTATCGCTTTTGCCGAGACGGATAGAGCGGACCGTGTAGGAATTCACACAGGATTTACCGGTTTAATCTCTATTAAACAACCTAGCGAAAGTTCCTTTGCCTAGGATCTAGGGTTTGTAAACTATGAATCTTACAAGAACGGATCTCGAATATACCTGGAGTTTATGCAGCGGAATTGAATCAGGGATTCGAGATCTATAGCGCCCCAAGTGTTGCGCCTCTACCGTTAGTCCACACGCACACAAACTGGAATCCGCCGGAATGCTAGTACCGGTAATCGGATCTCCTGGGGAATCACCGAGTTCTAAAAAGGTGGCTGCGACTAACTAGATTCGGTCTCAAGGTCGTGCCTATTATCCTATATATAGGCCCTTGAGAAAACCCTATTAATTCTGAACCGAACCAGAATCAATTGTGTCATTAAACCGAAATCACTATTTTGGTTCTGCCTTCGTGTCGATCGACACAACTCTTTGTGTCGATCGACACACCCTCTAAACTCGTATATAATGTGTATCTTATACACATTACCTAGATCATTACTCTTAATGATCATTCCCACATAAAGCTCATCCAGCTTGCTTAGGTGTGTGACCCTGTAGGATCATATAATACTAGCAATGAGTTCATAACTCATAGATCATCAGAGGTTTCTAGCAAAACGTCATGACCACCTAGTATTATATGAATGTCTAATCTCGACAGTACAACTATCACTAGAGTGGATACAAGTGTGATTTCAGGACATTCCCAACAATCTCCCACTTGTACTGGAATCATCTATTCCCATAATCCCTTCGTCTCTATATCTCGATATGGCATAAGGCAAGATCCGTGTCATCCTTATTACAGCCATTATCACGTTCATCGAACTCCGATTTATACTGAACAAAAACAAACGACTGACAATCACCTCGTTTGAACGCGGCCACGCATTTCTCAGTATCAAATCTTCGATGGGCCCTGAGATATTTATCTCCTGTTATATAGGAGGGACAAATCCCATCTTGTTCCATCCCTGTTCCTTCACACACTTCATGATACGCCCAATCAATGCCTTTATAGTCACCTGTTACGGATAACGTTTGACAAAGTCAAAGCGGACCAATTCATATGTAAGAAATCATGATGAACTCAGGTCTAAGGACTATACTCTATAGTCGTAATGGGAAACTCTTATGACACTTATATAACTATCCTGTAGAGTTCCCATTAGCGGGTCATGCCCGATCATATGTTCTCCAACATATATCTATGTGATTGACTTTAATACTCTTATTAATGACTCCATGAAACTTAGTCATCAGTCACCTCACATGCCAGTCTCACGCGGTTGTCAGTGTCCCACTTTAACAACCTCGACCAGGGACAAATATGATCTATGTCATTTATCACTTATAGGGTTTCATGATCAAGTCCTCAACTTGATGACCTATAAAATGCCATAAATTACTTTGGGACTATTATTCAATTATCCAATAATCAAATAATACATGAAACAATTTCATTATGATATAACCAAAGTATGTCAACATGAATATCATAACATAACTAAATACTTTATAACTCCCACTAGAATTAAGATCACATCTTAATATATCCAATACCTACAGCAGGAGAGTGAAACTCATGCTTAGGTCGTGGGAGAGGCTGCGGTGATCTGCTTGGAACCCTTTCCAACAAACCGCAGGCTGTGGTGCTTTGCTTGGAACTCTTTCCAACAAACCGCACCGCAGTATGGACACAAGACATAATCAAGTTCCTACCATAAATTGTCTTTGTCTGTCTAATCACTCTCATCAGAAACCATTACTTCCTCAGTTCACCAAGCTCATATCCTCAGTATTCCTCAAATACTAGAGAATATTCTTGGTAACTGTCCAGTGACTTTCACTTGAGTCATATTGGTACCTACTCGTCCTGCTCAAAATACAAGCAACATCTGGACGAGTGCAGGTCATGGCATTTATAATAGGTTCCACTGCATACGCCTGGAAATCCTACTCAAACACTTTCTTGCTCAGCCAGTGTCCAGGGACACTGCGTCTTGCCAAGATTAATGCCATTAGACATTGGTATGAAGCCCTTCTTGGAATCATGCATATTGAATATGTCCAAGACCTTATCACCATAAGAATCTTGACACGATCCAATTAGCCTACCCAATCTATCTCTATAGATTTATATTCCAAGAATTCACACGGCTTCTCCCATGTCTTTCTTTGAAAAATAACTTTCCAAGCCAAGTCTCAAAAAGGCTAAAGCAACGGAATGTTATTTCCGAGAATAAGTATGTCATCTACATACATAATGAGAAATGCAACTACGCTCCCACTAGTCTTCTTGTAAACACACAGTTCCTCTTCGTTCCTGATGAAATCAAACATTTTGACATCTTTATCAAAACGAAGATTCCAACTCCGTCATGCTTGCTTCATTCCATACATGGATCGATGAAGCTTGCATTCTTTCCCAGCATGATTTGGATCTGTGAAACCTTAGGTTGTGTCATGTACACATCCTTTTCCAGAATTCCATTAAGGAAAAACTGTTTTTCACATCCATCTGCCAAATCTCATCACCATGATCAATGGCAGTTGCTAGTATAATCTGAATGGCTTTAAGCATAGCGAATGGAAACAAGTTTCATCATAGTCAATACCATGATTTGCTTGAAACCTTTAGCCACCAGCTAAGCTTTGAATATCTGGATATTCCCATCTCGGATCTAGCGGCTCCTAGCCACTTTTCGGAGTCCGGGCCCAACACTGCTTCTTCTTCAAAATTCGTAGGGTCTTCATTGTCAATGATCAACAAGTCATGACAATCGGTCACAAGAAATCCATATCTCTCGTGATCGTTACGAATCCTTTCGGATCTACGAACTTCAGGCACCACAGGTGCAAGTTCTACAACCCTTTGCAGACCCAGCTACTACTCTTCCTTAATAGGTCGAGCAGTCTCCTGTGATTCTCGAACATTTTCGAGATACACTTTACTCCCACTGTTTTTCTTGGAAAGACAATCTCTCGCAAGAAAACATAGTTCTTAGCAACAAACATTTTGTTATCAGAACAGTTGTAGAAGTAATAAGCCTTGGTTTCCTTAGGATAACCATTCAAAGTAGCATTTATCAAATTTGGATGCGAGCTTGTTAAATGTTTTACACAAGCCTCATCACCCCAAATTTTAGTAAAGACAAACTTGGAACATTTCCAATCCACATCTCATATGGAGTATTTGCAATTGATTTTGTTGGAACCCTATTTAGTGTAAACTCAGACATTTTCTAGAGCCTATCCCTAAAAGAGATAATGGAAGATTTTTGTAACTCATCATCGATCGAACCATATCCAATAAGGTCCGGTGAGCTGTGAAACAATTCCACACTCTCTCATATGATCACTTAACTCTTGACTTAAGTATTCTCCTCCGCGATCTGATCGAAGAAGTATCCTCCTCCGCGATCTGATCGAAGAGTTCTAATACTTTTGTCAATTTGATTCTGTACTTCATTATGGAATTCCTTGAAAAATTTTCAAAAGGGGATTCCTACTTGTGACTCATTAGATAGACATCGCCATGCCCACTCTAGTCACCAGTATAGATAATGAAGTCTTGAATCCTAATTTTCTCTAGCATTGGTGCCTATCGGGCCGCACACATCTGTATGTATAAAGCCCAATAAGTCATTGGCCCATTCTTTTAGTTTGATAAAATGGGCCTTAATCGTTTTGCCCAATAAGCAGGATTCAAATATCTCACATGATTCACAACCATGTGAGCCCAAAAGCCCATCACTATGGAACTTCTGAATCCTCTGTGACCCAAACGATAATGCTGGAGAACCGATTTGTGTTTATATCATAGACATATATATATATTGGTTTAAGACATAAAACCCATTCTCTAATGGGATGCTACCATATAAAATATCATTTAGATCAAAAGAGCAACATTTGTCTTTTATCAAAATAAAATCATTCAAAATCTTACAAGAAAATGAAATGACATTTTTTTGCTCATAGCAATTACATAATAGCAATTATTTAGTTTCTAAAACCAAGTCTGAAGGCGACAACAATTGGAAACTTCCTACAGCTAATGCAGCAACCCTTGCTTCATTCCTGTTGAGTATCTCCATTCATCCCTTCTTCAACGTTCTACTGTTGCTCAGGCCCTGCACATTTAAACAAATATGAGCACCACAACCGGTATCTAATACCCATAAGGTAGAACTTGAAATAACACAAATACCTGAATAAGGAGTGTCATACATCTCCATTATTTCCTTGGAATCTTCCATGTATTTCTTGCATTTTCTCCTCCAATGCCTTGGTTCCCCACAGTAGCTGCAAGTATCATCATCAGATGGGCCAGACTTGGGTTTAGTGAGAAACTCAGGCTTATCCTGATTCACAATCTGGGCGGCCTTTCTCTCACCCTTATCTTTACCAGGTTTCACAAACCTTTTGCCCTTCTTGATATTGAGCTCAGCTGTCTTGAGCATATCATGCAGTTCAGTCAACGTCTTCGTCAAGACATTCTTGATGTAGTACTTGATGAACTCATCATAGCTCGTCGGCAGGGACTGCAAAATGATGTCAGTAGCCAACTCTTGGCTAATAGGACAATCCAGTCTCCTCAGGTTATCAATATAACCCATCATCTTCATGACATGAGGACTTACTGGAGCTTCCTTTGGTAGCTTGCACTCAAACAGAGATTTAACCGACTGGTATCTCTCAGTTCGAGTCTGCTCCTGAAACATAGCTTTCAAGCTAGTGACTATCTCGATAGGCGATTCCACGTTCTCATATTGCCCCTGCAATTCAGAGTTCATGGTATCCCTCATCAGACGGATCACATCGACCACATCATAATAATGCTTATTCCAAGCATCATATACTGCATGTGAGGCATTGGACCTTAGTTTCTCGGGGAGAGCTTTCACAAGGACATTGTCCTTTCTCTCTTGCTTGAGAACAATTCTCAAGTTCCGATACCAATCTAGGAAGTTGGATCCATTTAACTTGTCCTTCTCAAGGACGGATCTCAACGAGAAAGAGTTCTGATTAGACATAACTGTAATAAGAAAAGGAAAAATCAGTTATGATATTCAGAAAATGAGAAATCTTAACAATTAAGAAAACTCGCATTATATTCAAAACAATGATTCCTCAAATGAATATAATGATCCAAGATCCATGTTTCACCAAAACCCGAGCGAGCCACTGGCTGTCACTCAAATCTTAGCTATATAGGTAAGCAACACTTTGCTAATCATATCCAATATGACTCTTGGTTGTGGATAAGACATCTTATGTTTTATCCACCTGATGTCTATGGGCCCAGAACTTCTGATAGCCCATTCAAGCAAACCAATCTTTTCAGCCATGTAATAGTTGATGTCATGCACTGCAAGCCCATCAACACAATTACCTACTGCCTTACTCATGTCACTGCGGACACCTTGCACTGCAAGCCCATCACGCAATGAAACAAGTCTTGACAGCTGACAAGATCGGGAAGACATCCAGAACACTTGATATTTAGTTGAGGAAATGAACTTTTAATCCTTAACACACATCATATATGCATTTAGGAATCCAATTTCATTAAATCTGGTTCGGTTATTAGATTTTAGGTTCACTATCTAAAATACCTACTGCCTCACTCATGTAACTGCAGACACCTTGCACTGCAAGCCTGTCACGCAATGAAATGAGCCTTGACAGTTGACAAGATAGGGAATCGATCGACACTACCTTAGTGTCGATCGACACTTACCTGTCTGTCATAGTTCTTCGAAAACCGATCAATCCAATTGAACCGATTTCGATAACCGACAGAACCAATACAATAACCGATCAGTGTCGATCGACACTACATTAGCATCGATCGACATTGATCAAACCAGATCCAATTCTCGATAACCAGTCAATCCAATTGAACCGGATCGATAACCGGTCAATCTAATTGAACCGGGTCGATTACCGGTCGGTGTCGATCGATACTACATTAGTGTCGATCGATGCCAACCAAACCGCATTAAACCGACATTCGGTTTAATCGATCTGTTAACCGAGCACGATAACCGATTCAATCCAATTGAACTGGTTAACCAATCGCCTGGTCGTGTCGATCGACGCAACTTTTGTGTCGATCGACACCAACTTGATATCGATTAATATATCAAACTGACGGCAATTGAAAGAGCGTGTGGATCGACACAGCACAACGGTGTCGATCGACACCAACCTCTCTGGAAAAATTTTAAATCACGAGTTTAGCCCGTGTCGATCGACACTACCATAGTGTCGATCGACGCTGGCCGAAAACCCTAATATTTCAATTTTGCAAAACGTTTTTGAAGCAGATTTTGATCTATCAAGCATCCTCTAATCAATTCAACTAATTCGATTATATGCTTTAGATTCAGATTAGTTAAACCCTAAGGCTCTGATACCACTGTAGGAATTCACACAGGATTTACCGGTTTAATCTCTATTAAACAACCTAGCGAAAGTTCCTTTGCCTAGGATCTAGGGTTTGTAAACTATGAATCTTACAAGAACGGATCTCGAATATACCTGGAGTTTATGCAGCGGAATTGAATCAGGGATTCGAGATCTATAGCGCCCCAAGTGTTGCGCCTCTACCGTTAGTCCACACGCACACAAACTGGAATCCGCCGGAATCCTAGTACCGGTAATCGGATCTCCTGGGGAATCACCGAGTTCTAAAAAGGTGGCTGCGACTAACTAGATTCGGTCTCAAGGTCGTGCCTATTATCCTATATATAGGCCCTTGAGAAAACCCTATTAATTCTGAACCGAACCAGATCAATTGTGTCATTAAACCGAAATCACTATTTTGGTTCTGCCTTCGTGTCGATCGACACAACTCTTTGTGTCGATCGACACACCCTCTAAACTCGTATATAATGTGTATCTTATACACATTACCTAGATCATTACTCTTAATGATCATTCCCACATAAAGCTCATCCAGCTTGCTTAGGTGTGTGACCCTGTAGGATCATATAATACTAGCAATGAGTTCATAACTCATAGATCATCAGAGGTTTCTAGCAAAACGTCATGACCACCTAGTATTATATGAATGTCTAATCTCGACAGTACAACTATCACTAGAGTGGATACAAGTGTGATTTCAGGACATTCCCAACAGACCGACTATGTCCATCGCCCATCTCATGAATGGATACGGCGAGGTGACCGAGCTCAAAAACTCCGAAGGTTGATGGATGAAAGGACCATGGCGTTGACATTTTTCGCACTTCGTAGCGAACAACTCGCAGTCTTTTATCATGGTTGGCCAAAAATATCCATGTCTTTTGATTCGGATGGCGAGTGAGCGACCTCCAGAATGGTTACCGCAAGACCCACCATGAACTTCGTGCATTATCTTGCGAGTTGCTTCCCCCTTGACACAGATGAGGAGTGGTCCGGACAGTCGCCATTTGAATACTTCTCCGTGAAATAAAACGTAATGAGATGACTGCGCCTTTAACTTGCGGGCCGCCCATTTGTCTACCAGCATTTTGCCGCCTGCGAGATATTCGCAAATGTCTGCCATCCACTTGGTGTCGCAACCGTAGACTGTGGTCTCGTCGTCAATGGGAATATCGACGACTTCATGCTCTGGGGGCGGCTCTTCGCTACACGGGTAAGCATCTTCTGGTGGCTCTTCGAGTTGTTTGGGGAGGAGGCCGCGGTTAAAAGCTGTATTATTCGGGTCGAGCTCGTTGTCTTTTGCCATTACATCGGTCATTTCGTCTGTGCCGACTGTGTCGGAATGGTTGAGATCCATTGGATCCGGCTCGGTTATTCCCCCGGTTTGGTCGAGGTCCATTAGATCTGCGACAGGACGAGTAGGCGAGCCGTCGCTTATGTCCGTTTTTCGCTTCGCGGCTTGAGATCTTGTCAGCATGTTGACTTCTTTAGCGATCGCGACACTTGGTTTTTCGATGAATTCGACTTTGACGATTCTTTGAAGATCTTTATCTGGCTGTGCCGACGAGCCGAGTGATGCAAGGGCATCTGCTTGCGAGTTCTCCACCCTTGGAATTCTTGTTATTGTGAAAAATTCGAATTCCGCCGCTAATGTCTTGACGAGGGCGAGATATGCCTCCATACGTTCATCTTTTGTAGCGTACTTGCCGTTGAACTGATTCACGACGAGCTGAGAGTCGCAAAAGGCCTCTATCCTTGTCATTTTAAGCGCTTTCGCCAATCGAAGACCCGCGAGTAAGGCATCGTATTCTGCCTCATTGTTCGATGCTCTGAAGCTAAGATGGAATGACTGTTCCAGAGATTCCCCGTGTGGCGACGACAGTCGAATGCCTACTCCCGACCCGTGTTTAGATGACGAGCCATCGACATGTAATTGCCAGGTCTGAGATGACGAGCTGTTCGTGAGTGCATCTTTATTTTCAGACTAGGCCGTCGCCTCTGGTAGCTCGATTAAAAAGTCGGCCAACACTTGTGCTTTGATTGTAGTCCTACTGCGGTACTCGATATCGAACTCGCTGAGTTCGATGGCCCACTTGACGAGTCTCCCGGATTGAGTAGGACTATGGAGAACAGTTCGCAATGGAAAAATACTTTGAACCACGATCGAGTGGGACTGGAAATAAGGTCGAAGCTTGCGAGCCGATGTAATGACTGCGAGTGCTAATTTCTCCGTCAGAGGATATCTCATTTCTGCATCGGTTAGCGACTTGCTGATGTAGAAAACGGGCTTCTGTTCTGTGCCGTCTTCACGAATTAGGACTCCACTGACTGCCGAGGTCGAGACCGCGACGTAGAGATAGAGCGGTTCGCCTTCGATGGGTTTTGTCAAGACAGGGGAAGTCGCAAGATATTGCTTCAACTTTTGAAAGGCTTCTTCATACTTCTCTGTCTATTCGAAAGCTTGTCAAGCTGCTCCCTTTTTTATCCCTGAGCATGTCATAAAAAGGAAAACATTTGTCGGTAGAGCGCGAGATGAATCTGTTTAATGCCGCGACTCTGCCGTTTAGCCGCTGGACTTCTCTTTTTAATTTAGGCGAGGCCATCTGGATGAGCGCGCGGATTTGTTTTGGATTCGCCTCGATCCCGCGACGGGTCACCATATAGCCGAGGAACTCGCCCGATGTTACGCCAAAGCGACACTTAACCGGATTGAGCTTCATGTTATACTTGTTTAACAGCGCGAAGCATTCTGCGAGGTGGCCGACGTGGTCTTTTTCCTCGAGCGACTTGATGAGCATATCGTCTATGTAGACTTCCATCGTCTTGCCGAGGAGGCCCTCAAACATTTTGTTGATGAGTCGTTGATAAGTGGCCCCAGCATTTTTAAGGCCAAAAGGCATGACCATGTAGCAATAGATCCCGCGATCTGTAATGAAAGAAGTCTTTTCGCGATCGCCGGGGTGCATGAAGATTTGATTGTAGCCAGAGAAAGCATCCATAAAGGATAAGAGCTTGTTCCCAGACGTCGCCTCGACGAGGCGGTCGATATGAGGAAGAGGGAAACTGTCTTTTGGACATGCCTTGTTCAAATCGGTGAAATCTACACAGACTCGCCACTTGCCATTTTTCTTTTTTACGACGACTGGGTTAGCGAGCCAGTCCGGATATCTGACTTCAGAGATTGAGCCGGCCTGTAAGAGTCTGTCGACTTCGTCGTTTACTGCTTGAGCCCTATCAGGACCGAGTCGCCTTCGCTTCTGCTTTGTAGGCTTGAAGGTTGAGTCTACGTTCAACTCATGACTGATGATGCCAATATCGATCCCGGGCATGTCTTCTGCGGCCCATGCGAATGTATCGACGTTCTTTCTAAGGAACTCGACGAGATCGAGCCTGACGGCTTCATCTAGTGTCGCGCCTATTTCTACTCGTCTTTCTGGGAATTCGTCGTCTATGCAAACCGATACGACGGGTTCGCATGTTGGACCCGCTCCTTCCTCTTCGGCGGATTTCGCGGTCTGTAGCTACTATAACAGGTCTGAGATCTCCTTGATGGGTTCCCTGTCTGATTTGATCTTTTTCCGCGGCTCGCTTGGAATCGGTTCCATCGCACGACTTCTTAGTTTATGCGCGGCCATGAAGCAAGATCGCGACGCTGTCTGACTTCCTCTGATCGTTTTGATCCCGCCTTTCGTAGGAAACTTAAGGCAGAGATGGTATGTCGAGGCGACTGCGCGCATCGAGTAGAGCCAAGGGGTTCCCATTATCACATTGTAAATTGCCGGGTTATCTGATACCACGAACTCCACCATTTTTGTTATTCCTTCCACACGCACAAGAAGTTTGATCGTTCCTAGTGTCATTGTCGTCTCGCCATTGAATCCGGTTAAAGGTTTAGGATAGGATTCGTCTTGGGCGAGGTCGATTTCCATACGCTTAAGAGCGTCTATGAAAATGATGTCGACTATGCTTCCTGTATCGATCAGAACGCGACCCGTGTCCCATCCTGCAATGGAGAGTCGGACGACAAGCGGATCGTCGTGCGGTTTGTCGATGTCGTCAATCTCATTCTCTTCGAACTGGATGACATTGTTTGGAAACTTCGACGGGTTTGGCTTGTTCGCTCCTACCTCGGCTCGCCTCTGATAAGCTTTGATAGAGGAGATGGTGTTCGAGCAATAGCGCGAGCTGCCCATGATCATGTTGCAGATTTTTTGCTTCGAGCCGCCTTGGCCATCGTTATTGTTTCGTCTGCCGAGGTGGGCCTCGTTTTCGTTCCTCTTGTCTCGTTTGTTATTCTTGTTAAAGTCTCTGGACGAGTGGTCTTCCTCTCTTGCATCGTCGAACTGTTCGAGCTGGAAATCATTAACGTTTATGTTTTCTCTGAGTTCGCCTGCGTCCAGCTTCACTGCGAGTCTCATTCCGAGCACTCTGCAATTAGCTATCGAATTTCCGCCCATTTTGTGCAGTTCGCAATATGCGGATTCGTCGTACTGCAAGTTCCTCGTCCATGTGTTGCCATAACCGCGGCTTGGAGCGCTATTTCCGCGGTCTCGCCCTCTTCCTCTACCGTAGCCGGGTGAGTCCACTTGATAGTTATGGGCCCCTTTGAAGCCTCCTTCGTGTCGCACGAAGTCGTTTTGCTTCTTCTTTTTTGTCGGTGGGGCTTCTCGCAGATTAGGACTTCTTGTTTTTCCATACTTTTGGTCCAAAACCCGCGTTTTTTCCTCGTTCCTTGCGAAGCCATTTGCGCGATGGAGCGCGTCTTGAATGGAGGAGGGCTCATTGATTGTCATTTCCTTTCGAAAATCCGAGTTGTACCACAGGGCTTTACGCAAAGCGCTAAGTGCGGATTGGTCATCGATTCCCTTCACTTGAATAAGCATTGCCTTGAAGCGCTCAATGAAGACTCCCAAGGGTTCGCCGGCTGCCTGTGACAGGGTGTAAAGATCCGCCTCAGACGACCTGCGTTTGATTAGGATCGCGTATTGTTTTAGGAATGCTTCGGAGAGCTGGGCGAAGCTGTCGATCGAATTTTTCTTCATTCCTATGAACCAATAGAGAGCTGCCCCCTTGAGGTGCTCTACAAAGAGGAGCCAGCAGCCAACGTCGATTTCGTCGAGTCGGAACTTGGCTCGCCCCATGCCGATCGAGAAGGCCCTAATATGCTCTGTGGAGTCGCCTTTTTCGTCATAAATAGGAAGCTTCATCTTCCCCGGATCGGACAAACGTGCCTTTGTTATTCGCTCGGAAAAGGGGTGGTGCGAGCTTCTTCAAGAACACGGTCGATCTCTGGCGCCTTGCTGGTTGCGCGATGGACTTGCGATCGCATATCTTTGAGATCGCGAGCAGTCTGCTTCGTGATGGCTTTGAGTTCGTCCATCTCCCTTTGCTGCGAAGCGATAGCTCCGTGATTGGTCGGGGCTTCAGCCTGATCCATCCATCGCATGTTTTCTGCGTTTTCGCCCTCATCCCGACTTTGGATTCGACTGGTCGGCCGACTGGGTCGAGCGTCTGTGATTGCAACCATACCGCCTGTTGCATCTGCGACGAGGATGGCCCCATCTCTGAGAGGCGCTGGCGTATGATCTTCGCGAGCCCCGCGAGCTGAAGGCGAGGCCGCTGGGGAGAAGTCAAGAGCGATCGGGGTGACACGACGTGCGACATCCTGAGGTAGACTCTGAGGCTGACGAGCTGTCGACAAGGCCCTGATTTCGGCAGTCAGGTTGATGTTGATAGTTTCCTGTTTCTGTGACTGCTTGAGCAATTGCTCGAGCATTGTTTTGAGCTGATCGAAAGCTTGCGGTGTTACCGGATCTGTCGAGTTCGCACTGGCAGTTGCCAGGTTTTCTGTAGGGACATATCTGCCTGCTTCCGCCTCCAATGCGGACTGGTTGATTAGCCCAGCTACAATGGGCTCGCTCGGACCTGAACCATCTTCGGTTGCTGGAGACTGCGGGTTCGTTATCGACATGTTGACGAGTTTGTCTAAGCGTTTGTTTCGTGTATGAAGCTAGTGTTGCGAGTAGCCCCTCCTTCTAGCGCCAAATTGTGCGTGCTGGAAATTCACACAATCGAATTTGTGAAGATTCTTATGAAGTAGAGCTCCTTTAGGGTTTCAAACACTTAGAAAGATTTAGAATTAGATTATGAACTAGGGTTCTTATTCATCAAGATCAGAGCGTTTTACAAAGTTTTTTTCGATCCCTCACAAGTGAGGGGGTACATGTTTATTTATAGAGAAAATAGGTCGATTTGGATGAACAGTAATGGGCCGTTAATGGGCCTCTATCCTCTGGACTTGACTGTTGGGCCGTTTCGGCGAATACGACGTCGTTTAGGCTTGTCGATTCTTCGAGGGGGGATCCGACCCCTACAAACGAAAAATAGATCGATGCGTACTTCTCAAGAGAGATGATAGTCTCTTGGACTACAAAGCTTCTCCAAACCTTTGATATGACGCACAAAGGAAAGAAAAAGGAGTGTTTGATATTACACACAAACACGGTTTGATCAACGATTTAGAGAGCGATTTTTAATAAAAAGGTTGATGATTTTATTGATGAGATTTGGACAATATATATAGGAGGAGAAAGTGAAAAGACAAACCCCTTACACTTCTCAAATATACGGAAAAACACAACATTAAAAGAAAAGTTTGAAAGGTTTAAAGTGTGAACACATTTAAACAAGTTTTAAACACAAAATATTAAATAAAATTCAGAATTTATTAAAGCTAAATGGGCTGGCCGAAAATCACATCATCATGGGCTTCAAGAAGCCCCCAAAATAGCCTAAGCGTGATAATGAGGGAATGAAAGAGTATGTGTGCTTGCCTCATTAAAAACCTACTTCGGAAAACCCATTGGGACAAAACCGAAGATAGAGAAAAAGAGTACGAGCCCACATACCTCTCATTATCACCCTTCCTTGGCTCGAATCACAACCAATGCGGTTTGAGGAGCAACTAAAGGAAGTTGGTCGGTTATTCTCAACACAAGCATAGAGACGCCTTGGTTGAGTTGTCTTGTCCTCGACTTTCTCATTGGTCTACTCAAGATTTCCAAGGCCTTTGCGTTTTTAAGAACCTCCACGATTCCAAGTTGTTCCTCGGCTACAAGCAGTTCCATAGTTCCTTGGTCCAAGCTGGCCAAGGTTCTATCATCTCGAGAATTACGAGAGAATAAAACTGAAAGAAATTATTCTACTACTAATATTTTTTTTATCTTTATTATTAAGAAACGGTTATATCTGATACTTTCTTAAGATTATTTGAACATACAACAACATCTGTTGTTAACACATTTACCCGATAATGCATGTAAAACAAAAAATTTACAATATTGTTTGCATCCTGAACTTCCTTCTAAAGTACACGGAAGGAAGCATTTTTTCCAGTCTTGCTTTATTCCAAAACCTATATAACAATAAGGGTTCATTAAACTAACTTTTGCTATTCATAAAATGGATAAACCAGAATCAATACATAAAAGTGAGGAGCATAATTAATACCAATATTCCTGGCGGAGCCATGAACAGAAGTTGCGAGAATAAAAAAAATCTTATGTGTTAAACATGGAACTATTTAAGAAAACTACTTTCTTAAGTGTTACATCTCAATAATCTTAAGAGAGTATGAGATAATCTTAAGAAAGTATGAGATGAGGAGACAATTTAACACATAAGATTTCATTAATATTTGAAACGTACGGTTACATCTCATACTTTCTTAAGATCATTATTAGTTCCATGTGACAAACTATAACCCTATCCCAATTTGGTCGTGTAGCACCGTAATACACAAACCCGTTGATGCATATTCCTTTTGTTGAAGGAACATAAGGCCCGGTATTAGTATTGTCTTCGATTTGTCGCCATGAAAGGTTTTTAATATCACTTCCTCTTCTTAGTGTTAAAACCTTGTGCTCTACGTCATCATGATCACACCGAGAAACCATCATGCATATTGCTTTGTATTGATCATCAACCGGATCATATCCCAATTAAGTATCTAAAAGTGAACTTGTTTACCTCATCTCCACTTTCAGGTAAGGTTACAATTTGTCTCGTTGTCGGATTACATATCAAGAACCGGCTTTGATATGAGCAACATATAAAGCCATGAGCTAAAGTACCTGAGCTTCGTGTGTAGTAATAATCAACCGTGGAAGGTATTGTCACGTCGAGATTGGCTACCAAAGAAGAAGAGTTGTTCTCTCCCTCGTCTGAGGCCGTGAAGAAGAACAAACGCGTATCGGATTTTTTGAAGGCGAATCCACAGTTATTGAAAGCGATTAGGAGGCGAGAACCGCGATCCAAGGATTTAGAGTTGAACAAATCGACTAGTCTTTGGTTTCATAAGAGATCTACTGAGAATCTCCACCGTTAGATCATCAGGGATCTAATCAAAGGGATCACATTCTCGTTCCTTGCGTTTCATGGCGACCTAAGAGTTTGCTTTGTAATTGTTAAAGTGTATATATGCTTCAAGTTCAAGTTATTTAACACTTCTTCTTTATATACATACAAAGAAAAGATTAATAATACTGGAATTAGGAAAATAGTTAACTAGTTTTTCAAAACGAAAAAAGAATTAAACTGGTTAATCTTTTACTAAAAATAAGAAAATCAATATTGTTCACTAAGAAAATTAATTATAATTGAAGTTTTAGATTGTTTTGGCAATCTTCTTGTTAAGCTCATCTTTGAGATGCGATACGGTCTGCTCCAGTGATGAAATTTTAGCAGCCGACTTTGTTTGCTCCTTGGTCATTTCAATTTTGAGATTATTAATGCGTTCTTCGACTCGAAAACCATTAGCGTTTTCTTTCTTCTGCTCCAAGGAAACCTCATCAAGCTTTATCTTCAACCAGTCTAGCTTGAAGCCCGCTTCTGTTAGGTCAATCAACTCGGTCGCAGCGTTGCTTAGCTCAGCCTCGGTGACTCTATGTAGAGGTTTGTTCAATGTCTCGATTAGACCAAGTAAGATATTCATGTATGTTGTCTTCACCCATTGGTTCTTTGGTCTGACATTCACCGCAAAGTCCGGATGTTCCACGAAAATCCAACTCACTGAAGACACCTATCGACAAAGACAACATGTAATCATATAAAAAGTCGATAAATGAATAACTGAAATCAATTAATTTCACTAGTCCTGAATTGGGTTATTAGTAAAATTAATAACTTATATTTTATAATCATAATTTTTTATACTATAATTATTATTATTATTATTATTTATAACTAAGAGCATCCAGACCTATGAAGGGGGCCGGACTAATCCCTCTATAATTTTATTAGTTTTATGTTAACTGTGAGATCTGATCCTCGAAAAGAAAAAATACCACGAGAAGCATCCTTGTAACCAAACCTGAGAAAGAAGAACTTGGAAACCATTGACATCGAACATTTCATTCCCAGTCACATATCCTTCATCAGCAACTTCAACTACTTTGACTTGGACATTTACGATCAGTTTATCATTCTCCAAAAACCCTTTTTCTTGAAGAGTATCAAGAGGCCCAGCCTTTGGCCAACCCATTAATGTGATGTGAGCGCAGAACAATTGGCAAAACGGTTCTGTAACACAAAAACCAAAGAGATTAAATTAAATTTATTTCCTCGACAATATGGAAGATAATGATTGAAGTGAATTGCCATCTTTTCTGTAGAGTTCTTTGCCGGATTGATTCAGTAGACCGATGGAAAAACTAGCTCGTCTTTTCCATCCAAATCGCAAAGATTCTGGATTCGCAACGCAGAGGTACATAGACAAGTGATCATCAATATGATGATCTCCTTTGGGATGAACCTTAACATACCTTAATAATGTACATAGACAAGTGATCATGATCAGTTATTTGTTGAATTTAGACGATGAGATAAAAATTCGAAACAGTCATAAATGGTTTTCATTATCTATACCATTCGCAGCCTCCGCTTAAGAACGTTGTTGAGGATATCACAGATTGCTTCTCGGAGAAGTTATCTATCTCAAACGTGAAACTCGTCTGCTTATGATCCTCCATGCTTTGTTACTTGTGGAGCGAAAGAAGAGTTTGATTTCTCGAAGGCTTGCTTTTGATCAAAGTTAAATATTGAAGAGATGTTACTCCTACTATATATATATATATATAGAGAAAACTTAAAATCTTTTTTACTCTTCTTACCGATGTGGGACAGTGAATGGGAAAATTATACTTTTTTCCCCACAAATTAATTATAGCTTTTCGTGTTACAAGTTTTCCTCCAAGCCCGAATTGCCATATCTTGTTCCTCCTCGAATCCTCTAATCTCCCGATCGAATTCTTCCTAAACACTTTCATCATTTCGATACATTCCGAGATAACCGAATTTGAGTTGGTTGATTCAAAGCTAGTGAAAAGATATTTAGAGGATGAACCATAGTTTCTGGTTTGATTCAATCTCTATTTCTTGATCTTTTAAAGAAAACAGGTTGTATCTGGATCAAGTTGAGATTACAAAAATCCTTCACATTCCTTATTGTTATAGATGATCAGTGAGTGAAAATTGATGATCTGTTTTCGTTAAGGTGGTCGAATACGAGACCCGTAAACGAACATTCATACCAACTATGACTAGAACTGCAATGAAATGATTCAAAACCATATTTGGAGCAAGTTATATTTACAAATGTATGCACAAGTACAAAAAAACTACATAAAGATAGCCATATACAACGACAACAACCAGTGTCGAATATTTATTACAAAACCAAAAGCCAGACAAGAAAATATCACTAAGATCCTGAACACAATCATCTAAAAATTCTATAATAAGAACATCATCATACTTGTAAAAAAAAACTTGGTTTTTGTAAGGTGGTTTGAATTTCTAAATTCTGATTCTATATCACTAAGATCTTTTGGTGAAAAGTTACCTAATTGTACCTGATTGCATCACAGGGAAGAACGACCAATCGTTACCGGTCTTGTTCGAAGCTCTACCTTCCTCAACCGTCAAGTGTTTCTCATCCGTCCCAAAATCGAATTCCTTATTCGAACCAAGAGAAGAAGAATGTTGCGGCGTTTCTCCTTCGTTAGTTGCTTCAGGGAACGTTGTCCTCAGCTTCTGATCAACACATCTAATGACATGATCCGCATCAAGATCGAACGAAACAGGTTTATGCGCAATCTTACGCTCTTTAGGAGTTGTTGTAACACTCTTTGGACAAGGACTCAATAGCTTTGGAGGATCAGAGACATGAAAGTGAGGGAACAACGCGGTTTCACCATCAGGAAACGGAGAAGTCGGACCAGAACCGGATACAACCGAGCTCGGTGAAATAAGCTGACCAAGTGGGCTACCAGGAGGAAGTTGGTAAAACTGAAACTCATAGTTAGACATTGTAAACCTATGACCATTGTTCTCAAGATTCGAGTTAAAAAGCCGAGCGAAAGGAACTTCAGGGGAAGAAGGCGTTGTTGTGGTTAAGTAGATAGACTCATCAAGAGGAGGCGTAATCGGAGCGGAAGATGGTTCGGTAGTGTAAGTAGAAAAAACCGGAGGCGAAACCAATTGATGAGCTTCGTAAGCGTAAGGTCCAATGGCGAAAATCGAAGGACGGTTATTATTGTTACTACAAGGTAATGGACTAAAAGAGAGGATTCCTACTGGTGATTGTGTTGCAGAAGGTGGTTCTGATTGGAAAAATGAAGCTGGTGATGAAGGTGGAGCGATGAACGGAAGCGCGGTTATCCGATAACCGGAATTATTCGACATTGAACCGGTACTCGACGTTTGTTGTACCGGTTCTGGAGCTAGAGAAGCTTTTCCTATTCGTTTTCTTTGTCTTCTAGGTCGAAAACATATGAACACACTCCATCGATTCCACCATTTTCGCTTCTTCTGTACAATTTTCAGAAAAAAATTGAAATCAGATTCTGAGAAATCGAAATCGAAATCGAAATCATCAAGAGCATCTATGAATCTGTTGTGAATGATCGGAGAAGAAACACTGTTTGATTTCCATAGAAAACCGAAACCGATGGATTATGCCTAGAAAGTGTTCGATCTAATGCTCCAAAGAAAAAAAAAACTCAGAATCTGATCGGAGAAGAAACACTGTTTGATTTCCATACAAACCGCCATAAACGGAGAAATCAGAATCGAGTATAGTAATTGTAATCTGAAATCGATGGATTACGCCTAGAAACTGTTCGATCTAATGCTTAAGAGAAGCTTCCGATCAAAAAAATTGAAAGACTAACCGGAATCGGAGAAGATTGACGAAGACGATGATCATCAGAAGAAACGAAAGCAGTAGCAGCTGCGTTTATAGTATCCAAAACGTTGTTTCCACTCATCTTCTCTGTTTTTCTTTTTTCTCAGCCTGATAATTTTCCCGAGAAAACAAAACAGAGCATTGGAATTTTCTCAAGTAATCAAAATCAAAATCTCATGAAAAAAGTATTTATAAAGAACAACACGCAACTCGAAAATTCTGGGAATATTATTGTTTCTCTCTTAAAAATATATATACTCAATACATACGGTGTATATATATATGTATACATGTGTGCTCGTGTGTGTGTTTGAGGTCAAAACACGGCAAAGACAAAGGCGTGGCACTATTTACAATTTGTTTGTAAATTGATACGATCTTGAAGGGTATTTATGTCCATTAATCTTGCGAAGAATTTGACTATACGATTCTTTCCATTTTTTTTTTCGAAATTAAATCAATATTACAAATTTAATTACATTTTTTTCCGTTATGTAATTAGAAGATTTTTATTTTTATTGCGAATATTTATAGATTAATACTGAAATCTCATTAATACTAGCTCAAATGATAAAGGTTAGTGAATTGAGATATTTTATGAGGAGAAGGATTAAGATATTTGTATTGTTTTAATTCCCTTCAAGAGAAAGATGTCACAGAAGCGCACGTGTGGAAGAATCGAATCTATCTCTTTTAGTTTTAAGTTTCTCGTGTGCACATTAGTGTGGGGCTAAACTAATTTAAATATAATAAAGAAATGATATACATATATTTTGGATAAAAAAAAAAAATTATGTCACAACCAAAACTTTTTTATTAGTATGTCACAAGTCACACAACCCAATTTCAACTTGTTTTGCACGGTGGCTTGACTTTAATTTTTGGGTCCTATTTACTTTTCTATCTCCTTCCATCTCAATAATGAAGCGAATTTCTTTTTCAGTTTTGTGGAAATATATGAAAACAATAGTAAAATCAACTTTTTTTTTTTGGCTCTTTATAATTTAATCGTATAATAATCTGGTAGCTACTTTGTTAAAAAAAGGATCAATGTTGTATTTGTCCAACTGACTGATTCTTGGTTCCAAAAAGGGGACAAAAATTATTGATGCATTTACACAAAAAGGAAGACGGGCATAGTTATTGTGATTTAAGTGCAAAAAATGTTTAGCTGTCATCAATTAAAATCAAAAATACACAGAGCTTTCCAGGATTCTTTAAATTTTCGTCTTGGTTTCTGATAAAAAAGCATTATTTTTTTAAAGAAATATTAGAAATTTAATGCCCCCAAAATTTAGAATTTGAACGAGATTTTTTGTTGGCAGTGAGATAGATAGTTGAGGTTTAGAAGAGTTAAATATGAAAAGTTAACAGTGAAAAAGATAAAAAAGAAAATAGAAAATGATGAAGTTTATGGCCAAGTTTAAGGATACATTTGTCATGTTGTTTTTTGATAGAGATTGATAAGCCTTTCTGCTAATTTTTGGATTTTTTTATTTCAAATATCTAAAACAAGTAATCGGTATCTGGTCTAATACTTTAATCATGTTGATTGAAACCAAAAATCAATTCTTACTAAATTTATGGTTGGTTAGCTGAAAACAGTTTACGCTTTCACATATTAAAATTATAAAAATAACTATCATGAACATCTAGTTCAAATATAAGTCGCATTTCAGCTTTGAGAATTAGATTTAAGTCGTTATCTAAAATCAAATAATTCGTCGTTAAAGTTAAAAACACATTATTGCCCATTTTCTTCTTTAAAATTTATAATTATGAATTTATTCATCGCTTGGATTTATTAGAACCTGTCGGAAGTTCAATGAGTTAGGTCATCAACCCCACTTATGGACTCCTACTTTGCCACGTGTCACCAACCCACATTGCACTCAAACATTTTGAGTAATCTCCCAACAAATAGACAAAAATACATTTATTAAAAAAAGAAAAACATGAATTGAGAAACTGTTATGAGATCCCTGCTGTTATCCTCTAATTACAATTTTGCATTGCATAAACATTTTTATATTTTCAGTGAGATGATAACATGTCACCAGATTTCACGTGCATTAAAGTTGGATATGAAAAAAGACAAGAAGTTTACGTGAGACTTCTTCCAAAATAAAAAAGCCATACCAAAAAAAAAAGTTAGAATATTGAAAGTCTGATTATATAATCTATTTCAAGATTCGAACTTATCAGAAACAAACCCATTACTCTACTAGCTTTATAACCCTCAATTGTAATTCTAAATTAAATAGTTCGAATATCTAATTTATTGTTGTAAATGTGGTTATATCAGATAACATACATAAATAAAAAAAAGCTAACAAGTGTTACGAGCTTGTGGAACATCAGAATCAAAATAGACCAAGCAAAAGGAAAAATGGCATTGAAGCCTCTGCTGCTAAAGATAAATATGTGAATGGTCTTCTCTTCTTTCATTCATCCTCCAATTGCTGATCCTGCAAAGCAAACACACCAAATCAATCAGAGGGTTAATCAAAAATCTGTATCCTAAATTTGACTTTGACAAAACAGAGTCGAGGACATACCGCACTCTTTGCCAAATCCTCCAACTTTGCCAATGCATTTCGTAGTTGCTTCTTTCTGCATAAACCGGCAAACATAATCCGGAAAGTAATGACACCATAAGAAATCATCTTGTTGAAAAGTTCTTGGGCACCATTAAGATCACCTATTCGACAGAATCCGTGAATAAGACTGCTGAAAGTAATTGTATTAGCAACAATTCCTCTTCGATTGCATTGAAAGTTACAACATTAGGGTCGATTCCCCTTCCTATCATTTCATGTAAGAGTCTCTCGGCATCACTCCATTTACCACGGTTACAAACACCATCAATTAGACAGCTGTAGGTGAACACATCAGAATATTTCCTTTCTCTTGCATTTCCTCTAAAAGATTTTTTGAGCATCGCTATGACGTCCATCTTTGCAAAGACATAACCCGTCACCGTTACACGATGAATCACACTCTTGTATACGCCATTACTCATCACTTCTACTTGATCTCTTAACTGAACTATCAAAGCTCCTTCGATATACGGTACACAAATCCAGTTCTTGTTACTGTCCATTATCTGTAGCCCTTGAATACTCTGGAGTAAGATGGAGCCCTTGAATATTCTTTACATCAAACCATAGACCAGACTAAGTATTCCGGTCGAATATCATGAAAATTTTCACCTTACAAAGGGGAAATAAGATCAAATATATTCAGTCTCACAATCAATCGACCAAATTACACTACTAACAATGAAAAGATTAAAACTGACCTTGTCTCAAAAAGTCTTGGGATCAACCCTTGCCTACAAGAAACAAGAAATTAAATTGTCAGGTTTATGAAGCACAAACAAGAAGTTGTCATTAGAATGAACAGCAGCAAAAAAAACTGATTCACCTCAGAGCTCAATATGTTTAAGCAAGCGTATCCAGAAAGCTCTTTTCCAATCTCCCATCATATTACATATTAGCGACCAAGCCAAATGTGGAAGCATCTCAGGAGAAACTGTTTCTGTAACTTAAATCTGCAGCCAAGGGCCTGTATAAATATCTGTATATTCCTCTCCAAGACCAAAAGGGAATGTACATAAAAATAAGTCAGAGGACATACCACACTCTTCTGCAGATCCTCCAACATTGCCACTGCCTTTGTTAGTTCCTCCGTACTCCATAGAGCGGCCAGCATACGGTAGAAAACACCGGTATCGGGACACATACCATTAGAAATCATCTCCTGTACAATGTCTAGGGCTCCATTAAGATCACCCACTTGATAAAAACCATGAATCAAAGTCCTGTAAGTAACTTTATTAGCAGCTATTCCTCTTCGATACATCTCGCATGCAAGGTCCATCCCATCGTAGACCTTTTCAGCCTTGCAGTAGCCTTTGATGAGTGTAGTGAAAGTCACTACGTTGGGAGGGCAGCCCTTGGTAGCCATCGAATCAAACATTTTTTTCGCCTCATCTAGGCGGTTCTGCTTGCAAAGTCCATCTATCATTGAAGTATAGGTGATAGTATTGGGGAGTATACTTTTACGGAGCATCTCCGCATATAAATCTCCAGCCGCTGCAAATTTCCCTACTTTGCGTAATCCGTTGATCAGTATAGTGTAAGTTTGATCATCAGGTTGCAAACCACTGAGGGGGAGATTAGTGAATAAATGCCATGCTTCGTCCACCTTTCTAGCCTTGCACATTCCATTGATGATGATTTTATAAACAACAATATTCAGATCCATATTACTCTTCTGCATGACCTTAAACATTTCCAATGCCTTGTCTGGTTTCCCATTATCACAGAGACCACAGAGCAAAATGCCATGAGTCACGACATCAGGGCACACACCACTAGAAATCATCTCCTTGAAAATGTCTAGTGCGCCACTAAGATCACCCACTAGACAAAACCCTTGAATCAAAGTGCTGAAAGTAATTGTATTAGCAACAATTCCTCTTCGATGCATCTGGCGAAAAAGCTCCATTCCATCATCAACCCTTTTAGCCTTGCAGTAGCCATCAATGAGTGTATTAAAATTCACTACATTTGGAGAGCAGCCCTTGGTAGCCATTGAATCAAACATCTGTTTTGCTTCATCTAGCCGGTTCTTCTTGCAGAACCCACCTATCATTGAGTTATAGGTAACTGTATCAGGGACTATACTTATTTGGAGCATCTCCTCATACAACTTTTCAGCTTCAAAGAACTTCCCTTCTTTGACATAAGCATTGATCACTGCATTATAAGTTACAACATTAGGGTCGATTCCCTTTTCATCCATTTCACACAACAGTCGCTCGACATCACTCCACTTACCACGGTTACAGAAACCATCAATTAGACAGCTGTAGGTGACCACATTAGGAGAAATTCCTTTCTTGTGCATTTCCTCTAAAAGATTTAGAGCATCGCTATGACGTCCATCTTTGCAAAGACGATCGATGATGGCAGTATAGACTACAACACTGGCTTTAATGTGATTTCTCTCCATCTTCCTAAGCAGATTCAAGGCTGAGACAGTATCACCCATCTTACACATTCCATTAACAATTGTTCCGTAAGTAATTTCGTTAGGTCCATGACCACTTTCTACCATCCGATCAATCAAAGCTAGTGTGTCGAGAACTCGACCCTGGCGGCAAAGACCATTCATCAATGTGGTAAATGTTATGACATTGGGATGACATCTGGTTACAACCATGTGATCAAATAAAGCTACAGCTTCAGAAATCCTATCTTCGAGACATAACCCGTGGAGCAGTGTGTTAAGCGTGACAACATCAGGCTGGAAACCAAGTTTAATGATCTTCCCAAATGTAGACAATGCGAATGGAAGCTTAGAGCAACTGCAGAGACATTTCATGAGAATAGTGAAGCCGTAGAGATTAAACGGAATCTTGCTCATTTCCATCTTTTGAGACAGAGAAATCACAAGATCGGGTCGTTTCATTCTCACGAAAACACCCAATAATTTGTTGAAATCAATCGCGGAAGGTAGGGGACGAGATCTAACCATGATATCACCGAACAAAACAAGCGCATCATCTAAGCTTTTGATATAAAAAGACCCATTTCCCAATTTCAATTCCTCTCCTTTAAAATCCGGACAAGATAGATGCTTTCTAATTGTACCTCTTTTCTGGGCGACGCGATGATGAATTAGTCTTGCAGCGATCGATCTAGCGGCACAAGATTCCCATCTCCTAACCCAACCCAACATTTTTTATTTCGTTTCTTCTCAAGTCGGAGAAGAAGACGCAAATAAATCAAAAAAACAACGACCGGTTCAATTGAAAACGGCAACCGGTTCCATTGGCTTGGAACACTTGACCGGTTTAGTCGGATTACCACGTTAACCGGTTAAATCATAACTAACCAAAGAGAGCGAGGAAAATGATTTTTTTTTTTCATTATCTACCATTTAACTAAGGGTCAATTTGTTTTATAGCACAAAAAAAAATTATATCTAAAAAAATAACCAAAAAACCTAAATATAATGGTTAAGATGTTGCCACCTAGGGTGATTTTGGTTATGTTTTTAAATATAATTTTTTTTATTGTTATCCTACAAATTATCCTTTTAACTAAACTAAGAGAAATTGGGTTGTATATACAAGAAAAAACTATAATTAACAACCTAACCAAATACCATAATGAAGCCACATATGTTAATTTTGATTAGTTTTCCAATTATTATTATTTTTTTAGCTAGTGAGCAAATTCTCCCCTAAACTAATGGGGAGATCATGTTTCTTCTTTCACTTTGTTCAATTTTAATAATAAATAATTAATTAATTATGAATATACTCAAGGCAAAATAAACTATGATCCATAAAAGTAAACTAATTCATTAAGGTTCAAGATAAATATTTAGTGCAACTGTGTGTATACAACAAGTAGAGGCAACACAATATATCAACAAATTTTGTTTTCACCCATTTGGTTAAATTCAGTAACGAAATAGTTTAAGAGTAGAGAGCTCAAGCAGCCAAACTCTTGGAGGCAATCTCAAAGACATTCTCAGACAATCCATCTGCTGACATTATCATCTCCAATTGTGCCTACAAACACAACACACAAAAACATCTTCATTTAAACAGCTTCCCAAGATTATATTTGAAACGAATCATGGCTACTTATTACAATCTTGACTGAGTTTACACGGTTGGGTTGAAACACATACCAAGAACATTTGTACCACGTGTTTTTTTGCCTTAATCCTACAGAAAAAGGCAGTATTGTTATCCTAATCTTGCCACTATTTTCTCTAATCTATATGTTTGGAACGAGACAAATTGATATAAAATGAGAAGAAAGACATACAAAGATTCGGCAGCAGTTACGACGAAAGGATGAAACAGTCTTCCATAAGAGACCGAGACCGAAATCTCGCAAGAATGAGACCGGAATCTCACTATGAACAGAACAAAACAGTCTTCCATAAAAGCATATCCAACAAGATGTTGTCCAATTGGTCTTCAGATAACATATCCCAATTCAAGAGTAGTACATAAATAAAAAAGCTATAAGTGTTACGAGCTTCTGATCAAAATAGACCAAGCAAAAGGAAAAATGGCATTGAAGCCTCTGCTGCTAAAGATAGATATGTGAATGGTCTTCTCTTCTTTCATTCATCCTCCAATTATTAATCCTGCAAAGCAAACACACCAAATCAATCAGAGGGTTATCCGAACATCTGTATCCTAAATTGACAAAACTGAGTAGAGGACATACCACATTCTTTGCTAGATCCTCCAACATTGCCACTGCCTTTCGTAGTTCCTTCTTACTGCACAACCCGACAACCATAGTGCGGAAAGTAATGGCATTAGGACACACACCACTAGAAATCATCTCCTTGAAAATGTCTAGGGCGCCATTAAGATCACCCACTAGACAAAACCCATGCATCAAAATGTTGAAAGTAACTGTATCGGCAACAATTCCTCTTTGATGCATCTGGCGAAAAAGCTCCATTCCATCATCAACCCTTTTAGCCTTGCAGTAGCCATCAATGAGTGCATTAAAAGTCACTACGTCTGGAGAGCAGCCCTTGCAACCCATCGAATCGAACATTTGTTTGGCCTCATCTAGGCGGTTCTGTTTGCAAAACCCATCAATCATTGAGTTATAGGTAACTGTATCAGGGACTATACTTATTTGGAGCATTTCCTCATATAACTTTTCAGCTTCAAAGAACTTCCCTTCTTTGACATAAGCATTGATTAGTGCACTGAAAGTTACAACATCAGGGTTGATTCCCCTTTTGATCATTTCATGTAAGAGTCTCTCGGCATCACTCCATTTACCACAGTTACAAAAACCATCAATCATACAGTTGTAGGTGAATACATTAGGAGAAATTCCTTTCTCTTGCATTTCCTCTAAAAGATTCTGAGCATCGCTATGACGTCCATCTTTGCAAAGACGATCAATGATGGCACTATAGACTACAACATCAGCTTTGATGTGGCTTTTCTCCATCTTCCTAAGCAGTTTCAAGGCCGACACAGTATCGCCAATCTTACACATTCCATTTACAACTGTTCCGTACGTAACTTCGTTAGGTTCATGACCACTTTCTACCATCCGATCAATCAGAGCTACTGTGTCGAGAACTTGACCCTTGCGGCAAAGACCATTCATCAGTGTGGTGAATGTTATGACATTGGGATGACATCTCGTTACAACCATCTGATCAAAGAAAGCTACAGCTTCGGAAATCCTATCTTCAAGACATAACCCGTGGAGCAGCGTGTTAAGCGTGACTACATTGGGCTGGAAACCGAGTTTAGTGAGCTTCCCAAATGTAGACAGAGCAAAGGGAAGCTTAGAGCAACTGCAGAAACATTTTATCAGAATATTGAAGCTATAGAGATCAAATGGAATCTTGCGCATTTCCATCTTCTGATACAGAGAGACCACAAGATCTGGTCGTTTCATTTTCAAGACCAAACCCATTAATTTGTTGAAATCAATCGCTGAAGGGAAGGGACGAGATCGAACCATATCATCGAACTAACGAGAGACGACGAGAGTGGTCAAGTCAAGTGTAAGTGGGGAGTTCGTGAACCCTACCTCGACCGGTTCAATTGGATTGGTTAAATGACCGGTTCAATTTAATTGGTTAAGATGGTTCTGCTAGCAGAATCCATATTAATCTTCTGTATTGGAAGTGACTATGTTCGGAGAGCATCCCTTGCTAGCAGCCATCAAATCATCTAGACAATCATGCTTGCAAAATCCATCGACTTCTGCTAGCAGAACCATCTTAACCAATTATGAGTGGTTATTTACATTCAGCCTCTTACAAATCTCAAGAAGATGAGTTTGGAACATTCCGTGAATTTGAATGAACTCCCAGATCTTTCGAACGCTATAAATCTCGAGGAGTTGAATATGAATTATTGCTTCAATTTGGTAGAGATTCCTTCCTCTTTCGGAAATCTTCAAAAACTAGACAGATTGGATATGGAATTCTGCGTAAACCTACAAGTTGTTCCAACTCACCTCAACTTGGCATCTCTTGAAGGCGTCAACATGTTCGGATGCTGCCTATTGAGAAAAATTCCAGATATTTTCACGAACATCACAGAACTAGCAATCACAGACACAATGTTACAAGATTTGCCTAAATCAATTAGGCTCTCGTGTCGCCTACAAAGTCACATTGAGACTTTTAGTATATTCGAAGACTGGACTGAGATCGATTGGATCAAAGATCTGTGGGATAAAAGAGCTTCAGATATCAATGATCGTGATGTAGATATTGAGAAACTTCCCGACTGGATCAAAGACCTTCATGGGTTATACGAGCTTCAAATAGTTGGTTGTCCAAAAATTGCATCACTGCCAGAGCTCCCTGCTTCGCTCAGAAGACTAATGGTATACAGTTGTGAATCATTGGAGACACTAATGCCTTTCCCTTATAAGTCTCTAATTGAGTTGCTCTATTTCTCCAACTGCTTGAAATTGGGTCAAGAAGCACGGAGAGTAATTACCCAGCAATCAAGTGCTGCATGTTTACCAGGAAGAAATGTACCAGCGGAGTTCAATCACCGAGCTATTGGAAAATTCTTGACCATCCCTTCATACAGGGTTTGCGTCGTAGTTTCCCCTAAACAGGAAATGAAAGGATGGGCGGACTTATCGTGTCGTCTAAGCTGCAACGGTTTCACCATTGTGAAACTAATGCTTGTTCAGTATATCCCCAAGCTTGAAACGGAACATCTTTTTATAAGTCACTATATGTTACCTTACAAACTGGAGAGAGAGATGTTGTTGGAATTCAGCACCACATCCAAAGACATCGACATTATCGAGTGCGGTTGCCATATCATCATGGACGAAACCACCAGCAGCTACGAATCTATATCAGAGCAAGTGTATGAAAACGACGATGAAAGTCTCTCTGAGGGGATCATGGAGTTTGATGAACCCAGAGTATAGCGTCTCAGGACCTGACAAGGTATCACTCTGATTTGTTCCTTTATTTTCCCTTTGACTTTGGTTTCATATGTTCCTTTCTAGTAGCTTACGAAAAACACACTAAGACACTATTTACGATATGGACTAATAAATCGCTCGTTTCATGCTTTATTTACATTTCAAAGATAAAGAATGATAGTGTGCTGGAACTGATCATTGTCTGACATCCATGGCTAAACCGGAGTCAATGTTAAATCCTCCTAGCTCTAGAATGAACTAGAGCTAGGAATGAACTGATCATTGTCTGACACCAACAGATAAAGAATGAACTGATCATCGTTTGGCAGGCTTCCATCTATGAATTATGGAGGCCAAAAAAAAACTCTAGAATTCACTCTCTACTTGAGGACATTGTATCAGATCATGATCAACTGTGTTGCTCACTGTCTTTGTAAGAATCTATTTCCAGTTGATTTCAGTGTGTTTATCTGTACTGTGAAAATCAAGTCCTGAATAGCTCTATGGTTATTAACTGATGTTATCCAATCTGTTAATTCGGTAGACAAGCCTTTGGAGGACAGTCCAATGTCCCTGTGAGACATTAAGTTTTCTTGCATTTTCTTTGACTACACACTGGATTTATTATCTCATATCAATAAACAACTAATGATTTATAAACGAGTGACGTTTATGCATTTCATTCTGCTTTTACTTTCAGCTTCTTCTCAAGATTTGGCCGTTGCTTCTTTCATTTTTTTCTTTAACTCACCTTTTACTTGTGTCCCTTTGCTTCATGTGCTTCTCCGTCTACGATTCATCCTCTGATAAAGAATGCTTTAGATCATCGCTATTGCCTCTTACGGTTAGTAACTGTGTCGTTACTCTTTCTTTTCCAGTCTTGACAAGCTTCACCGCTTGTAATTCCTCTGTTAGATTCTCACTTCATCCGATGCAATCAGCTCTCTAGCTCGCTTCTCTCCACTTTTCCTCTCGCTGTACTGAAGCCGCCACAAAGAATACAAGGTTGTGTCCAAGCAGTAAGACTTTAAATCCAAAAGCGTTTTCCATATCAGATGACAACATTTCTCATTTCAACAGTAAACATGAGAAAATGCATCAATAATCATAATATTTACTGCATTATATGTACTGTTTACTTGTAACAAGTCAATAATCGTAGTACGATCATCTATGTGAAGGTTCCACAAATGCGTACACTTGTCTTTAATTGAAAAAGTTTTAAGAGAGTGTTTTCAAATCCTTGCAATTCTATGCGAAAACAGCTATACACGTCAGGCATCGGTGAGCTTAAAGAAAACTCTAAACACCAATAGAGAGGATCTTGAAGATGTTTGAGTGAATCTACAATTGCATTTCAACAACACCTTCATGACGAACCAAACAGAGAAAGAGAGAACGGATCGAGGTAAGCAGACCTATGGTCATCTATCACAGACAAACCAGAGCACATTTCTTCCGGTTACCGTAGTTAAAGAGCTGAAACACTAAAGCCAATCACTCGTCGGGTAAACACGAGGTATTGTCCGGTAAAACCTTCAATTAGCCAACCTCAATCATTACAATTGCAAATCTCAAAGTAAACAATTTACTTCTCCATTGATTAAGGATGGAATTTCTAGATTAAAGCGCGTAAGTTAAAAACGATATAAATTGAAAAAGAAATGTTCTTGTAACACCAGATAGATACGTTACAGATGATGTATGTAAAGACAATGGTTCCTATTCCATGAGGAAGGCTTCAAATTGTTGAAACTGGAATAGAGCACACACCGAATAAACATTCCAATAACATAATTATATATAGAGTCCTAATCAGCCACTACTTACTCTAGTCTATATGTTTGCAAAGAGATTAAAAAGAGAAGTGACATTGAAATAAATGAGAAGAAAGATGTACCAGATTAGGCAGCAGCAGCCACAGCAAAAAGGAAGAAACAGTCTTCAATAAGAGATTAAAAAAAGAATATCCAACAAGTTATTTGTGCACTTGGCCACCAGACAACATATTCCATTTCCAAAGTACTTGATAAATAAACACACCAATTCTTTCAACATGAATTTGTGGAGACAACGACATGGAGATAGATCCAGTAAAAGAAATCATGTCATTGGAGTTCTCCAATTCTTCAAATATTTCATTCATCCTGCACAAAGCAAACACACCAAATCAGAGGGTTAATATGGAATCTGTAGCTTAAATTTGACTTGGACATCCTGTTGCAAACTTCTAAAACCCAAAAGGAAAGTACATAAAACAGAGTCAGAGGACATACCATACTCTTGTGCAGATCCTCCAACGTTGCCACTGCTTTTGTTAGTTCCTCCTTAGTCCATAAACCGACCAGCGTACGGTAGAAAATATCGGTCTCGGGACACAAAGCACTAGAAATCATCTCCTGTAAAATGTCTAGGGCACCATTAAGATCACCAACTTGACAAAACCCATGAATCAAAGTATTGTAAGTAATTTTATCAGCTACTTTTCCTCTTCGGTACATCTCGCATGCAAGGTCCATCCCATCGTAGACCTTTTCAGCCTTACAATAGCCATTGATGAGTGTATTGAAAGTCACTACGTCTGGAGAGCAGCCCCTGGTAGCCATCGAAACAAACATCTGTTTCGCCTCATCAAGGTGGTTCTGCTTGCAGAATCCATCGATCATTGTGCTATAGGTGATAGTATCGGGGACTATACCTCTACAGAGCATCTCGGCATATAATTTTTCAGCCCCAAGAAACTTTTCTACTTTGATAAACGCGCTGATCAATATATTGTAAGATTGAACATCAGGTTGCAAACCACTGATGGGGAGATTAGTGAATATATGCCATGCTTCGTCCAGCTTACTAGCCTTGCACATTCCATTGATGATGATGTTATAAACACCAATATTCAGATCCATATTACTCTTCTGCATGACCTTAAATATTTCCAGCGCCTTGTCTGGTTTCCCATTATCACAGAGACCACAGAGCAAAATGCCATGAGTTACGACATTAGGGCACACACCACTAGAAATCATCTCCTCGAAAATGTCTAGTGCGCCATTAAGATCACCCACTAGAAAAAACCCATGAATCAAAGTGCTGAAAGTAATTGTATTAGCAACAATTCCTCTTTGATGCATCTGGCGAAAAAGCTCCATTCCATAATCAACCCTTTTAGCCTTGCAGTAGCCATCAATGAGTGTACTAAAAGTTACTACGTTTGGAGAGCAGCCCTTGGTAGCCATTAAATCAAACATCTGTTTCGCCTCATCTAGGCGGTTCTGTTTGCAAAACCCATCAATCATTGAGTTATAGGTAACTGTATCAGGGACTATACTTATTTGGAGCATTTCCTCATATAACTTTTCAGCTTCAAAGAACTTCCCTTCTTTGACATAAGCATTGATTAGTGCACTGAAAGTTACAACATCAGGGTTGATTCCCCTTTCGATCATTTCATGTAAGAGTCTCTCGGCATCACTCCATTTACCACAGTTACAAAAACCATCAATCATACAGTTGTAGGTGAATACATTAGGAGAAATTCCTTTCTCTTGCATTTCCTCTAAAAGATTCTGAGCATCGCTATGACGTCCATCTTTGCAAAGACGATCAATGATGGCACTATACATTACAACATCAGCTTTGTTCAGATGGTTCTGCAGAATCCATACTACTCTTCTGTATGACCTTGAACATTTCCAGCGCCTTCTCGGGTTTCTCATTATCGCAGAGACCGTGCAGCAAAATGCAACAAGTTACGCAATGAGAGATCATCTTGTTGAAAAGTTCTTGGATCGCCCATTTGAGAGAACTCGTGAATAAGACTGCTTGGATCGCTCTTCGATACATCTCACATGCAAGGTCCATACCATCGTAGACCTTTCCAGCCTTACAGCAACCGTCTATGAGAGTATTAAAGAAAGTGACAATGCTCGGAGAGCATCCCTTGGTAGCCATAAAATCAAACACTCGCATTGCATCATCTAGACAATCATGCTTGCAAAACCCATCCATCATTGACCGTATCATGAAATATACCTCTTTGGAGCATATCCTGCACCAACTTTTCAGCTTCAAAGAACTTCCCTTGTTGGATATAAGCATTGATCAGCGCACTCAAAGTTATAACATGAGGATCGATTCCCCTGCCGATCATTTCATGGAACAGTCCCTCCATTTAGCACTCTAATAAGCCGCGAGGAACATTGGAAGCTATTTTTTCCAAGATGATGATGATGATGACAATGACGACAATGTTGGCATAGTGCTCTGCTTCTCTTTAACGTCTAGGTTTTGTCATACACGTACTGGATTTTTGATATGTATACTATCTCATATATCAATGTAAATGATTAATGACCCGACATTTCTCTATATATTGTCTCTCTGCTTTACTTTCACTTCTTCTCAAGATTTGACCAATGCTTCTTTCTTTTTTAATTCAACCCGATCAACTTTTACTTGTTCTTTTTGATAAAGAATGCTTTAGATCATCGCACTTGACTTTTTACGTTTTCCAACTCAATTCTTACAGGTTTTGTACCAGTAACATGACGCTGCTTTTGTCTTTTTTTCAGGTTCTCAGTCTCATCCTTTAGGATTATGAGCCACAACTCGTCGCATTGTTATCTTTCTTCCATTTCCAACTTTTCCAATTTCATTTTCTCCTCTCCAAAAACATTTTCCTACAAAAGACAGAGCGAGGAGACGACCGGTTGAGTTCTGATTAAAAGTTAATAGCCAACCGCAAACCGGATTAGACACTTTTGTTTGAAATTTTCCGGTTTTTTCAAACTGTTCGGTTTAAGGCTGGTTTAATTGGTCCCGGTTTTAGTGAATGCTAAACGGCTGCGTTTTGGACTTGTACTTTACCAAATGAAGATCAGATCGAGCTCACGAGGAGGAATCAAGAGCTCTATTGTAACTGTTTTGCTTTCTTCTTTGATCCTTGGTGCATTAGTGAGTTAGATAAGGGCTCTATTGTTCTCTGTTGGTTCGTCTTCTTTTATTTGAGTAGAGTGAGGAAAAAGCTCTTGAGAGTTTTGGTTGGGTGTGTCATCGGAAAACTCTTGAGCTTAGTGGATTCCGAGTTAAAGCCTCGGCCAGATATAGGGTTTGCGGTTTTTAATTTCTTGAGCTTAGTGGATCTTCTTCTTATTCTTCATATATATAATCTCATGGCTTCTTCTTCCTCTTCTTCTCTGCCTCGGACATGGAGATATCACGTCTTCACGAGCTTCCATGGATCAGACGTGCGGAAAACGTTTCTCAGTCATTTGAGGAAACAGTTTAGCTGCAACGGGATTTCCATGTTCGATGATCAAGGGATCGAGAGAAGCCAGATAATTGCTCCTGCTCTCACGCAAGCGATTAGAGAATCGAGAATCTCCATTGTCGTGCTCTCAAAGGACTATTCTTCATCGGGCTGGTGTTTGGATGAATTGGTGGATATTTGCAAGTGTAAGGAGGATTTCGGACAAATATTGATGACCATCTTCTACGGAGTGGATCCATCTGATGTGCGGAAACAGACCGGAGATTTCGGGAGAGTTTTCGAGAAAACGTGTGCTCATAAAACTGAGGAAGAGAGGCGAAAATGGAGTCAAGCTTTGGAAGCTGTGGGTAACATAGCCGGAGAACACTTCCTAAACTGGTTTGTTTGCTTTGTAGCTTTCTGAATGTCATGAGTTATTTTGTTAAAGCCTGCAAATCAACATTTTTCTCTCTCTTTTAGGAACAACGAATCGAAGATGATCGAGAAGATTGCTAGAGATGTTTCAAACAAACTAAACACTACACTCTCTAAGGATTTTGAAGACATGGTGGGGATTGAAACACACTTGGAGAAAATGCAATCTTTGTTACAATTAGATTATGAGGATGGAGCTATGATGGTTGGAATCTCTGGTCCTGCAGGAATTGGTAAAACTACCATTGCCAGAGCTTTACATAGCCGGCTCTCAAGCAGTTTTCAGCTCTCCTGTTTTATGGAGAATGTTAGCGGAAGCTATAATAGGGGTCTTGACGATCATGGATTGAAGCTGAGTCTACAGGAGCAACTTATTTCAAAGATTTTAGACCAAAATGGTATGAGGATATACCATTTAGGTGCTATACCGGAAAGGCTACACGACCAAAAAGTTCTTATCATTCTTGATGATGTGGACGATCTGGAGCAACTCGAGGCTTTGGCTTATGAAACTAGTTGGTTTGGTCCTGGAAGCCGGATTATCGTAACCACGAAAGATCAAGAGCTTTTGGAGCAACATGATATCAACAATACATACCATGTGGATTTTCCAACTAAAGAAGATGCTCGTGAGATCTTATGTAGAAAAGCTTTTAGACGGAGATTAGCACCAGATGGATTTGAGAGGCTTGTGGAAAGAGTAGCAGAGCTTTGTGGCAACCTTCCTTTGGGTCTCCGTGTCATTGGTTCAACTTTACGCGGAAAGAAAGAAGGAGACTGGGAATGTATATTGCATAGGCTAGAAAATAGCCTTGATCAAAAGATCGAAAGAGTACTTAGAGTCGGATATGACAATTTACATAAGGACGATCAACTTTTGTTTCTCCTCATTGCATTCTTCTTCAACTACCAAGACGATGATCATGTGAAAACAATGCTAACCGATCGTAACTTGGATGTCAGACTGGGGTTGAAAACTCTTACCTATAAATCTCTCATACAAATATCCACCAAAGGAGAAATAGTGATGCACAAGTTACTACAACAAGTGGGTAGAGAAGCAATTCAAAGTCAAGAGCCTTGGAGACGCCAAATCCTAATTGATACTGATGATATTTGTGATGTCCTCGAAAATGATTCCGTAAGTTCTTTTTTATATAATATATCCGCTAAACCCGGTCATTTAGAAGAAAAATGCTCACATATCTAACCTATTGTGCTAACAAGCTATTTTATTTTCATTTTTGAATAGGGTAGTAGAAGTGTGATGGGTATATCTTTAAATATGTCCACACTCTCATGCGATGTGTATATAAGCCCAGGAGCTTTTGAAAGAATTTTTAATCTTCGATATCTCAAGTTCTACAAGACAAGTTTTGATAGAAATGATAGAGTACATGTGCCCAAAGAGATGAAATTCCCATCTCAACTAAGGTCACTACATTGGGAAGAATATCCAGGAAAGTGTCTTCCTCCTACATTTAGGTCAGAATTTCTTGTGGAACTCAATTTGGAAGATAACGAGCTTGAGAAGCTTTGGGAAGGGATCCAGGTTTGTATATATTTGCCTTTTTGGTTTATTTTAATTGATTTAGAGATATATGTAGAATTTAGTAACTCTTATGGACTTTAAAATCAATCAGTGGAATTTAAAACAACAAGCAGGTTTTCCATGGATTTGAGTTGAGGTTTTGTATTTTTAACTTTGAATCACTAGTAATAAATAATGAGAAACCTTCATATGTTAAGTAATGAGAATCATTGGATGTTCTTGTTTGTGTTTTGACTTCACATTAGTTTTCTAGTCCTTCAAAGTTAAAAATACAAAACCTCAAATCATCCGTGGGAAACCTTGTTATTTTAAAATCCACAAGAATTTCTAAATTCTAAATAGATTTCTTAATCAATTAACTTGATATAAACCAGTAAAGCAAATATATGTACCATATATTTTTCATTAGTTTGGTTTTAACGTATGACTTCACTTGTATCAAAATCTACTGAGAAATCATTAAAACAATAACATCGAATTTCAACTCGTTTTTAGTAATCAATGTAACACATGATTTTGACCAGAATCTCTAAATCAACAATCCAATCCAATCCAATAACATCTAATTTTAACTCCCTTGATGTATGTACTTTGGTCTCATCATGTGTTGATGTTCTTCTTTTTTCGTGGTGATTTACATTCAGCCCCTTACAAATCTCAAGAAGATGAGTTTGGTACATTCCAAGAATTTGAAGGAACTCCCAGATCTTTCAAATGCTTCAAATCTCGAGAGGTTGAATCTGGATTTTTGCTTCAGTTTGGAAGAGATTCCTTCCTCTATTGGAAATCTTCAAAAACTAGACAGATTGGAGATGGGATTCTGCGTAAATCTACAAGTTGTTCCAACTTACCTCAACTTGGTCTCTCTTGAAGGCGTCAACATGTTAGGATGCTGGCAACTGAGAAAAATTCCAGATATTTTCACGAACATCACAAAACTAACAATCACAGACACAATGTTACAAGATTTGCCTGAATCAATTGGGATCTCGTCTCGCCTTCAGGGTCTCTTTATATTTAGCAATCGCACTGAGACTTTGAGTAGTATATTACCGATTGAGTTTGATTGGATCAAAGATCCGTGGGATAAAAGAGCTTCAGATATCAAAGTAGATATTGAGAAACTTCCAAACTGGATCAAAGACCTTCATGGGTTAGAAGATCTTCTTATATTTGGTTGTCCAAAAATTGCATCACTGCCAGAGCTCCCTGCTTCGCTGAGAAGACTAATGGTATTCAATTGTGAATCATTGGAGACACTAATGCCTTTCCCTTCTGAGTCTTCAGTTGAAGATCTGTCTTTCACCAACTGCTTGAAATTGGGTCAAGAAGCACGGAGAGTAATCACTCATCAATCAAGGTATGCATGTTTACCAGGAAGAAATGTACCAGAGGAGTTCAATCACCGAGCTATTGGAAAATTCTTGACCATCCCTTCAGGGACTGACCAATTCAGGGTTGGCGTCGTAGTTTCCCCTAAACAGGGGATGAAAGGACCTGCAGACTTATTGTGGCGTCTAAGCTGCAACGGTTTCACCATTGAGGAAACAACGCTTCCTATGGATAATCCCAAGATTGAAACGGAACATCTATTTATAGGTAGCTTTATATTACGAGACAAACTGGAGAGTGATGCATTGATGGAATTCAGCACCACATCCAAGGACCTGGACATTATCGAGTGCGGTTTCCATATCATCATGGACGAAACCAGCAGTAGGTACGAATCTGTATCAGAACAAGTGTATGAAAACGACGATGAAAGTCTCTCTATATCAGATCAAGTGTCTGAAAACGACGATGAAAGTCTCTTTAAAATCAGATGACTTGTTAACAACATTTCTCATTTCTCATTTCAGCTTTGATGTGACTTTTCTCCATCTTCCTAAGCAGATTCAAGGCCAAGACAGTAGCACCCATCTTGCACATTCCATTTACTATTGTTCAGTAAGTAATTTTGTTAGGTTGATGACCATTTTTTACCATCCGACAACCAGAGATACTGCTTTGAGAACTCGACCCTCACGACAAAGACCATTCACCAGTGTGGTAAATGTTATGACATTGGGTTTCAACCATCTGATCAAAGAAAGCTACAGCTTCGGAAATCCTATCTCCGAGACATAACCCGTGGAGCAGCGTGACAACATTGTACTGGAAACCAAGTTTAGTGATCTTCCCAAATGGAGAAGAAGCAGCAAACCCAAGCCAACATTTTTTAATTCGATTCTTCTCGGTCTGGCCCTAATCGTAGAAGAAGTTCTAGAGCGACACAAATAAATCAGAAAACAACTGGTTCAATTGCAAAGGATCAGGATCCGATAACAGGGCCACTTAGAATTTGGAAGGATCTGATTTCGAGCTAACTAACGAGTGTAATAAGCTGTTGACTGACTCGAGCAACTGAATCAGAAAACGGCAACCGGTTCCATTGGATTGGAACACTTGACCGGTTATGATTAGCTCATAAGTCATAACTAATTATAGAGAGACAAATTGATATGAATGAGAAGAAAGACATACCGTTACTCTACTAGCTTTATAACTTTCCATTGTAATTCTAAATTAAATAGTTGGAATATCTAATTTAATGTTGTAAATGTGGTTATAATATGAGTCCAACTTAACTTGCCTTGTTTTTTTTTTTTATCAACTGACTTTGAATTTAAAAAAGGCCAAAGGCCAACAGTGGCATTACAACACAAAAGATCATTGAGAAATAATCCTAAGGAGCAGACAAATGCCCTCTATACCAAAACCCTAAAACCAAAAGATCCAAAAGGATCAAATGGAACAAAAAGAAACATATAAACACCAAAAAATGGGGAAGAAACATCAACAGAGGAAAGAAGCACTCTCATTGGCAAACAAGTCTTTGAGCCAATACGGAAAGCTGGCTGCAACATAAGAATTGATCCTCCATTCTTTCGTTACACTTTGCGCTATAAGAGCTGCTCCTCTATTTGTGTCTCTAGATTCCAAAAAGAATTTCTGCTGGTGGAAGGGAACCAAACACTAGTTTAGTTTCTCTGATTGATAACCGACGGCCATGTTTTCGGTCTATTCACTGCTCCTACTAACTCTTGAAACTCAATAGCAAAGATCACTTTGGACACTCTGTGAAAAACCATACATTCAATGGCCCAAATCAGAACCAAAATTTTAGCATCATCACGGGAATCCATGTTGGCAAAACATCTCCTACTATGCAAGAAAACATTCCCAGACTGGTCTCTCAAAACCCACGCTGCACCAACCAACCGTTTCTTTTTTGACCAGTCAAAACCGACATTACACTTCATCCAATGAACAAGAGGCTTCTCCCATCTCTTTCTACCAATCTGAACCACCTCTTGAACTACATTCTCTATCACATTCTCAACAATCTGAGCATTTTGCCATTGATCTCTTTCTTCACAGGCCTTCTTCTGTTACTCCGTAAAGAAACAATGAAATCTTTATTGATATCAAATTGAGTTTACACCGAGATGCCAAAAGAATGAATGAATCGTAACAACTATCTAGAAGACTTTATATAACAGAGACTTCTCACAACAAATCTTATCCACAGCTTCTAACAACTTTGAAACCTTAATCTCTATTCACTAATAAGCTAATCATATTATGAAATGGCAGATTCCGACAAACATCTGAATTTATTTCCTAAGCACAAAAAGATTCACTCCACAAACATTGAATAAGTTCTCTACACTGTCAGTGGAAGCTCAGCTTTAATGTCATTGTTTTGGCTAATCAATTCAATTAATTATTGGATTCCATATATGGAATCAGACACTTAAAACAGGATATGGAATCTTTAGCTTAAATTTGACTTGGACATTCTGTAGCAAACTTTCAAAGGCTTGTATAACTCTGTTTACATTCTTCTCCAAAACCCAAAAGGAAAGTACATAAAAAAGAGTCAGAGGACATACCATACTATTGTGCAGATCCTCCAACGTTGCCAATTCCTTTGTTAACCGCGTTTCTTTGCTTTGCTTCACTTGTCCAGTTTGGATTTGGATTTTACGTGTGCCACTTGCTCTTTTAGTGAAGCCTCTCGGCTTCCATAATTGACTCTTGGGTTCTCTGTCTGCAATTTTAGTTTTCATCAACAATTTTCAAGACAGGAATGCTTCGGTTGCAATTATGGCTTGAGGCTTTGCAACATGTATAGCCATATGTGTCCACAGGTACCTGAGCATTGAAACACCAGCAATTCCCTTCAGAGCATTAAATATATTTTTATAGAAATCCAAATGATAAAAACAAAAAAAAGTAAACTGATGACTACGATAACAAATTCCAAATAGATGTTGTAAAGAAGCTAGAATCTGTATCTTAAACTTAGATATTCAAACACATCTGAAAATACACAAATATCTGAATTACGAATCTTAATTTCCTAATGACACTAAACACTAAATATGTAGAGAGAAGAAGACATACGGCACTGTCTATAGAAGCTGAGCTTCAAGGGACTGCAGAAAACACAAGCTTGAGTGAGAACGCCTCGCCACACCTTCTTTACATCAAACCATAGACCAGACTAAGTATTCCGGTCGAATATCATGAAAATAAGATCAAATATATCCAGTCTCACAATCAATCGACCAAATTACACTGCGAACAATGAAAAGATTATAACTGACCTTGTCTCAAGAAGTGTTGGGAACTTGGGATCAACTCTTGTCTACAAGAAACAAGAAATTAAATTGTCAGGTTTATGAAGCACAAACAAGAAGTTGTCATAAGAATGAACAGCAGCAAAAAAAAAACTGATTCACCTCAGAGCTCAATATATTTAAGAGCATATCCAGAAAGCTCTTTTCCAATCTCCCATCATATTACGTATTAGTGACCAAGCCAAATGTGGAAGCATCTCAGGAGAAACTGTTTCTGTAACTTAAATCTGCAGCCAAAGGACTGTATAAATATGTGTATATTCTTCTCCAAAACCAAAACGGAGTGTACATAAAAATGAGTCAGAGGACATACCACACTCTTCTGCAGATCCTCCAACATTGCCACTGCCTTAGTTTGTTCCTCCGGACTCCATAGAGCGGCCAGCATACGGTAGAAAATACCAGTATTGGGACACATACCATTAGAAATCATCTCCTGTACAATGTCTAGGGCGCCATTAAGATCACCCACTTGATAAAAACCAAGAATCAAAGTGTTGAAAGTAATTGTATCGGCAACTATTCCTCTTCGATACATCTCGCATGCAAGGTCCATCCCATCGTAGACCTTTTCAGCCTTGCAGTAGCCCTTGGTAGCCATCAAATCAAACATCTGTTTTGCTTCATCTAGTCGGTTCTGCTTGCCGAACCCATCGATCATTGAGTTATAGGTAACTGTATCAGGGACTATACTTATTTGGAGCATTTACTCATATAACTTTTCAGCTTCAAAGAACTTCCTTTCTTTGACATAAGCATTGATCAGTGCATTATAAGTTACAACATTAGGGTCAATTCCCTTTTCATCCATGTCACGCAACAGTCGCTCGACATCACTCCACTTACCACGGTTACATAAATCATAGTTAGGAGAAATTCCTTTCTCTTGCATTTCCTCTAAAAGATTCTGAGCATCGCTATGATGGCACTATAGACTAAACCGCTGAAGGGAACGGACGAGACCGAACCATATGACAGAACAAAGCAATCGCATCATCTAAGCTTCTGATATAATAAGACCCATTTCCCAATTTCAATTCCTCTCCGTCAAAATCTCTTTCCCTACCTGACATTGTTATTGAAGGAAAATGTAGACGCTTTCTAATTGTACCTTTCTTCTGGGCGACTCGATGATGATTCAACCTTGCAGCGATCGATCTAGCAGAAGAAGAAGCACAAGATTCCAACATTTTGTTTGATATCTGAGAGAGGAGCTACGAAAATGGTGTGGTACTAGCCCGAATCAAAGCTGAGAGCGACGCAAACGAATCAGAATCCGATAACCGGTACCAAGAAGTGGCTCGTCGGTTCACTGGGTGTGGTGCAGTCCGAAAACGACGTCGTTCGGGTGTGGTTCAATGGCTTCCTCTCGTCTAACATGAACTCTAGATGGACTTGGGCTTCATTCTTATTTATCATACCAAAGGCCCAATTACTAATCTTGTCATTTGTTTTAAGTTTGATCTTTTCTATTCTCTTATGTGAAAAGTAAACCTTAATTAAACCACTAAATAAGTGTAATCATATGATGAAATAGCAGATTCTGACAACTTGACAAACATTATGGTCAAGTCATCTATTTGGAAGCATGCATGTGCTTTAGATTAGGACCCCAACACAAAAACAATGTAACATCAATTCTGATGAAAATTTAGGCACTGGGCCAAGTTTTTATTAGCCAGCTCTTTTGACATTTTTTTTTTGTTAACATTGTTTGTTGTGATGAATTAATACGTTTGCCAATAAGTTTTCTTGGTTGTCTAAAATGAGTAGGAAAATTGTCTTTTACTTTGTAATTTCCTTTGCAAAATGCATGATGTCTAATACAAGTATGACCCGAATGAATTAAAAGAAGGATGCATGCTTTCGCTTAGGAAACCAAATTCAAGCAAGTCATGGTTGTTCGAAGAAGCATTGGTATGATTTCATGCAATGCACATTAGAATCATTCCATAGGTGAATTAAACTCAAGCATATGATAACTTTTGGAGAAAAATTAAAATACATTTTTTCCAAATTAAACGTTATATAAAATTAATATATTTTTTAGTTGACCAAGAACAAATGGAATGCATTTTCCAAACTAATAGACCATATTAGAAGTTACTTATGCCAAAAGGGTTTTAAGTCTTGAAATTGAAAACAAATAAACGTTTTATCTTTGAATTTTGTTTTCCTCTCATTACGCGTTTTGCGATAATAAACCCAAAGCTCAACTTGTTCTTGGAGCCCTACCAACTTGTTTGTTTTTTGTTTCGTATAGAAGTTTCCAAGAAAACACAATAAAGGAATTTTCTTTCTTCTCTATTTTTTGTTTGAAATTTTGTTGAGTTTTCAAAGATTGAAGAAAGAAAAAGCAGAAGAAGCTTTCCTTCAATTCAAAGCTTATCTCTGTAAAAATCTCTTATTTTGAACCACTTACGATCTTCTCTCATGGCTTCTTCTTCTTCTTTGCCTCGCACCTGGAGATACCGCGTCTTCACAAGCTTCCATGGACCTGACGCTCGTACAGCCTTTCTAAGTCATTTACGGAAACAGTTTAGCTGCAACGGGATTTCCATGTTCGATGATCAAGGAATCGAGAGAGGTGAAACCATCGCCCCTGCTCTCACGCAAGCGATTAGGGAATCAAGGATCTCCATCGTCGTGCTCTCGAAGAACTATGCTTCATCCAGCTGGTGTTTGGATGAGCTGGTTGAGATTTTCAAGTGCAAGGAAGATTTGGGACAAATAGTGATGACGGTTTTCTACGGAGTGGACCCATCTGATGTTAGGAAACAGACCGGAGAATTCGGGAGAGTTTTCAACAAAACATGTGCTCGTAAAACAAAGGAGGAGAGAAAAAGATGGAGCCATGCTTTGATCGAGGCAGGCAACATAGCAGGAGAACATAACTGGTCAGTTTGCTTTCCTTCAATTACAAGTTCGAGAAACTTTTTTGTGAATCTACTAGACCAGGTTTTAGCTAACTTATGAAGATTATAAAAAAGATGAGCGATATATAAATCATCTTGGCTATAACTACAAAATACCTCCCTATAGAATCTACATAACAATTTCACATGACTTTTTAATAAACTCGTGATTTTTTTGTCAACTTTGTTTAGGGACAACGAATCGAAGATGATCGAGAAGATAGCTACAGATGTTTCTAACAAACTAAACACTACAGTCTCAAAGGATTTTGTAGACATGGTGGGGACTGAAGCACACTTGGAGAACATGCAGTCTTTGTTGCATTTAGAGTATGAGGATGAAGCTCGGATTGTTGGAATCTTTGGTCCTTCGGGAATTGGTAAAACCACCATTGCCAGAGCTTTATATAGCCGATTCTCTAGCAGTTTTCATCTCTCTTGTTTTATGGAGAATGTTAGCGGAAGCTATAACAGGGGTCTTGATGAGAATGGATTGAAGATGTGTCTACAAGAGCAACTTCTTTCAAAGATTTTAAACTCAAATGGTATGAGGATATACCATTTAGGTGCTATACCGGAAAGACTACAAGACCAAAAAGTTCTTATCATTCTTGATGATGTGGACGATCTGGAGCAGCTCGAGGCTTTGGCTTATGAAACTAGTTGGTTTGGTCCTGGAAGCAGGATTATCGTAACCACAAAAGATCAAGAGCTTTTAGAGCAACATGATATCAACATTACATACCATGTGGATTTTCCAACTATATATGAAGCTCGTGAGATCTTATGTAGAAACGCTTTTAGACAGAGCTTTGCACCAGATGGATTTGAAAAGCTTGTCGAAAGAGCAACAGAGCTTTGTGACAACCTTCCTTTGGCTCTCCGTGTCATTGGTTCAACTTTACGCAAAAAGAAAACAGAAGACTGGGAATGTATTTTGCATAGGCTAGAAAATAGCCCTGATCGAAAGATCGAAGGAGTACTTAGAGTCGGATATGACAATTTACATAAGGACGATCAGTCTCTATTTCTCCTCATTGCAATCTTATTCAACTACCAAGACGAGGATTACGTGATGGCTATGCTCAGTGAAAGTAACTTGGATGTCATATTTGGATTGAAAACCCTCGCCAAAAAATCTCTCATACAAAAATCCACGGAAGGAAAAATTGTGATGCATAAATTACTACAACAAGTGGGTAGAGAAGCTAATCAAAGACAAGATCAAGGGAAACACCAAATCCTAACTGATACTGACGAAATTTCTTATGTCCTCGAAAATGATTCTGTAAGTTTTTATTTTTTTAAAAGATGTTAAACTGATTCATTTGGAAAAAAAACTCACATATCTTGCCTATTGTGCTAACATTTTATTTTATTTTGAATATTTGTTAGGGTAGTAGAGGCTTGATGGGTATATTTTTAGATATATCAAAACTCTCAAGCGACGTGCATATAAGTCCAACAGCTTTTAAAAGAACTCGTAATCTTCGATTTCTTAAAATCTACAATAGTAACCAGAAAAGTTTTAATAGTAGAATGCATGTACCTGAGGACATGAATTTTCCATCTCGGCTAAGGTTATTATACTGGGAGTTATATCCAAAAAAGTGTCTTCCTCGTACTTTTAGGCCGAAATATCTGGTGGAACTCAGTTTGAAATTAAATGTGCTTGAGAAGCTTTGGGAAGGGATCAAGGTTGGTATATATTTGCTTTATTGGTCTATTTATTTGCTATATACGTTGAATAGAGAAATTCATATGGATTTTAAAATCAATCATGTAGATTTTAAAATAATAAGGTATCCCACGTTTTGAATTTTTTTTTATATATGTGAATCACTTTTAAATATGTTTAAACTAATGTGAAGTGAAATCCTTAGAAAACTTCAATGAGAAAAACAACATTGGATTTCAACTAGTTTAAAACATGATTTTAGATTGGATTTTCAAATTAGAATTGGATTTTCAAATTAGTTACATTCATCTTGAAGTATGTACTTTTTCGTCATGTGTTGATGTCCTTCCTTTATTGTGGTGATTTACATTCAGCCTCTTACAAATCTCAAGAAGATGAGTTTAGCAATGTCCTTGAATTTGAAAGAACTCCCAGATCTTTCGAATACTTCAAATCTCGAGGAGCTGGATCTGGATTGGTGCATCCGTTTGGTAAAGATTCCATCCTCTATTCGAAGTCTCCAAAAGCTAAAACATTTGTATATGGATTCCTGTATAAACCTGCAAGCTGTACCCTCTGACTTCAACTTGACATCTCTTGAAAGCGTCTACATGTTCGGATGCTGCCAGTTGAGAAAATTTCCAGATATTTTCAAGAACATCACAAAACTCACTATCACAGACACAACGTTACAAAATCTGCTTGAATCCGTTAGGCTCTGGTCTCGCCTTCAGACTCTCTGTATATATGGCAGTGGCAGTGGCAGTATACGTCCAATCCTGGATAAAAAATATCTAAAGAGAGGCCAAGATATTGAGAAAATTCCAGATTGCATCAAAGATCTCCATGGGTTAGAAGAGCTACAAATAGTTGGTTGTCCAAAACTTGCATCACTGCCAGAGCTCCCTGCTTCGCTCAGAACACTAAAAGTATTCAATTGTGTTTCATTGGAGACACTAATGCCTTTCCCTTCTGAGTCTTCAATTGAAGAACTCTGTTTCACCAACTGCTTGAAATTGGGTGAAGAAGCATGTAGAGTAATTGCTCAGCGATCAACTAAAGCATGGCTACCTGGAAGAAATGTACCAGCGGAATTCGATCACCGATTTGTTGGAAATTCCTTGACCGTCCCTTCAGGGACCGGCCAATTCAGGTTTTGCGTCGTGGTTTCCCCTAAACAGCCGATGGTAGGGGATGTCGACTTGTTGTGTCGTCTACAAGATTTCCCCATTGATAAATTGGACGCTATCCCCACCAAGCAGTTACAAACGGATAATCTATATATACGCCATGTTAATATACCTGGACGATTGGAGAGTGATCTATGTTTCGAATTCAGCACCACATCCAATGACATCGACATCATCGAGTGCGGTTTTCATAGCACAACAGACAAAGCCGACCAAAGCTATGAATCTAGATCAGAACAAGTGCATGATAGGAGAAATGAGTTTGATGATCCCAGGACAGAGCGTCTAAAATCATTTTTGTCAAGGTATCACTCTCACTTTATGATTTTGATTTCAGATATTCGTTTATATAGCTTACGGAAAATACACTAAGACAGTACTCACCAGTAGAATGGACACTAACAATTCACTCGTTTGATATTTCAGTTACTTTCCAAAGATAAAGAAGACACTACACATTGTTGTTCTCATTTGGTTGCTTCTCCTCTATGCTCGTGGACTAGTGACCTTCGCCCGTTATCTTGTTTCTCTCCTCCAAACAAGTAAATAAACTAGCTAGCCGCGTTCCCACCTACCTACTTCGTACCCATTATATTCAACACTGTAATAAGTCGCGAGGAACATTGGAAGCTATTGTTGCCAAGATGATGACGATGACGACAATACCATTGTTGGCATAGTGCTCTGCTTCTATTTAACGTCTAGGTTTTGTCATGCAGTATCAAATGTTCTTGGATTTCTGTTATTATTATTATTTTTTTGAAATGAATATTAAATTATATTCAAACAAAAAAAAAAACGTTTTTACAATGACTCTAACTTGTTTTTGAGTTGAGAGGATATAAGCACTATCCTATTCAATAATCATGTGATTAAGTAGATCGCGTCGCGAACCATTCCATAAGACCACCGTCGTAGGATTGGTCTCCCATTGTTCGAATTGGCTCAACCGGTTCCGAACTGTTGTATCAATGATTCTTGTGAGCCTATTGTTTGAAAAGGCTGCTCACCATGACGTCTTCTATTGCGCTATGTCCATATATGATATATCGTGGCCTGGAACGTGTACTTTTTAGGAGAAACATTTTGATGCGGCTTAGATTTCCGTCTTGGATCAGTTTGATGAGATCGTCCCACCTCATAGTATATTGGTTGCCCAACAAATTCTTTGTGAGTTCTTTCCATACAGTCGAAGAAAACCTACATAAGAAAAAGAGATGATTTCGCGACTCTTCCGCCATATCACATAATACACAGTTAGTGTGCCCTTTCCATACTCTTGTTTGATCACCCGTGGATAGCTTATCTAGCGCCGCAAGCCAAGTAAAGAACGAGTACTTTGATGTTGCGTGGGTAAACCACACACCGGTGTACCAATTCCTTATTTGTTTGGGATGTCTTATTTGATCCCATGTGCTCTTTGTGTGAAATTTTTTCAAAACTTATCCTCCCCAACCCCCCTTAGAACTGTATCAGCTTCCTCTCTTCTCTCCCTCATTATTCTACATATTTCATCTTCGATTTGGTTAAGAGACGCAACGCGACGTCGATGAGTTGCCAATACCTCAGCTACGGTTGCATTAGTGGGAATGCCCTTATCTATTGTTCCTCCTGGTCCCGCAAGTGTATTTAAATTTCCTAGTGAAGACCATCTATCATGCCAAAAGAAAGTTGTTCATGATATGTATACTATCTCATATATCAATGTCACAGCTTCTTCTCAAGATTTGGCCATTGCTTCTTCTTTCTTCTTTCACTCATTTTTTACTTGCGCCACTTGCTTCTTGTGCTTCCCCATCTCCGATGCATTCTCTGATCAAGAAAGCTTTAGATAATCGCAATTGGCTCTTACAGTTTGTAGCCCTGTTTGAAGCTATATTGGCTCTCTGCTTTTACTTTCAGCTTCTTCTTTCATTTTTTCTTTAACTCACCTTTTACTTGTGCCACTTTGCTTCATGTGCTTCTCCGTCTCTGATAAGCACATGAGTGAAATACTTTCGATCATCACAATCGGCTCTTACGGTTTGTAACTGTGTCGTTACTCTTTCTTTTCCAGTCTTGACAAGCTTCACCGCTTGTAATTCCTCTGTTAGATTCTCACTTCATCCGATGCAATCAGCTCTCTAGCTCGCTTCTCTCCACTTTTTTTCTCGCTGTACTGAAACCGTCACAGAGATTACAAGGTTGTGTTCTACGTCTCTATACGCAAAACAGGTCCAATCATTACGACAGTAAATCCAAAAGCGTTTTCCATATCAGATGACTTGTTAACAACATTTCTCATTTCAACAGTAAACATGAGAACATGCATAATAGATAAGAAAAAGTTCCCAAGTGTAACAAAATTGTGCATCAAGAGAATGTTTACACTTGTCTTTAATTGATAAAGTTTCAAGAGAATGTTTTCAAATCCTTGCAATTCTATGCGAAAACATCTATACACGTCAGGCATCGGTCAGCTCAAAGAAAACTCTAAACATGAGTCTCTTCAGATTTCGACACCAATAGAGAGGATCTTGACAAGCACTTCCTTAACGATGTTTGCGCGAATCTACGATTGCATTTCAACAACACCTTCATGACAAATCAAACAGAGAAAGAGAACGGATCGAGGTAAGCTTACCTCAAGTATGTAAAGACAATGGTTCCTATTCCATGAGGAAGGCTTCAAATTGTTGAAACCGTAATAGAGCACACATCAATGTTATTTATTTGGCTTATAATTCCAAGGCAAGACATAAATAAAACAGATTCAATTATAGGAACCAGAAGAAGAGATCATGCAATACAAATCGGACACATTTTCTTGGGAAGAAGATCCCAAGAGACCAAAATGGGAAACAGAAAAGAGTAGATTTGAAGACAGATAAACATTCCAAAAACATCGTTTCAGCATAATTATATATAGAGTCCTAATCAGCCACTACTTACTCCAGTCTGTATGTTTGCAAAGAGATTAAAAAGAGAAGTGACATTGAAGTAAATGAGAAGAAAGATGTACCAGATTAGGCAAAAGGAAGAAACAGTCTTCAATAGGAAACTGAGATCTCTCAAGATAGATCACATCAAAATCTCAATATAAACAAAACAATGATTAAGAAAGCATATCTTATTAACAAGTAATTGTGCAATTGGCCTTCAGACAACACATCCCATTTTCAACCTTACTTCATAAATTAAAATGAGAATTTTTAACATGAATTTGTGGAACATCAACATGGAGATATATCCACTAAGAGAAACAATGTCATTGGAGTTCTCCAATTCTTCCAATCTTTTATTCATCCTCCAATCTGATGATTCTGCACAAAGCAAACACATCAAACCAATCAGAGGGCTAATATGGACAAAGGTAAACAAAGGCCTGCTTAAATATGTTTACATTCCTCTCCAATGGTCACAAGGTAAGTAAATAAACTCGAAAAAATGAGTCCAGGACATTCCACACTCTTTGCGGAATCCTTCAACATTGCCATTGTCTTTATTAGTTCCTCCTTAGTCCATAAACCGGCCAGCGTACGGTACAAAAAATCCGTATCGGGACACAAACCACTAGATATCATCTCCTGTAAAATGGCTAAGGCACCATTACGATCACTAATTTGACAAAACCCATGAATCAAAGTGTAGTAAGTAATTTTATTGGCAACTATTCCTCTTCGATACATCTTGCATGCAAGGTCCATCCCATCGTAGACCTTTTCAGCCTTACAGTAGCCATTGATGAGTGTATTGAAAGTTACTACGTCGGGAGAGCAGCCCTTGGTAGCCATCGAATCAAATATCTGTTTCGCCTCATCAAGGCGGTTCTGCTTGCATAATCCATCAATCATTGTGTTATAGGTGATAGAATTGGGGACTATACCTCTACGGAGCATCTCCGCATATAAATTTTCAGCCCCTAGAAACTTTTCTACTTTGATAAATGCGCTGATCAATACACTGTAAGTTTGAACATCAGGTTGCAAACCAATGAGAGGGAGATTAGTGAATATATGCCATGCTTGGTCCACCTTACTAGCCTTGCACATTCCATTGATGATGATGTTATAAACACCAATATTCAGATCCATATTACTCTTCTGCATGACCTTAAACATTTCCAATGCCTTCTCTGGTTTCCCATTATCACAGAGACCACGCAACAAAATGGAACGAGTTACGACATCAGGGCACACACCACTAGAAATCATCTCCTTGAAAATGTCTAGTGAGCCATTAAGATCACCCTCTAGACAAAACCCATGAATCAAAGTGCTGAAAGTAATTGTATTAGCAACAATTCCTCTTCGATGCATCTGGCGGAAAAGCTCCATTCCATCATCAGCCCTCTTAGCCTTACAACATCCGTCTGTTGCAACCAGTCGTTAATGGCTGTACAAACAACATTATTCGGGTTGAGATTGTGATTCTCAAGCCTAAGGTTTGTCATGGGCGATTTGTCACCTCCTTAACTGAGCCATGTTTTGAACGCCTCTGCTTCATAGGTGAAACCATCAGCTGCAACATGGGGATTCCGCATAATATCCTACATTCACAAGCAATGGCAATGTATAACATTAGTATGCTAAATGTTGAGATATTTGAGTACAAGGCAACTCAAGATCTGAATCAATAATGAATCCTGACCATTGAAATGGGACAGAAGAAATACGAAGGAGGCTCGGCGGAAGCAAGCCCATGCAACGGGGATGATGATGAATGTGATGATAATTCACCTTCCTCCAGGTATAGGCATCTGAAAAGCTCTGATTTCGTTAACGAGAGTGGTAAGTGGAAAGTTGGTGAACCTATCAACTAAAAAACGTCGACAGCTGGTTCAATTGGATTGGTTAAATGACCGGTTCAGTTTAATTGGTTCAGATGGTTCTGCTTGCATCCCTTGCTTAGCCATCTAATCAAACACTCGCACTGCATCATCTAGACAATCATGCTCTGCTTCAAATCAAATCATCGCCGGGGCTCTGTCGAACCATGAGATCTTCTCAAAGTTCCGTGTGCAGATCCGTGGGGAACACTCTATTTCTAACAAAAACCCTAACCCTAATTTCTGAGTTTCTCTCGGTTAATGTAATCATCAGCGGAAACAGAGAAAACTCGTCCCAATCAACAGTATTATTGACTATGAACAAATCTCTTTCACCATCGAAGCAAATCGCAAAGACTTCTGCACTTTTTCAATTTCTCCGTCTCTGTTTTCAGGAAACCTAAGACAGAGCGAGAGAGACAACCAGTTTGAGCTCGGTTTGAAAGTTAACATCGAACCGAAAACCGGACTAGATATTTCTGATTGAAAATTTCCAAGACAAATTAGATCGTGGAAGCGAAGAAACTTTCGTCTCTCTTTCTCAAAAGTCAACGTTGAATACTTCTTCTTCTTCTTCTTCTTCTTCTTCTTCATATATACGTTACCTCATCCATAGACTTTTCTCGCTAGTCTCTAATCTCATGGCTTCTTCTTCCTCTTCTTCTCCGCCTCGGACATGGAGATACCGCGTTTTCACAAGCTTCCATGGACCTGACGTGCGTAAAACGTTTCTCAGTCATTTACGCAAACAGTTTAGCTGCAACGGGATTTCCATGTTCGATGATCAAGGGATCGAGAGAAGTCAAACCATCGCCCCTGCTCTCACGGAAGCCATTAGAGAATCGAGGATCTCCATCGTCGTGCTCTCTAAGAACTATGCTTCATCGGGCTGGTGTTTGGATGAGTTGGTGGATATTTTCAAGTGCAAGGAAGATTTGGGACAAATGATGATGACCGTCTTCTATGGAGTAGATCCATCTGAAGTGCGGAAACAAACCGGAGATTTCGGGAAAGTTTTCGAGAAAACGTGTGCTCGTAAAACAGAGGAGGAGAGGCGAAAATGGAGCCAAGCGTTGACCGAAGTTGGCAACATAGCAGGAGAACACTTCCTAAACTGGTTGGTTTTCTTTGTAAATCTATAAGATCTGATAGGTTCATTTGTTACTTAATTATTAGCAAGATAAAGTCATATCTTCACACACGAAAGATATTTATAAATCTTGTTGTTTATATTTCTATAGCTACAGAATGTCTAACAACATATTTTACAAATCATTTTTCACATGACTATTTTCACATAAAGTCATATCATCACATGGTTTATTTCTCTCTTGTTAGGGACAACGAATCGAAGATGATTGAGAAGATTGCTAAAGATGTTTCAAATAAACTAAACACTACAGTCTCTAAGGATTTTGAAGACATGGTGGGGATTGAAGCACACTTGGAGAAAATGCAGTCTTTGTTGCATTTAGAGTATGAGGATGAAGCTATGATGGTTGGAATCTTTGGTCCTGCGGGAATTGGTAAAACTACCATTGCCAGAGCTTTATATAGCCGACTCTCTAACAGTTTTCAGCTCTCTTGTTTTATGGACAATGTTAGCGGAAGCTATAACAGGGGTCTTGATGAGCATGGATTGAAGATGTGTCTACAAGAGCAACTTCTTTCAAAAATTTTAGACCAAAATGGTATGAAGATATACCATTTAGGTGCTATACCGGAGAGGCTATGCGACCAAAAAGTTCTTATCATTTTTGATGATGTGGATGATATGAAGCAATTTGAGGCTTTGGTTAATGAAACTAGTTGGTTTGGTCCTGGAAGCCGGATTATCATAACAACAGAAGATCAAGAACTTTTGGAGCAACATGGTATTAAACATATATACCATGTAGATTTTCCAACAGAAATAGAAGCTCGTAAGATATTTTGTAGATATGCTTTTAGACGGAGTTTGGCACCAGAAGGTTTTGAAAAGCATGTCGAAAGAGCAACAGAGCTTTCTAGCAACCTTCCTTTGGGTCTCCGTGTCATTGGTTCAACATTACGCGGAAAGAATGAAGATGATTGGGAAGGTACATTGCGTAGGCTAGAACATAGCCTGGACCGAGATATCGAGGGAGTACTTAGAGTCAGCTATGAAAATTTACATAAAGAATATCAACTTCTGTTTCTCCTCATTGCATTCTTCTTCAACTACCAAGACGGTCATCATGTGAAAACAATGCTAACAGATAGTAACTTGGATGTCAGACTGGGGTTGAAAACTCTTACCTATAAATCTCTCGTACAAATATCCACCAAAGGAGAAATAGTGATGCACAAGTTACTACAACAAGTAGGTAGAGAAGCAATTCAAAGACAAGAGCCTTGGAGACGCCAAATTCTTACTGATATTGATGAGATTTGTGATGTCCTCGAAAATGATTCTGTAAGTTTTTTTTTTAAATGTACTTATTAAACCAGGTCATTTGGAAAACACTCCCTTATATTACTTATGGTTCTAACATTTTCTTTTATTTTGATTGTGTTTAGGGTAATGGAAGTGTGATGGGTATATCTTTTGATACATCCACACTCTCGAGCAATGTGTATATAAGCCAAAGAGCATTTAAAAGAAGTCGTAATCTTCGATTTCTCAACATCTACAAGACAAGTTTTGATAGAGATAATAGAGTGCATGTACCCGAGGACATGGACTTTCCACCTTCACTAAGATTATTAGATTGGGAGCTATATCCAGGGAAGTGTTTTCCTCCTACATTCAGGATGGAATATCTTGTGGAACTCAATTTGAAAAGTAACAAGCTAGAGAAGCTTTGGGGAGGAATCCAGGTTAGTATATATACTTGCTTTATTTGTTTATTTGAACTGATTTAGAAATTTTTGTAGAATTTATATATTCTTATGGATTTTAAAATCAATCAAATGGAGCTTTAAATAACAAGGTTTCCCGCTGAATTGATTTGAGGTTTTGTATATACTTTGGTCTGATCATGTGTTGATTAACATTCAGCCTCTTATAAATCTCACGAAGATGAGTTTGGAAAATTCCGAGAATTTGAAGGAACTCCCAGATCTTTCAAAGGCTACAAATCTCGAGAGGTTGAATCTGGATTATTGCTTTAGTTTGGTAGAAATTCCTTCCTCCATTGGAAATCTTCAAAAGCTAGAGAGCTTGGACATGAAATTCTGCATAAATCTACAAGTTGTTCCAACTCACCTCAACTTGCCATCTCTTGAAGGCGTCTACATGTTAGGATGCTGCCAACTGAGAACAATTCCAGATACTTTCAAGAACATCACAAAGCTCGTAGTCACAGACACAATGTTACAAGATTTGCCTGAATCAATTAGGCTCTCGTCTCGCCTTCAGTCTCTCTTTATATTTAGCAATCGCATTGAGACTTTGAGTAGTATATTCGAAAACGAACATATTAAGTTCGATTGGATCAAAGATCCGTGGGATAAAAGAGCTTCAAATATCAAAGATCTTGATGTAGATATTGAGAAACTTCCCGACTGGATCAAAGACCTTCATGGGTTAAACGACCTTTGTATATATGGTTGTCCAAAAATTGCATCACTGCCAGAGCTCCCTGCTTCGCTCAGAACACTAATGGTAGTCAATTGTGAATCATTGGAGACACTAATGTCTTTCCCTTCTGAGTCTTCAATTCAGTGGCTCTGTTTCTCCAATTGCTTGAAATTGGGTCAAGAAGCACAGAGAGTAATCACTCGTCAATCAAGGCAGGCATGGCTACATGGAAGAAATGTACCAGCAGAGTTCAATCACCGAGCTATTGGAAAATTCTTGACCATCCCTTCAGGGACCGACCAATTCAGGCTTTGTGTCGTATTTTCCCCTAAACAGAGGATAAAAGGACCTGCGGATTTATTGTGGGGTCTAAGCTGCAAAGGTTTCACCATTGAGGAAAGAACGCTTCTTCAAAATATCCCCAAGATTGAAACAGAACATCTACTAATAAGTAGCTTAATATTTCCAGACAAACTGGAGAGTGATGCATTATTGGAATTCAGCACTACATCCAAGGACATCGACATTATCGAGTGCGGTTTCCAGATCTTAAGCAGTAGGTACGAATCTATATCAAAACAAGTGTCTGAAAACGACAATGAAAGTCTCTCTGAGGGGATTAATGGGTTTGATGAACCCAGAGTATAGCGTCTCAAGACCTGACAAGGTATCACTCTGATTTGTTCCTTTATTTTCCCTTTTAGTGTTGGTTTCAGATGTTCTTTTCTAGTATAGCTTACGAAAAACACACTAAGACACTGTTTACCAGTAGGATGGACTAATAAATCTCTCATTTCATGTTTCATTTACATTTCAAAGATAAGGAATAATCTGTCTCCCGAGATGTTTAGTGTGTTGGAACTGATCATTCTCTGACATCCAGGGCTAAACCTGAGTCAACATTAAATCCTCTTCACTGTTTGGCAGGCTTCAATCTATGAACTTCAGGATATTATATCCGAATTTTAGATCATGATCAGCTGTGCTATTCACTGTCTTTGTAGGAAATACACCAAATCAATCTTTACTTGATCCTCCAACCTTGCCAATGCCTTTCGTAGTTCCTTATTACTGCATGAACCGTTAAGCATAATGTAGAAAGTAATGGCATTGATATATCATGGTTTTTATGCTTTTTAGCCATGATAAAAGTCGGTTTATCTAGAGTCTTCTTAGTATTTTTCGAGTCTTTGATGTTATTATTAGGTATAAAGACGTTTGGAGCATAATTGGTGTTTACTGGATCAGTATAGAGCAATGTAGAATGAGCAGTCAAAGTCGCAAGTTTGGATTGAAGATTTGAAGATCATGTCGAGCAACAGTGACATTAGACACAAAGAAATATGAAGTGTCGATCGACAGAGTTATGGTGTCGCTCTGTTGGAAATTCCAAAGCTTGAGGAAGAAGCAATCTTTTGATAAGAAAAAGGAAGGAAGCTATTTCTATGAAAAAGAAAGTTTTATTAGAAATAGGAGTTATAGTTTTTCTTGTCATAATATTTATAGAATTAGATGTAGCTAAATTCTATATAAAGAGCTTAATGATGAGGTGTTCCATAAGACTCAAGAAAGAGATTTAGTTTTGAGTGTGTTTCTAAATCAATAAAGAAAAGTTTGTTCTTTATAATTCTTTGAGTTTGCAACTTTATTTGGTATCGGCGCCTTATGTAGAAGACTCGATCAAGGCGGAGACTCACGAAACCGAACATAGGGAAGTGACTAATCCGCAACCACGAGCAAAAGAACTTGCACCACCATCAATTCAATGCCCTATGTTGACATCGACAAATTATATGGTTTAGTCAATGAGGATGAGAGTTATGCTTTGCTTACACGAGGTCTGGGAAGCAATCGATCTGGGATCAACTGATCAGAAGAAGAATGTTAAGGCGATAGCTCTTCTTTTCCAATATATCCCCGAGTCACTAATTCTGCAAGTAGGAGAACTAACTACATCAAAAGAGATTTGGGAGGCTATTAAATCATGGCACCTTGGAGCGGACCGTGTAAGAGAGGCGAAACTTCAAACTTTAATGGCAGAATTCAACAAACTAAAGATAAACGACAACAAATCCGTTGATGACTATGCATGCAAGATATCAGGCCTAGCATCAAAAGCAGGTTCTTTGGGAGAAATTATAGAAGAATAAAAGATGGTAAAAAAATTCTTAAAAGGGCTTCCTAGAAGCAAGTATATTCAGATTGTGGCCTCACTAGAGCAAGTCCTTGACCTAAAGACAACATGATTCGAGGACATAGTTGACAGGATAAAGGCATATGAAGAACGTGTTTATGAAGAAGCACAAAAAGAAGATCAAGGGAAACTCATGTGGACGAGTGACGATCAAAGAAATCGCGGAGGTCATGGAGTTTTTAGTCATAGTAGTCGAGGAGGTCATGGGACTTATGATTAGGGTAATCGTGGAGGAACTTATGATCAAAGTAGCGAGGTGGTCATGGAGCTTTTTGAGGAGGAGGTAGAAATAGAGGAGGAGCCGCTAGAGGCAGAGGATGAGGCAGAGCAATTAGACAATACTCAGAACGTAAAACCGAAGAAAATAATCAAAAGAAAGATTGATCTAAAGTGATATGTTGGAGATGTGATAAGCCGGGTCACTATGTAGCAACTTGTCCCAAGAGACGAATTTAAACGAGACTCAAACAGCGGATGAGGCTCTTTATGTTCATGAGGTGGTGCTTTTGAATGAGGATAAAGTGATTCTAAGAAACTATGATACCAATCATAGCGATGCAAGTATTTGGTATCTAGATATTGGAGCAAGTAATCACATGACGGGAGACAAGGATTATTTCTCAAGTTTAGATGAAAGCATAAAAGGAAAAGTCAAGTTTGGTGATGGCTCATATGTTGACATTATTGGGAAGGGAACCATTATCTTTGTAGGTAAAACCGGGGAGAAGAGAGCACTCAAGGAGATTTACTACATACCCGAACTAAAACACAACATAATAAGTCTTGGACAAGCAACGGAGAATGGGTGTGAGGTTCACATGAAGGGAGATACCTTGCCACTAAGAGATCCTCATGGAAGACTACTTGTACAAGTAAAGAGATCACCAAACCGCCTCTATAAAATGTCGATGGAGATAAGCTATCCTAAGTGTCTACAAGTTCAAGAAGAAGACACTACATGCACTTAGCATGCTCGGCTAGGACATGTGAGTATAGGTGTGCTAAACAACATGGTTAAAAAATGATATGACCATTGGAATGCCTCGTACGGTGTATGAGAAGAGCGTATGCACTGCTTGTTTAACCGGAAAGCAAGCAAAGAACTCGTTTCCAACCAAAACAAGTTATCATGCAGCACAAGCATTGACGTTGGTCTGTGGAGATTTATGTGGACCAATTTTTCCACCTACCCCAGTAAAGAATTGGTATGTTTTTGTTTTAATCGACGAATTCTCAAGATATATGTGGAAAATACTACTTAAGGAGAAGAGTGAAGCATTTGATCGATTCCAAAAGTTTAAAGAACATGTGGAGAAGCAAACGGGCTCGAAGATAAAAACTTTTCGTACTAATAGAGGAGGAGAGTTCAACTCAATAGATTTCAATACATTCTGCGAAGAAAATGGTATCTCAAGGCATCTAACAGCCCCGTACACACCACAATAGAATGGTGTGGTAGAAAGAAGAAATAGAACCTTGATGGAGATGACGAGAAGTATACTTATGGGTATGAAGATTCGAGATATGTTGTGGGGAGAAGCTGTACGTCACTCTACTTACATAATAAATTGCTACAAAGACATTGGAGAATCAAACCCCTTATAAGAGTCTAATGGGAAAGAAACAAAACATGAAGCACTTGAGGACTTTTGGTTGTGTCGCTTATATGAAGATTAATTGTCCTTATCTTAAGAAGCTAGAAGAAAGATCAAGGTGTGTAATTAATCTTGGAACTGAGCCAGGCTCCAAAGCTTATAGGCTCTACGATCGGGTTATAAGACATGTTGTTGTTAGTAGAGATGTATTCTTTGATGAGAAGAGATCATGGGACTGGTCATCTTTAACAAACGAGACTGATGGAAAACCAGGGACATTCTCTCTACCAAACTATGAACATATGGAAGAAGAAGTTGAGCACGAGCATGAGCAGAATAATAATCAAGATCATATCAACCAAGAAGAAGAGGAGGAGGCAAGCGATGATCTGAATGAAGCCGAGCCACAACATATGGTGACTAGATATGGTCGCATGATATCCGAGCCAAGATGTCTAAATGATTATGTCTTGTTAGCTGATTTTGAAGGTGAACGGTTATTACTTACCGTAGATGAAGAACAAGAAAGTTATTACGAAGCGGCCAGCTCAAGAGAATGGATTGATGTAATGGAGAGTGAGCTAGACTCTATCATAAGAAACAAGACATGGGAGCTCGTTGAGAAACCAGAAGGTGTGAAGACAATTGGGCTTAAATGGATTTTTAAACTCTAGAAGGAAGCAGATGGCTCGGTGAACAAACACAAAGCAAGACTTGTGGCAAAATGTTATGTACAACAACAAGGAGTAGATTTCGAAGATGCGTTTGCACCAGTCGCAAGGATCGAAACTATACGATTACTCATAGCTTTTACAACAACAAGAGGTTGGGAAATTTACCATCTAGACGTCATCATGGCTTTCTTGAATGGTGATATAAGCGAGGAGGTTTATGTGAGCCAGCCAGAGGGTTTTGTGAAGAAAGGAAAGGATAATCGAGTATATCGACTGTATAAAGCGTTATATGGTCTACGTCAAGCACCTAGAGCATGGAATCAAAAGGTTGATCACGTTCTAAAGGGCATGAATTTTAAGAGGTGTTTGAAGGAAACCTCTATTTATCTCAAGGAAACTGATAGGGATTTGGTGATAATTACAATCTATGTTGATGATCTTTTTGTAACGGGATCCTCGAGGAAGATTATTGATCAATTCAAGGAGGATATGTCAATAAGGAAATCTCTATTTATCTCAAGGAAACTGAAAGGGATTTGGTGATAATTACAATCTATGTTGATGATCTTTTTGTAACAGGATCCTCGAGGAAGATTATTGATCAATTCAAGGAGGATATGTCAATAAAATTTGAGATGTCGAATCTTGGGAAGTTAACGTACTATCTCGGTCTAGAAGTAATTCAAGGAGACGATGGGATTAGAATCAAGAAAGAAGGATATGCAAAAGGAATACTCTTGGATACTAAGATGGATACGTGCAATTTAACTCATGTGCCAATAGAGTTAAATTTGAAGATATCAAAAGCGGAATATGAACTAGAGATCAATGTAACAGAGTATAGAAGGGCGATAGGCTATTTTAGGTATCTTGTTCACACAAAACCAGACTTAGCATACTAAGTGGGAGTTCTAAGCCATTATATGCAGAGCCCAAGAGAGTCACATGACCAAGCTATGAAACATGTTTTAAGATACGTAAGAGGAACTACAAACATGGGTTTGTTTTTCAAGAGAAACGGATCAACAAACATCATTGGTTATAGTGATAGCAGCCACAAAATTGATGTTGATGATGGAAGAAGCACGTCAGGATACATGTAACATCCTGAAACCAAATTTTGTAATTTGGTAAGGGGTGTCGATCGACACCAAGGGTGGGTGCCGATCGACACCAAGTTCTGCAACCGGCTCGATTTTAAGTTAAAACGTTCGGTTTTGTACGTCGGTTTAAGGGAAAACCTAGGGTACGAGTATTTAAGTCTGAGGACGATCGTGGCCGCGTCTCTTTTAGAGAAAATCGTAGAAAAATCCCGAGTGAAAAGAATTTGAGAGAGAATTCAAAGGTTTCGATCAAGTTCAAGAGTCCGTTCTTCGTGTTTTCTCCTCCGTTAAGGCTCTGTTGCATGCAATTCATCCTTGTTCGTGTGTTTTGGTGATTCCAGAGAAGGATATTCACTGTTCAAATCTGTTCGTCGCTTTTCCTCGCTCGTTCTTCGTCGTTTTCCGTTCAATCCATAAAACCAAGGTAAGTGCACGACCGTAGGCTTGGATTAGTCGATTAATTGAATAGGATTAGTTTTGAGTATTTGAGAATGAATCATGGTTGTTTGTGTGTCGATTGTGTGTTGATGATTTAATGAAAACGGATTGGAAATTATTAGAATCGTGTTTTCGTGTGTTTGGTGCAATTCGGTTTTGGTAATAAAACCTAGTGTCGATCGTTACTTTATTGGTGTATCGATCGACACCAAGGTAAAGCCAGAGTCGATCGACACCGTGTGTGTGTCGATCGACACCTTTGTTATGTCAGCGTCGATCGACACCGTGCAATGTGTCGATCGACACCCGTGTTTTCTGAATTAAATATTGTACAATTAATTGTTATTTGATTTTTTGGTTTATTCGTACTTAGCCTGTTGACAGGAGAACCGTCTCACTAAGTATTTATGAAATATTTACGCATCTCTTTTTCCCATGTGATGCAGGAAAAGATAAGATGTGATCGCGGAATCAGGACCCTAGGAAGAGGATGATTAGGGTTGTGTTATTATTAGTCTAGTGAACCATTGTGATAGGTTGCTAGATTTATGTTATGCATTCCTGGATAATTGCTAGTTTGATTATTTGGATTATGTTCTGGAAATGATATATGATTACTATTGGATTTATTTATTTTCCTGAGAATATTTCCTGAGAATATTTTCTGAGAACTTCCGCGTAGTAATTGTTAGGAATCTAGTCTTAGAAGATTATTATTTATGGGAATAATAATATGGACTAGTTAAATAAAAATAAAAAAGTAAGGTTGTCACAATACATGATTTACTTAGGGTCATCGCCGATTACTTGGACGTCTCAGAAGCAGCCTACGGTCAGAACCGGCCCTGAGGGCAAGCGGGCAAAGCCTATGCTTGCGGCCTCATATCAATCATCATATTTTTTATAATAAATCGTCCCTCAAATTCTAAATTTTTTTTATCTTATTACAAATCGGCCAATTTTTTTTGCTTGCGGCCCACTAAAACTCAGGGCCGGCCCTGCCTACGGTCGCTCTCTCCTCTTGTGAAACCGATTTTATGGCAGCAATGGAAGCTGCAAAACAAGCTATATGGTTAAAGGAGTTGTTAAAAGAGATACAAAGTTTTGATGAGAAGATCATAATTAGTATTGACAACAAGTCAACCATAGCCTTAACAAATAACCCGGTGTTTCATGGGAGGAGTAAACACATTCTCAAGAAGTATAACTTCATTCGTGAATGTGTGGAGAATAAGCATATTGAAGAAGAGCATGTACCGGGCACGGAACAAAAGACGGATATTCTTACTAAATCGTTGGCAAGGATCAAGTTTAAAGAAATGAGAAATTTCATCAGAGTGCAAGCGATTGAGTCTCCCGGAGTTCAAGTTGGAATTACGGGGGTGAATGTTGGAAATTCCAAAGCTTGAGGAAGAAGAAATCTTTTGACAAGAAAAAGGAAAGAACAAGATGACTTAAGCTACCAAGCAAAGAAAGATTGAATTTAAAAGAGCGATTGCTTTGTGATCTTTCTCGGAGGTGCGAGTCCTCCAGAGTAGAGCGGTTGCTTTGTGATCTTTTGCGGGGGTGCGAGTCCTCCAGATTGGTGCGATTGCTTTGTGATCCTTCGCAGGGGTGTGAGTTCCCTAGATATCATTGAATTGAAGGATACGTCCTAAGAGTGCGAGCGGTATGATATGAGCTAATAGTAATCAATGTCTGATAACGTGAGTGAGCATAAGACTGATGTGGGCCTTGAAGATCGTGTATGGATCTCAGAGATCGTGTATGGATCTCAAGTTATTTTGACCAGGTAGGGTCAGTGTGTGATGGTCTTAGTGGGCAGTTGTATTGGGATTCGAGGTCAAATCCAGAGTTGTGGGGGAGAGTTGTAAAATCCCGAAACTAAATTCTGTAATTTGGTAAGGGGTGTCGATCGACACCAAGGGTGGGTGTCGATCGACACCAAGTTCTGCAACCGGTTCAGTTTTAAGTTAAAACGTTCGGTTTTATGCGTCATGTTTAAGAGAAAACCTAGGGCACGAGTATTTAAGTCTGAGGACGATTGTGGCCGCGTCTCTTTTAGAGAAAAACACAGAAAAATTCTGAGTGAAAAGAATTTAAGAGAGAATTCAAAGGTTTCGATCAAGTTTGTGAGTCCGTTCTTCATGTTTTCTCCTCCGTTAAGGCTCGGTTGAATGTGGTTCATCCTTGTTCGTATATTTTGGTGATTCCAGAGAAGGAGATTCTCTGTTTGAATCCGTTCGTCGCTTTTCCTCGCTCGTTCTTCGTCATTTTCTGTTCAATCCAAAAAACCATGGTGAGTGCGCGACTGTAGACTCGGATTAGTTGATTAATTGAATAGAATAAGTTTTGAGTATTTGAGAATGAATCATGGTTGTTTGTGTGTCAATTGTGTGTTGATGATTTGATGAAAATGGATTGGAAATGATTAGAATTGTGTTTTCGTGTGTTTGGTGCAATTCGGTTTCGGTAATAAAACCTAGTGACAATTGACACCTTATTGGTGTATCGATCGACACCAGGGTAAAGCCAGGGTCGATCGATACCACGTGTGTGTCGATCGACACCTTTGTTATGTCAGCGTCGATCGACACCGTGCGATGTGTCGATCGACACCCGTGTTTTCTGAATTAAATATTTAAAAATTAAAAATATATTTGATTTTTCGGTTTATTTGTACTTAGCCTGTTGACGAGAGGACCATCTCACTAAGTATTTATGAAATACTTACGTATCTCTTTTTCCCATGTGATGCAGGTAAAGATAAGATGTGATCGCGGAATCAGGGCCCTAGGAAGAGGATGATTAGGGTTGTGTTATTATTAGTCTAGCAAACCATTGTGATAGGTTGCTAGATTTATGTTATGCATTCCTGGATAATTGCTAGTTTGATTATTTGGATTATGTTCTGGAAATGATATATGATTACTATTGGATTTATTTATTTTCCTAAGAATATTTCCTGAGAATAATTTTTGAGAATATTTCCTGAGAACTTTCGCGTAGTAACTGTTAGGAATCTAGTCTTAGAGGATTATTATTTATGGGAATAATAATATGGACTAGTTAAATAAAAGTAAAAAAGTAAGGTTGTCACAATACATGTTTTACTTAGGGTCATCGCCGATTACTTGGACGTCTCAGAAGCAGCCTACGGTCGCTCTCTCCTCTTGTGAAGCCTAATTTATGGCAGCAATGGAAGCTGCAAAACAAGCTATATGGTTAAAAGAGTTGTTAAAAGAGATACAAAGTTTTGATGAGAAGATCATACATAGAATTGACAACAAGTCAGCCATAGACTTAACAAATAACCCGGTGTTTCATGGGAGGAGTAAACACATTCTCAAGAAGTATAACTTCATTTGTGAATGTGTGGAGAATGAGCATATTGAAGTAGAGCATGTACCGGGCACGGAACAAAGGGCGGATATTCTCACTAAATCGTTGGCAAGGATCAAGTTTAAAGAAATGAGAAATCTCATCAGGGTGCAAGCGATTGAGTCTCCCAGAGTTCAAGTTGGAATTACGGGGGTGAATGTTGGAAATTCCAAAGTTTGAGGAAGAAGCAATCTTTTAATAAGAAAAAGGAAAGAAGTTATTTCTATGAAAGAGGAAGTTTTATTAGAAATAGGAGTTATACTTTTTCTTGTCATAATCTTTATAGAATTAGGCATAGCTAAATTCTATATAAAGAGCTTAATGGAGAGGTGTTCCATAAGACTCAAGAAAGAGATTTAGTTTTGAGTGAGTTTCTAAATCAATAAAGAAAAGTTTGTTCTTTATAATTCTTTGAGTTTGCAACTTTACGCTCAACACGACCAATTTCGCGACCAGAATATCAGAATTGGAAGATTTCTGTTTTTATCCCAGAAAGACCCAGATGTTTGCAATTAGGCCCAAATCGGTTTTATACCCTATATATAGATGTTTAAGTCATTATTTAGGCTATGCTTTATTTTATTAGCTTTTAAGAGATATCCATAATTAATAGAATGTTTGCTTCTTTGATTATGTCTGAGTAGTTATCTTCTTAGGTTTAGGGTTATTCAGGGTGTTTGATGATTTGCTAGATTTAATTTAATTGTTAGGATAAAATCATTAGAGTTCTTCATCTTGATTTGTGTTTAATGCTTATTCTAGCTTAGCTACCTAGAATCTGATCATAGGATAATTGATAGACACGACAATGTGATTAATTGCCTGAACTAATCTTTGGTGAGCAAAATTCCTTTTTGCAAAGAAATTTAGTTTAGGGTTTTGTGAACAATTGAACCTGAAATTAATGCTTGTTTAGATTTATAGGATTCGCAATGACAATTAACTTTCTAGAATTTAGACATAGATAATCTCTGCAGCGACAGCTGATTGATTTTATATTCGTGTTTCAAGTTCATGAACTATACTTCATAATTCCTATTTTTTATTTATATCTGCAATTCGGATCCACCTAAGATTTATCTGCACCTAGCTTTTATTTTAATTATTTTACAACTGTTCATTCTGCTTGCTTTTGTTTTTTGCTTTTACATTCATATCATATTGCTTAGCATAATTCACACGTTTAAATCTATTGTGTTAATTTGATTCCCTGTGGATTTCGATACCAAAAGTTCTACAATCGATTTCTTAATTCGAAAGAGTAGTTTTAGGGTAATTTGAGCATATCATGCATCAAGACACACACCACTAGAAATCATCTCCTTGAAAATGTCTAGGGCGCCATTAAGATCACCCACTAGACAAAACCCATGAATCAAAGTTGTGAAAGTAACTGTATCAGCACCAATTCCTCTTTGATGCATCTGGTGAAAAAGCTCCATTCCATCATCAACCCTTTTTATTACTATTATTTTCTTAAAATATATATATTTATTTAAGGTATCGGTTACAAAGATGATCAAGATCATCTAGTTTGGAGAGTAGCTTACATAAATGCAAAGAGAAAATCATAAACATATGTGACTAGATAAGAACTTGAATCTTCCGCTTCTATATAGTAGAGATGTTTTCCATGGAAATTTTAGCCACGACCACCTTTACCACGATCGTGAGAGCCGCGTGAAGCCGATACAAAATGTAGTTTCATCTCCATAGCCTTTACTGAAGGTTTTACCGGTCGTTCTCTTAGAATTTTTTTACCTGATGGAGTCAAAAGATCCATCGAATAAGCTTCCTGCTCTGAATCGAGATTATCTTTGTCGTCGTCCTCCTCTGAAAAACCCAAAAAGGTGAACCGGTTACTATCCAAGTCTTTGAGAATACCCTGCTCTGGAAGGGTAGTAGAAGGAGAGATTTGTTTGGAAGTTGATGGCTCTTTTGACAAAGCCAATGTCGTGGGTGTGATGTTGCAAGTATCATGTGCTAGGTGAGCATAAACTACTTGAGAAGTAGATGATTTCGTACATGTTGTGATTGGAACCATACTTGAAAGAGTAATATGGTTAGTGATGACTATAGCCTTGCAGTTGCCGTCAATGAGTGCATTAAAAGTCACTACATTTGGAGAGCAGCCCTTGGAAGCCATCAAATCAAACTTCTGTTTTGCTTCATCTAGCCGGTTCTGTTTGCAAAAGCCATCAATCATTGAGCTGTAGGCGACAATATTAGGGATTATACCTCTTCGTAGCATCTCATCATATAATTCTTCAGCTTCAAAGTACTTCCCTTCTTTGACCAATGCATTGATCTGTGTGTTGAAAGCTACAACATTAGGGTTGATTCCCTTTTCATCCATTTCACGCAACAGTCGCTCGGCATCACTCCATTTACCAAGGTTACAGAAATCATCAATTAGACAGCTGTAGGTGAACACATCAGGAAATATTCCTTTCTCTTGCATTTTGTTGAGGATTTAACCGATCTAGTCAATGACTTGACACACAAGTTTCCGATTATAAGCTTTGTATGCACGTATGAAATCGCAAGAATGCAAGAGAAATAACACAAGGGTTTGTTCACCCAGAGCTTCGCCACCGATATGGTGAAACTACTGCTCTGGAGCCAGCTCAAGCCAGCAATCCACTATGATAAGCAACTAGTTCTCAAACGCAGAGAAACTAAAGAAAGTACAAAACCTAGGTGATTCACACAAAACCTTAGACATCTTTAACAACCATTATATCCTTATATAACAACTTAGAGATAAGGTCAAGACCTTATAGATAACTCTAATAATTTAATCACTTATCACAAACCGATAATAACATGACTAAACCGAGTCTATCTATATCACCTAGAATCTTAAACATAATTAGTCTTTATTCAACAAGATAAAACGTAAGAGTCTAAAACATACTCTAACATTCTCCACCTTGCTTTAGACTCTCGAACTCTTCCTTATCATGCTTATTCATCTCCTGTGGATTCTTCTGAGCTCTACACCACTGGCACTTCAGCCCGAAGGCTTATCAGTTCTTGAGAACTTTAAGCAATTCCAATGCTGCATTGAACTTGCTTATAGGAACAACTTTCGTTAAGATATCCGCGGGATTTCTACTTGTGTGGATCTTCAAGACTTCAACCTCCTTAGTTGCTATAACATCTCGAATAAAATTATACTTTGTAGCCATGTGTTTCGTCCTTTCATGAAAGACATTATTCTTTGCAAGACACAAAGCACTCTGAGAATCACACCACACACTAGCCATTTCTTGCTTAATCCCGAAATCTTCAAGTAATCCCTTCAACCAAATAGCTTCCTTTACCGCTTCAGTAAGAGCTATATACTCGGCTTCTGTAGTGGATAAAGCTACAACTCCTTGTAAACTTGATTTCCAACTAACCACGTTACCACCAACAGTGAACACGTAACCTGAAATAGATCGACTTCTATCTCTATCCGCAGCAAAATCAGAATCACAAAAGCCATGAACCTTGATCTCATCCGTCTTAGTAAACACGAGCTTCAAGTCAATAGAACCCTTGATATACCTTAGCAACCATTTAACCGCTTCCCAATGTATCTCACCAGGACAACTCATGAATCTACTAACCATACCAATCCCATAAGCTAAATCCGGTCTAGACCCGACCATAGCATACATCATGCTACCAACAGCTGAAGCATAAGGAGTCTCCTCTGTATCAACACATTCACTTTGATCTTTTACCTTAGATAATTTGAAATGTGCACCGATTGGGGTCTGAGACACTTTAGCATTCTCCATCTTGAAGCTTCTTAAGACTTTCTTGAGATATTCCGATTGAGACAAATAAACAATCTCCTTTTCTCTATCTCTAACTATATCCATGCCGAGGATTCTTCTCGCAGGACCCAAGTCCTTCATTTCAAACGCTGTACTCAACTCAACCTTCAAGCTCTTAACATCTGACATGCTCTCGGCTGCAATCAACATGTCATCAACATATAAAAGCAAATAGATAAAACTGCCTTGAGTTACCTCCTTTGTGTAGACACAAAAGTCATGTTCACTTCGGTTAAAGCCTTGCAGTTTCATCACCTGATCAAACTTCTTATTCCACTGTCTAGGAGATTGCTTCAATCCATACAACGATCTCTTCAGTAAACAAACATAATCCGGATGCCTTTGATCTTCAAATCCCTCAGGCTGCGACATGTATAAGTCTTCTTCCAACTCGCCATGCAAGAACGCAGTCTTCACATCCATTTGTTCAAGTTCGAGACTCATATTAACGACCAAGGACAACAATGTTCTAATCGACACATGTTTTACCACAGGAGCAAACACCTCCTGATAATCGATTCCTTCTCTTTGAGTAAAACCCCTAGCCACAAGTCTAGCTTTATATCTCGGTGGTTCTATTAAATCGATTCCCGGCTTTAACTTGAACAACCATCTACAACCTATGATTTGCCTATCTTCGGGTCTAGGGACCAATATCCAAGTTTTGTTCTTGTCTAGAGACACTTTTTCTTCGACACAAGCACCGTGCCATAAGTCTCTCTCACCACTCTCCATTGCTTCAGAATAACTTTGCGGCTCATCAACTTCAACTACTCCAGCTGCAGCAAGAGCAAAAGCTACCACACCTTCTTCTGAAAACATATCATCAACCAATAATGCAAAAGCAAAACCGCCTTCATCCATATATCTGATAGGTTTCTTAATAACCCTTCTTGGTCGATCTTGAGCTTCTAGAAACTTAGACCCTCCTTGTTTACTAATGATAGACTTCAAACCAGGTTGATCTTCCTCAGCACTAGGATCATTACTAACATCTCTGTGATCCGAAACTACTCCACCTTGAGATGGACTTATCGGTTCAACAATCTCATCAGTGTTAACTCCACCTAGAACTGAATTACCAGAACTCTCAGCACCACCCTTAATAACCGTATCTTGAGATACATTTGATTTCTTCTTGTTCATGATCACACTCGGCAACTCTGTGATTACCCTTACAGTGCCGTTCACAATCTTCTTAGACGTCACAGCTCCACCTTGACCTTTACGGTTTAAATCCTTGTAAACCATATCTTCATGGAACTTGACATTCCGGCTCACCACTCCTTTCCTTTCATCAAGTAACCACACCTTATAACCTTTGGTGCCTGGAGGATAACCAATAAAGACACCTTTCAATGCTCTAGGTTTCAGCTTACCTTGATCGGTATAAACATAAGCAATCGATCCAAATTTCTTGAGATGCTTATAACTAGGTTGCTTTCCTAACCACATCTCGTCCGGTGTCTTGAAACCAATGGCAGAAGACGGAGTCCGGTTGATTAAGTAGACTGATACAGCAGCGGCTTCGGCCCAAAAAACTTCACTCAATCCCGACTCACTAAGTAAACATCTTACCTTCTCCATTATCGTTCTATTCATTCGCTCAGCAACACCGTTTTGCTGCGGTGTATAAGCACAAGTGTGATGCCTTTCAATACCATGCGACTTACAGTAATCATCAAATAGCTTGTTACAAAACTCTAACCCGTTATCAGTCCTTAAGCATTTGACTTTTCGATCAGTCTTCTTTTCTACAAAGGCCTGCCACTCACAAAACTTTTCAAAGGTCTCATTCTTAGTCTTAAGAAAATATATCCAAACCTTCCGTGAGTAGTCATCGATGATTGATAAGAAGTAGTGGCACTCGGACTTAGATGCTTCTACGTTAGGAGAACCCCACAAATCACTGTGAACGTATTCCAACACATGAGTTGACTCATGACTTCCAGCCTCAAAGCTTACTTTCTTAGCTTTCCCGAGAATGCAATGCTCACATACAAACTCCTTACCAACATCTTTCTTCTTTAGAATGTCGTCTTTCACAAGAATTTGCAAATTCTTGTAACTCATATGGCCGAGCCTACTATGCCACATGGGAACTTGATTCTCACCGTTCTCCAATTGACATACCTCACTAGAAATCGTCTCTCCATCCATAATATATAAGCCATTCTTCAACGATGCCCGTAAAGCCACTTTACCATTCATATGGAACGTTTTCTTTCCATTCCCACCCGAATGCATAAAACCAAGCTTATCCAAGGTTGGTGTTGATATCAAATTTCTCCTAAGGTTGGGAACAAACCTAACATTATGTAGCACCTTGATGGAACCACCATTAGAATTAATCCTTATAGATCCCGTACCTAGAGCCTCGACTGTCCGAAAATCACCAAGCAATATCTTACTTCCCGCTTTCTCTTCAAAGTCGTAAAACCAGTCACGTCTTGACGTCATGTGATAGGTACATCCAGAATCTATTACCCAAGTATCATCACAACCATCTCCAGAGATATTTAGAGCAGTTCCAGATTCATCTATCTGCTCTATCAACACACCAGCTTCCCCGTCACCATCACTTTCGTAATTCTTCTTCCGAGCAAAACAATCCTTTCTCATGTGACCTTCTTTCCTACAATACCAGCAGATGACCTTAGAGCCAGTCTTCGATTTACTTCTAGATTTCCCTTTATGTATCGGTTGGCTTCTAAACTGTTGTCTACCTCTTTCCTTTATATACAACAAAGAACCTTGACCACGCTCTGCTTGTTTCTCTGCTAACTCTCTCTCTCGGGACTTCGCAGACGAGATGACTTCTTCTAGTGTCAAAGAATCTCTCCCATACTTGAGAGTATGCTTGAGCTGATCAAAACTTGCAGGTAAAGAACTCAGAAACAGTATGGCTTGAACCTCCTCAGACACACTCACATGTAAACTATGGAGCTCAGCAACAATCTTAAGAAACTCATCTACATTCACATCCACTGACTTAGCTTCATCAGTCTTAAACGTGTAGAACTTAAGTTGCATATAGATCCGATTTGGCAACGTAGTAGCCATATACAATCTATCAAGGAGATTCCACATCGCAGCAGCTGTTTCACAGTGTTGAATTTTCCGCAAAACACTATCACTTACGTGAAGAATGATTAAATTCCTTGCTCTATCAGATAACTCAATCTTATCAGGGTCAGGAACCCTTTTCATACCCGGTTTGGTTGCTACCGGAGTTACAACAGACGAGCCAGACTCTTCACCGGGTGTAGCTTCCATCACCGGTTTCTTCCCCTCTTCTTTGGTCATCGGAACCTCCATTGTCAAGGTCTCATCCGAGAGAATGTTCTTCAGACCTAGGATTCCAAAGTTAGCCATCATACGAATCTTCCAGATTTGGAAGTCACCGGAACCATCGAACCGCTCCACCTCAATCCTAGGGTTCGACATGTCGATCTTGAGCCAAAGCTCTGATACCAATTGTTGAGGATTTAACCGATCTAGTCAATGACTTGACACACAAGTTTCCGATTATAAGCTTTGTATGCACGTATGAAATCGCAAGAATGCAAGAGAAATAACACAAGGATTTGTTCACCCAGAGCTTCGCCACCGATATGGTGAAACTACTGCTCTGGAGCCAGCTCAAGCCAGCAATCCACTATGATAAGCAACTAGTTCTCAAACGCAGAGAAACTAAAGAAAGTACAAAACCTAGGTGATTCACACAAAACCTTAGACATCTTTAACAACCATTATCTCCTTATATAACAACTTAGAGATAAGGTCAAGACCTTATAGATAACTCTAATAATTTAATCACTTATCACAAACCGATAATAACATGACTAAACCGAGTCTATCTATATCACCTAGAATCTTAAACATAATTAGTCTTTATTCAACAAGATAAAACGTAAGAGTCTAAAACATACTCTAACACATTTCCTCTAAAAGATTTTGAGCATCGCTATGACGTCCATCTTTGCAAAGACGATCGATGATGGTAATATAGACTACAACATTGGCTTTGATGTGACAACAACATAAGTTTAGAGAAATCGATCACTGAAGGTAGGGGACGAGATCGAACCATATCATTGAACAAATCAATCGCATTATCTAAGCTTTTGATAAAATGAAACCCATTTCTCAATTTCAATTCCTCTCCTTTAAAATCCCTTTCGCTACCACCGCAATGGACTGACGAAGAAGGACGTTTTCTAACAATGCCGGCCTTGGGAGGAAGCATTGGAAGCTTGTGCTTCCGGCCCCAAAAAATAAATGTATTTATTCGGCCCCAATTTTACAAAACTTTCTTTGTAGCGCAGTGGTAGAGCACTTGAACTGTGACTTCGAGTGTGCAAGTTCGAATCTTACAGTCTACAATCTGGCCACATTTTTTGTTTGGGCTTGTGGCCTTCAAATTTACCGGACCAGGCCTGCTTTCTAATTGTACCTTTCTTGAGATTGAAACATTTCCTAGGTGTGTGTAAATTGTAGAGGTGCTGAAACCAAATATAATTCGTTACTATATATGTTTTGGTTCACTTGTTTTGGTTCAATCCGAAAAAGACGTCGTTTGAAATTTCGTTGAGTTTTCGAAGATTGAAGAACAAAAGACTTACGTGTCATGCCTCCACATCCGCATGCATAAACCCATAGATGACACATTCTTAGTCATCCAATTATATACATCCACGTGTCGCCATCTGTCTCGTCTCTCTAAAATAACCTTTACCGACCTTCTTTCACGTGGACGGCAAGAATCGCCGACGTGCCCTAATTTATCCGATTCCATCGACACAATTCTGATTTTGTTTTCTTTCTGGGCTTTCGATTTCAGATTCTTCATTTTTCTTCCATAGAAAACTTATGGGTATTTTGAATTTTCGCAATGGGGAAACAAAAATGATGCAGAGGATCGTCGACTGTAACTAAAGAGTGGGTCCCTCTCTCTACTCGATTCGTTAGTGATTTTTTCATCTCTGAATTTGGGATATTTCTTTAGTTTTGATTTTGATTATGTTGCAATGTTGAGCCAGTACTGGAGCTGAGACTTGTTATTGCTTCTCTGATTCTACATTTTTTTTAGACTAAGTGTTAATGGTTACTGATTTCCACGGAATATGGCAATTTGGATAACATCTTTTTAAGTTTTCTCATTTAGTTGTTGTTTCATTGAAGATTGTATCTTACGGTCCTGCAGGCAATATAATAACTAAAGTTGTGTCGTTTTCACTTTGTCTGTTTGCTTTTGGTGTTGGACTTTGATTGTAGGATGCTTATGTTGTTGTCTGGAGAAAAAAGCTTGGACTTTGATTGATTGATTGATTGATTGATTGTAGGGTTCTTAACGCAGATGCTGAATCTGGAGAAAAAAGCTTATCACTCTCGGATAAAAAAAAAGAAAATGTTGTCGAGATTGTTCAAAGCAGGTGAAAAAGTTTTGTTGAATCTGGTTAACAAGAAGGATCTTCACATGGCGTCGAATGCTCCCAAAGTGCAAGTGCTCTACGATCTCTGCAAGGAGACGTTCACTGGCAAAGCTCCTTCTCCCACTTCCATGGCTGTCCAAAAACTATGCTCTATTATGGGTATTTTTTGTTCGATTTTCTCTAACTGCGATATGGTTTGCAATTTTGGCTTGTTGTGATCGAATCGGTGAACTATTTGATGAATCTATTTAGAAGGATTTACTTAGAGGGTTTTAGGCTGGATCTTCACTTTTATGTGTACATAATGAATTTGTGGGTTTAGAGAAGAGATGCATCAATCTATTGTACATATTAGGATGAGTGATTTTGGGGTTCATTGTGGTGTGATCTGGTTTTTGTTCATTTTGTGCTTAGATACGGTTAGTCCTGCAGATATTGGGCTTGAAGAGGAAGCTCAAGACGAGATGATCGAGGCTATGGAGTTTCTGGGGTCACCCGTTTTAACAGAGTAGGACGATGGGCACAACCGATAACATTCTTAGACATCCATGAATGTGGTAGATTTACAGTGAGTGTTTGCATTTCATACTGAATTCTCAATCAATAAATGAGAAATCTAAAACACACTTGTTCTGTATTTTTTGCTTCCCAACATCTTCAGTGATTCCATTGCATGACCATCCAGAGATGACTGTGTTTAGCAAAACCCTTTATGGATCACTTCACGTTCAAGCTTACGATTGGGTCGAACCTCCGTGTATTATCACACAAGGCAAAGGTAATCTTGTTTTTTCGCATCTCGGGTTTTGCTTGTGTAATTGATTATTTAGACTTGTTGCAACTATATACTTGTAGCAGCAAGATTGGCGAAATTGGTTACCGATAAAGTTATAACACCTCAGTCTGAGATACCGGTGTTGTACCCGATTATTGGAGGAAATCTCCATTGTTTCACTGCGTTGACTCCATGCGCGGTGCTCGACATTCTCACACCTCCGTACAACGAAAGTGTTGGCAGGAGTTGCAGTTATTACATGGACTATCCGTTTTCCACATTTGGTATGCAAACTCACTCTGTTTACCACTCTCCCCTCCGTCAAAAGAACACTCTATAATCTTACTGAAGATTATTTTTGTCTGGTTTGATGATAATAGCATTAGAGGATGGAATGAGGAAGATGGAAGGAAAGGAAGACGAATACGCTTGGCTTGTAGAGATTGACACACCCGATGATCTTCACATGCATCCCGGATTATAGACAGGTACAACTATTCAGGTCTAGCTTTTTTTGTGGTTGGTTTTGTAGCTAAGCAGAGCACTCTTGTATCATTCCAAGATAAGTTTCTGGAGTAGAAGATATCAGTACAATTTGAGATTAAACATGAACTCTTTGATCGGTCCATGTCCACTGCACACGAATGCAAGCAATTGATTGAAACTGTGAAAAAAAAATTGCATATAGATCAGAAATGAGATATGTTTACGTTTTCATTGCAAAACTTGTGCTAATGATGGTAAAAAAATCAATTTCATTTTCGAGTTTCGAGTTTCATCGTGGCTGGGTTTCCGGCCGCGTCCAAGGACGATTTCGAAGCAGTTAAGACCATGATAACGGATCCGTACCTGTTATTTGTGGGCTCTCTAGATGCAACAAGAGAGATATTGAGACGGCTTGGGAAGCTGTCAAGTACGCTAAACAGCCTAGGATACACACTTTTATCGGTACGAGCAACACTCACTTGGAGTATAAACTGAAGAAGAGCAAAGCAGAGGTCATTGAAATCGCTAGGAACATGGTTAAGTTCGTCAGGAGCTTGGGTTGCCAAGACGTCGAGTTTAGCCCAGAAGATGCCGGAAGGTCTTTTTAATTGAGAAGCTAAGATAGTGGAATATTGTTTGTTTCTTTCTTTCTACAGATCCGAGAGAGAGTTCCTGTACGAGATTCTTGGTCAAGTCATAATAAAAGCTGGAGCAACAACACTCAACATACCTGATACTGTTGGTATAAATTTGCCTAGTGAGTTTGGTCAGTTGATTGCTGATATAAAGGCCATACCTGATCTTCTCTATTCTCTACTGTGAAAAGTAAACCTTAATTAAACCACTAATAAGCTTAATCATATGATGAAACGGCAGATTTTGACAACTTGACAAACATCTGAATTTATTTCCTAATCACGAAAAGATTCACTCCACAAACATTGAATAAGTAGAGACAAGAAGTACTACACTGTCAATAGAATGCTAGCTTTAATGTTATATTGTTGTGGCTAATCATTCAATTAATTATATGATTACTTGAGCCTAAGCTCTGCTTCCTTGCCACATCTTAATTAAGCCTCATTCCACCTTACATCAAAACAAACTACAAAGAAACATTCTACAAGTAACTCCTCATCAAGTTTCTGAAGCTCAGGCGTAAACAAGAGAGTTGAGAGGAGTGACAGAAACACTTCTATAAAATATTGTAGCTATATATAGAGATCTTGTGGAATCCCAAACATTTCTCCAGTCTAATTCATTGAAATTCCATCCAGTAGAACATAAGAATTAATTATAAACCCGGAGTAAAACGTTCACATCTCGTTTCTGCCTTCTCATGATCTTACCCAAAGAGATGCAAAGAAAAAGACTATCAAGATTCATTTTTAATTTGGTTTGTACTTGCAAAACAAACCTTATGGACTTATGGTCAAGTCGTCTATTTGGAAGCATCCATGTGCTTTTTAGATTAGAACCCAGCACAAACACATAGTAACATCAATCTAGGCACTGAGCCAAGTTTATTAGCCAGCTTTTTTGACATTGTTTATTGTGATGAATTAATACGTTTGCCAATACGTTTCTTGGTTGTCTTAAATTAGTTGCAAAAGTGTCTTTTACTTTGTAATTTTCCTTGTGAAATGCATGATGTCTGATACAAGTATGACCAGAATGAATTAGAAGAAGGACGCATGCTTTCGCCTAGGAAACCAAATTCAAGCTAGTCATGCATATGATTTCAAGAAGGACGCATGTTGGAAGAAACATTTGTATGATTTCAAGGAACACACATTAAGAGCAGCTGAATCATTCCATAGCTGAATTAAACTCAAGCATATGATAACTTTTCGAGAAAAGTTAAATTACATTTTTTCCAAACGTTAAAATTAATATATTTTTTAGTTGACCAAGAACAAATGGAATGCATTTTCCAAACTAAGAGCCTATAGGGGTGATTGGTTTGACTGTAGCTGTACATTTTTTTTTGCTATAGATTTTTTTTACTGTAGATTAAGAAGCTGTAGTTGTAAGTTTTTAGCAGTAATCTTATATATAATAGCAAACTCAAACAAATGAATATTTTTTTGTTGGTTTTTTTGGTTTATTTATAGTGGTTGGTTTCATGGTATGTGTCTTTTCATTTGGGTTGCGACTTATCGTACATTGCTGTTTTTTTATTTGAGTTGCGAATGTTCGTGAAGGGATGTGCCTTTTCTATTTCGTAGGGTCGCACATTTTCGGAAATAACCGTTTTATGGTTATTTTGAAGGGTTGCGTCCTTTCATTGAGTCGCATCTTTTCGAAAATAACCGTTTTATGTTTATTTCATAGGGTTGTGTCTTTTCGCATATAATTAGTGGTTGTTTTAAAAGGCTGTGTCTTTTCATTTGGGTTGCAACTTTTTGTAAATATAACCGTTTAGTCATTCTTTTGAAAAGTTACATCTTTTGATTACAATTACCTCGTCAAGAGGTGCAAATATGTTTTATGATTATTCATAGGATTGTGACTTTTCGTTTTTAAAAAAATCATTTAATAGTTATTTCCAAAAATTACGTAGATTCGTATTTTTCTAAAAAAAACCGCATTATGGTTATTTAAAAGGGTTGGTTCTTTTCAAATATGTAAGGTCGCAACTCTTCGAAAATAACCGCTTTATGGTTTATTTTGTAGAGTTGTATCTTTTAGGGTGGCATTTCTTTAGTCATGATTTTTCGGAAAAAAAATTTCTATATATTTCTTTCGTTTATTTATGGCTATGAATTTAAAAATTTCTTTAAAACATAATAATAATACGAAAAATCATATGATTTTGTAAATAATAATAACAATCCTCAAAAAATAATCAAAGAGTTGTGTCCTTTTATATAAACTTATTTATAATTTTTTGGGTTTCGTCTTTTGAAAAGATTTTGTAAAATTTCGTCTTTTAAAAAAATAAGTAATATTAGTTCTATAAAGTTGTGTCCTTTAGAATATGTGGAATCGTGTATTCTCGAAACAATTTTGTAGATTTGCGTATTTTCCTTAAAAAACACTTTTATAGTTATTTGGAAAAGTTTTGTCTTTTAGAATTTGTAGGATCGTGAATTTTTAAAAATATTATAAAAACCTGAATTATGGTTATTTTAAAAGGTGGTGACTTTATAAATTTCTGAGGTCGCTTCTCTTCGAAGATAATCGCTTTATGGTTACTTTGTAGAGTTGTGTTTTTTCATGTAGTATGTTTTTAGTCGTGACTTTTCCAAAAAAAAATTAAATATTTATTTTGCTTAACATTTAGTTTATTTATGGCTATTAATTTTAAATTTTATTTCAAACAGAATAATGATAGGAAACGTCATATGATAATGTATATCATAAGAATTCTAAAAAAAAAGTCTAAGAGTTGTGACATTTCAAATATATGATTTTTTAATAAAATTTGGGTTGCGTATTTTTAAAAGATTTTGTAAAGTTGTATCTTTTGGAATTTTTTAAGATCGTGTGTTTTCAAATTCGTAAGGAATTCTTTATGATTAATTTGTACAATTGTGTTTTTTTCGGGTGGTATCTTTTCACTTTGAACTATTTGGAAAAAAATATTTTTTGTATATTTCTTTTATTTTCGTTCACTGTACTTATGACTATCAATTTCAAAATTTCTTTTAATTTAACATGATAATGATACAAAATGTCATACGATTTTTTTAAAAAATAACAAGAATACTCAAATAAATAGTTTTTTATAAACTTTTGAGTGTTTTTAAAAAAAATATATTTGTTATTGTCGCATTTTTTTTAAAATAATTTTTTATGGTTAGTTTGAAAAGTTGTGACCTTTGGAATTCGTAAGATTGTATATTTTTAAAAACATTTTGTAGAGTCGTGTCTTTTAAAATAAAAAAATTACGGTTCTTTTGAAAAGTTTGTGTCCTTAGCAATTTGGGAATAGTTTATTTTCAAATATATTATAGAGTTGCGTTTTTTTTTTAATAATCAGTTTTTAGAAAAAAAAATTGTTTTTTGGTTACTAACTCATTGTAGGACAAAAACTTTTTTTATTCTCTTTTTTTTTGTTTTTTGTTTTTAAACAATGTGTTATTAATTTTGATTGGTTTCTTTCTATCCATTTTTATATATAAATATGTCTAATTTTCTTATTACAAATTTTTCATTAGTCCAATTTAGGTTAACTCGACTTAGAATTGATGATCATTATACTTTAATATCTATTAATAATGATTATGGATTTATATATGTACTAGAATAAAATCTTCGCGATGCGAGAAATATTTGATTTAAGTTAATAGTTATGTCTAAAGAATGTTTTGGGGAAAAAGTATAGTATATTTTTTATTTCAAACCCTAACTTAAATAATGTAGTGATTATAATTATAGATTCATATATAATTTGAAAAAGTATAGTTTCATATCTCTTTATAATTTGAAGAATTTGGAAATCAATAAAGTATATACGTTTCATATATGTAAATATTGTTTAAATCATTAACTATTTGGTAGTATTACTAAATCATTTTTACATTTTTTGAAAAATCTTCTTTGATGCTAATTTGTAAACTTTTAACATGTAAAAACATATCACTAACCAATTTTTCTTTATCTTTTCATCTTCTAGTTGATCTAGTTCTATTTTTAGCAATAGTTAATTATTTATGTTCCTTACAAATACACATATGTTAAACCTTGATCCAGTGCCAATTATTTTATGTTTTTTTATATATACATATGTTAAACCTCTACCTTTATATAACGATAACGATAGAAATATGCTCGTTTCTATTTTTAACCATATATTTTTTATTTTATGTTAAATTTCTCTCTATATATACGTATGTTAAACTTTGATACATTGCCAATTATTTTATGTTTTTCATAGATATACATATGTTGAACATATACCTATATATAATGATAACGATGGAAATATGCTAGTTTCTATATTTAATCATTTTTTGTTTTATGTTAAATTTCCCTTTATTAAAAATCGTTGTCAACTAAATATCTTATATAACTATTTGTATAGAGGTTTTGTTCAATATGTAAAATTACTTTAACTTCTTCGGATAATTAACAATTTTGATATTGAAAAACTATTATATTTAATTAATTGACATGTGTCATCATCTAACTGATATTATATACGTGCCGCGTCCTCATGAGTTACAATTGTGCTCACTCTCCATTATATAATAAGATATGGTTTTATAATATATTATATTTTTTGTTGTGTTGGTAAAAAGTTTTTTTAAAAAAAATATATAGTCAGAGCCGTACCTAGAGATTTTAATGCTTTAAGCGGAATAAAAATCATAATTTATTATTTAAATATTATAAACATAAATACAAAATATCATGAAATATTGTTTATAAATAAATGAACAAACAAATATAAATATATACAAAATTATGACATATGAAATATGAATTTTATATAGAGAAAAGTTATGTACAATTACAATTGTAAATTGTAAAGAAAATTTAATGGGATAAAATTTGACTAACAAATAATAAGTTAGTGAAAAATACGGCTAAAAGTTAAATCTAAACAAATGTGAGGATAAATGCAAAGAAATAATAACGGGAAAATTTTAACAATGTCATCTTTAAACTACATTCTCTCAACAATGTCACCCTTGCAACCAATGTTGCAACACATGCCACCATTTAAATATACAAATGTCAAAATTACCCCTCTCACAAACCACCGCTTTTCCTTTCTCTCTCTCCTCTCTCTCTCGGAAAAAAAAAAATCCAGATCTCCTCTGCAATCATCGATCTCGCCGTCGTCCATAGGCGATCTCGCCGTCGTCGTCCATAGGCAATCTCGCCGTCGTCAATATCACTGTCATCAGTCTCCATTATAATCGCCGATCTCGCTTGAGCTTTCTTCTAGATCCTAGATCTCTGTGTTACTCAGGTTTCTTCTAGATTCTTCGTGACATTAGGGTTCCAGTGCAAAGGATTGAGATCGAATCAGTCTCAAATTGGGTTGCTTGGTTCGATCCGTTGGTTTTCTTCGCACGATGATCATCTTAGCAGAGAAACTGTCGTTGATAGAGTTCTTGATGTTGTTAAGAGTTTCCTTAAAGTCGATCCCGCTAAGGTCAGTTTCGATCCTCATTAAATTGAAGACTGATTTAGCTCAATGTTCAGATTCGGATTAATCCTGCAATTTTATTGAATCAAATTTTGCTTCCGATGTAGTTTATTGTTGTAGCTTTTGCTTGATTTTGTATTTGATTTAGTGAGAATGTACATTAGAAATGGCTATCTTGAACAATGATGCATTAGTGTTATTGATATCAATGATCTAGTAAGTTGTTACTGCTTTAGATTTTGTTGTTTATGTGATTTGCATTGCTCATGTGGGAATAAACACAAAATGGTATCTGAAATGATGTTGCATCGTGTTGTTTTGTCAATTTAGGGCTATTATTATTGATCTCAATGGTATTATTGACGTGAATTTGATTGTTAGGTTTGGCCTTAGGGATATAGCATGAGATAATAAAGCAATCATTTTTGTATCAGGTTATACAAATCTTTCAACTTTCAGGTTTGATGGATTGATTTTGTTTCAGGTGGGCCAAAAGCTGTGTGTATAGGTTGTGATGGCTTTGCGGCTTTCTCAGTAGCCATTGAGAAGTTCTTCGATAGCCGTATGTAAACAATTAAGATATCTAATAGACGCTATTGCGGGGTGGGTTTTTTTAGCTGCTTCCTTCCTGTGATACAGTTTATCACATGGGCTCAAGGAGACAAAAACAAGAATTTCACTTTAAAACATATAAGAAAGTGAGGCCTATTTTGATTGAATATTGTTCACTTGTTGTCATTGTTTCAGATAAAGAAAAATCTTGTTCTTACATAAAGCTTTAATTTTCAGAGTTTTAAGTTCCTTCATGCCTTGTACATGACAAAGTTCACGTTTTGTAATCAAATCTTTGGGTCCTTAATACAATACTTAAGCTTGAAACAGGGTTACAATTAGGTTAGTAAACAAATACACTTGTTTTATAGAGAAACAAATGGTGGGCTATGACAAAAAATATCCCTTATAATCAACTTTAAAACATTGTCATACACTATAAAAATTCTTATAATTACCTTTTAACCCCCTTATAAGCAACTTTAAAACATTATCATATACTTTAAAATCCTTATAATTACCTTTAAAAACCTTATAATCAAGTTTAATAAACCTTATAATTTGTTTTAAACAACATTATAACCTTATCATCTGTTTTAAAAAAACCTTATAACTTGTTTAAAGTTTTGTTTTTCGTGAAAGATAAACACCTGAATTTTGAAACTAACCATTGTTTACAACTTTATAATCTGTTTTAAAAAACCATATAATTTACTTTAAAAAACCTTATAATCAGGTTTAAACAACTTTATAATATATTTTAAAAAAATCTTATAATTTACTTTAAAAACCTTATAATCTACTTTAAAAAACTTATAGTCTATTTTAAAAAATCTTGTAATCTATTCCAAAATAACAGTTGTTTAAAACATTATAATTTGCTTTAAAAAACATTATAATTTATTTTTAAAATTTTATAATTCATTTTTAGAAAACCTTATAATCTGCTTTAAACAACTTTATAAATTGTTTATCAAACGTTATAATTCTATTTAAAAACCTCATAATCTTATTTAAAACAAACCTTATAATCTATTTAAAAAACCTTATAATTTATTTAAAAATTTTATAATTCATTTTTAGAAAACCTTATAATCTGCTTTAAACAATTTTATAAATTATTTTTCAAACGTTATAATTCTATTTAAGAAACCTCATAATCTTATTTAAAATAAACCTTATAACCTATTTTTTAAAACTTATAATTTGCTTTAAAAAACTTTATAAATTGTTTTTCAAACGTTATAATTCAATTTAAAAAATCTCATAATCTTATTTAAAATAAACCTTATAATCTGAACCATCACTTAACCGGAACTTAATCTCTAATTTATCCTTCTTCCCAGATTCCTCCAAAACCCAATTCTCTCCTCACCAAAACTTGCAACGGACGTGAGTCACTACTCGCCCTTGTCGTCCGCAGAACTCCACCAGTAACACGTTTCTGAGTCTTGAAACCATCTTCTTTCCCCATTTTGGATACAAAGGAGAGTAATTTACAAAAACCCTTTGATCAAGAAGCCATTTTTGTCATTAGAGAACAAAATTGGTTCGGGGAGCTTCGGAGTTGTTTACCGAGGTAAACTCGATGACTGGAGGGAAGTGGCGATAAAACGCGGTGAAGTAAGCGCGAAAATGAAGAAGTTTCAAGAGAAAGAAATCTATGGAAGCTATCAACTTATCGGATAAAGTTGCACATTCTAAAATCGATGGTATTACTTTATTCAAAGTATTTATAATTTTCTTTAAAAAACACCATCAATTTAAAAAAAAACACCATCAATTTCAAAATAACAATTGTTTAAAATCTTATAATCTTCTTTAAAAAACCTTATAATTTTTTTAAAAAAACCTTGAAACAGATTTTAACAACCATATAATCTTCTTTAAAAAACCTTCTATTCTATTTTAAAAATAACACCATCAATTCAAATTAACAATTGTTTAAAATCTTATAATCTTCTTTAAAAAACTTTTTATTCTATTTTAAAAATAACACCATAAAATTCAAAATAACAGTTCTTTAAAATATTATAATCTTCTTTAAAAAACCTAATAATCTTCTTAAAAAAATTGATATTTTTTAAAACAAATTATAAACTTTATTAAAGTTGATTATAAAGTTTTTTAAAAGTTTTAAAAAGTAATTATACGGTTTTTTAAAGTTGATTATAAGGTTTTTAAAAATAGTTATAAGATTTTTGTAAAATAGATGATAATGTTTCCAAAATAACTCCATCAATTTGAGAAATAATAGTTGGTTATAACCTTATAATATGTTTCAAAAAACCTTCGAATCTGTTTTAAAATTTTTATAATCTATTTTTGAAAAATCTTTAATAAACTTTATAATCAACTTTAAAACATTGTCATCTACTTTAAAAATTCTTCTAATAACCTTTCAACCCCCTTATAATCAACTTTAAAACTTTGTAATATACTTTAAAACCTTATCATATACTTTAAAATCCTTATAATTACCTTTAAAACCATTAACAAACCAGATAATCAACTTTAATATACCTCATAATCTTCTTTAATATACCTCATAATCGATCACATTAGTTTCAAGTCTTGTAGTATCACTAGTAGATCAAGTAAAAACAACTTTATAGGAGCTTTTTGTCTTGTGAATGTCTCAAAAGCATATAAAAAAACTTAGTATTATTAGTTAGTAATAACAATCCCAACAAACGCAACGATAGAATCGGATTACACTCTCCCTTAACACCAAAAAAAAAAGAAGATAAGGGGAGCCACACTATGATCCTCATCACTCAAAATACCCTTAATATCAAAAATTACAAGGGATTTGAACACATTCCTAATATCTCACACCTCTCTAGAGGTTTGCTTATCTCACATCTGCATATATAAAGCTTCACACAATCTTCCTCAAATACCAAAGACTATGGAACCTACCGATTTAGTTAACATATCTACCTTTTCCTTTTTCTCTCCTTCATCAGAGTTTTGATCAACACGAAAATGAAAAGAGAGCTACTTCGATTTCACGTACTCTACTCTCCTCCACGGAGCAACATGAAGTCCTTTCTTCTTCAAGCTCTGCTTCGCGGCTTTCGTTATAAGAGTGATAATCCTCTCCAACCTATCTGCTTTTCCCACGAAGATGTAAGGTAAAGTTTGTTGCATCGACTTGTAAGTCTTTGTCCACGAGCAATCTCGAATTTCGATTTGAAATCAACATCGATCAAGAATCACATCCACATACTCATACTCCCCTGTTTCATTTCACAAATAGCCAATGTATTGTCAAGCTTCACACCAAGAAGCTAAGAAACTTAACATAAAGAGTATGGATTATACCTGCAGGACAAGAAGGTGATTTCTCCCAACGAGATTTGCATAGACCAGCATCATAACCTAAGCTCACTAATCCATTAACCACATTTTTCAAGCATGGTTCTTCTTTACGCTTACTTGTTTCCACAATCTTGGTCACATTGGCAAGTAAATTCCTCTCACGAACGCTTGTACAGAGAACCAAACCCTACACAATCCAATCTACACGTTTCAGGTTTCCGATTTAACCTTGATCTAACAAAAAGCTAGACTCTAGAGGAAAGTTGATGAATCATACCTTCAGGATTTCACAAGCTTCACCAGAAGAACATTTCCGACCATTAGGGAATTCACATTAATTCATCGTCGGAGCTATCAATACCACTTCCGGTGAAGCAATTGCAGCGGCTACGACCGCATCATTGTTTCTCGCCGTTGTTGTTATCCTCTATGAAGTTTAGAACCATTTTCGCCAAACAAACCGAGCTCGGCTCGAAATCTCCAGAGTTACCTCTTGAAAGCGGCGCTTCCACATCGGAAATTTTATCGGAGGCGTTTTTTATAGTGAACTGACGCTCGAAGAGACGCTTTAGCCTTGATTTCGGCATTTGCTTCATCGTCTCCGGGAACGGTACATCGTCCGATACATCGGAATCGATCGGTTGGATTTTCATATGATACGGCATCGTAATCACTCCAAAAAAAAATGGTGACGATGATGGTGAGAACGACGATGGACGACGACGGAGAAATCGATTTCGACTGAGATCGGCGACGGCGACGGCACTGAGTCGTCTCCGAGGAGAAAGATGGGGAGAAAAAAAAATCTAAAAAATGAAATTAGGTCAATTAGAGGTGAGGGTAACTTCGGAAAATGACTATATAAACAGTGGCATTGCTTGCAAAATATTTTTTAAGATGACATTTGTGTTAAGTGACAATGCTGTGGCATTTCTTAAAATTTCTCAATAATAACTAAACACTTTTAGAAGAATTCGTTTAAACTTTGAGGTTTTGGTAGATATTTATATGAATTAAACAAACTTTACATTATATAAAATAAAAATATTTGTTAATATGCCCTTAAATTTATATAATGCCCGAAGCCAATGCTTCAAATTTTCTTTAGTAGGCACAACTCTGCATATAGTTGAGAAGTTCTTTGTCCCCGCGATTTCGCGGGGGTTCCATTTGATATGGCTAAATTAACCCTAAGAGCTATTCTCTCTCAAACTAAGAGATCAATGCAACACTTAAGGATTGAATCCACAGAGAATCAAAAAAACACAATAGATTAATAAATTCGGATTATGCTAAGCAGGATGATGAATAACAAGTAAATAGAAGCAAGCAATAAAATTGAGTTGTAAATCAATAGAAAGAAACGCTAGGCACAGGGAAATCGCAGGTGAATCAGAATTACAGAATAAACAGATAATTAGGAATATTAAAGCTCAGTTCCTAAACATGAACACGAATGTAAAATCAATTATCTATGTCTAAATCCTAGAAAACCAACTGTCGTTGCGAATTCAGATTAATTTAAACAAGCAATAAATTCAGGTTCAATTATTCACAAAACCCTAAACCAAATGTCTTTGTGAAAATGAGTTTTGCTCATCAAAGACTAGATCAAGCAATTAATAAAACTGTCGTTTCTATTAATTAACCTAAGATCAGATTCTAGTTAGCTAAGCTAGAATAAGCATTAATCACAAGCCAAGATGAAGAACTTCTAATGATTTTATCCTAATAAAGCAGTTAAATCTAGCAATTCATCAAACACCCTTGAATAACCCTAAACCTAACAGGGAAATTACTCAAACATAACCATACAAGCAAACATCTTATTAATTATGAAAATATCTAAGAAATCAATAAAGTAAAGCACAAGCCTAAACAATGGCTGGAAAAACATATTTATAAGGTTAAACCGTCATAGGCCCAATTGCAAACATCTGGGCTTTCTGACGCAAAAAGGAAATCTTCTGAAAACTTGATTTTTGGGCTGGTCCGACTGTCGTGTCGAGCGACACACATAACTTTGTCGTGTCGAGCGACACTCATAACTCTGTCGCTCGGCGCTTATAAATGTTGGTGTCGAGCGACACCAACTCCTTCGTCGCTCGACACTGACTTCAATTCTTCAATCCGAACTTGCCACTTCGACTACTCATTCCTTTATGCTCCAAAATGCTCCAGTAAACACCAATTGAGTCCAAGACGTCCTTGTACCTAAGATTAACACAAAAAGATTCGAAAACACCAAAAGACTCTAGATAAAATGATTTATATCATGGTTGAAAACCGGTAAAAACTATCACCATCCCTAGTTATTTTAAAATAAAACATAATAGGTAAGTATACAATATGTAAACATATAAAATAAATTTAGTTAACATATAAAATTGATACTTTTTACTAAATTTATTTTATATGTTAAAAGTAGCAATAAATTTTTTAATTATAACAATTTTTATATGAATAAACTAATTAAATTAAAACTACAGCATATATTGTATACTTACCAATCATGTTTTACTTTAGAATATTTACAGTCAAAAATTTACACCTACAACTTCTATAATCTACAACAAAAAATCTGCAACAAAAAAATGTACAACTACAACCAAATAACTTTTACAGCCCAACAAATAAGGTTTTACGTTTTTGACATGTTATAGCCAGGAAAAAGTTTAATTTTTTTGTTGTTGTAACTTTAAAAAAGAAAGTTATATCATGATTGGTAAAAATTAGAGACAAAGTTTTAATTTTAGGAAGATCTACAACATGATTGGTAAAGATTTTATAATTTTTTAAAAAACAAAGTTGTAAACTAAAGTTAAAATCCAAACAATTCCCCGAAGTTACTTATGCCAAAAGGGTGTTGAAGTCTTGAAAATGAAAACAAAGAAACGTTTTATCTTCTTTTTTTCCGACCAAAAAGAAACGTTATATCTTTGATTTTGTTTTTTTCTCTCATTATGCGTTTTTTTTTTTTTTTTTTTTTTGGTAATGGCTCATTACGCGTTTTGCGATAATACTACCAACTTGTTTGTTTTTTGTTTCGTATACAACTTTCCAAGAAAACGCATTAAAGGAATTTTTTTTCTTCCCAATTTTTGTCGGTGATTTTATCAAAACAAAAAAAAATTTGTGGGTGACTACCACAAGCTATTTTTCCTTCCATTAAGAATCTCTTATTAAGGAAGATATATTATAGATATTTGTTGATGAGTGTGAAAAGTAAAGTACATTTTTACACTTGAAAAAAAAACACAGATTCCGGACACTCTCCATAGAAGGAACAAAGCAAAAATCTAAAACTCTCTCGGGCACATAAACCGAGAATCCAAATTCAAATCTCGACCTCATTCTCACCTCTCTCCACCGTCTGTTTGGACTCTCCTCTTCCTCCGGTGATAGTTTTTTTCTCCCAAAGCTTACTCATCGGCGCTTCACGATCTCCTCCGGCGAGCTTCCGTTCATCCCACCCACTCCGGCATCATGCCGTGAGTCGGAAACCACCGTCATCTACCGTATCCCCTCCGATTCCGCAGTTTTCCTTCCCTCCCACTCTTGGCTCCGACCTAGCGTCACCGGAACAAGAAATTTTCCTCTTCCGGCATAATGCCGAGTAACATAAACCTTTTCGAAATCTTGCTATGACAAATTGTGTGTAATCGAAGAAGAGCTCTCTGACCCGAAAAAATAAGAAAGCAACTTGACCGATCAATCTTTACGAAGCCACCGGTGATGGCGGTGCACGCCAACTTCGCCCCTTGCTGACACCGCATTTTCTTCCCCTCCCGGAGACCATGGCAGCACCTCTTCTCCTTCCCTCATTTTCAACGGTGACAGATCCGGAGCTCCGCGTAGTTGGATGCAACCAGATTGGAGCTTCCCTCAGATAACCGGATCCAGATCCGAGATTCTCCTTTCAAGATCTGAACGAGCTCCGAGCTCTTCTTTCAAGATCCGCACCTGCTCGTCGCACTCCGGCTTTTTGCCGTGTAAAAATAAAATAAAAAATAAAAAACAGGAGGAAAAGTCTGTCAAAAAACCAGTTCAAAGCTTCGAGATTCTACTGATGTAAAGCTCTCTCTCGAACCCTGTGCTCTCTTCTGCTCGAGCCCCGTCCTTGTCTACCCCGCCGTGGGTTGAATCGTTCTCCCCATCGTTTGGGTGTCTGTTTCTATATCTGCTCTACGAGTTCAAAACTCATCTTCTTCTGCCGTGTGAGGAAGCATAGACCTGAACGTCTCCTCTATCATCAAGCCGGAGCCCTTCTCAGATCTGTTCAGAACTCCTCCCAGATCTTCCTTGTGGTGCTTGACTCGTCTGTCTCTTCGAGAACTCGATCCACAGAGTTCTCTTCCGCTTCAAGCATCCTCGATCTCGCCCCTCCCGTCTCTGCCCTGCCTATGTGCTAAGAAATAGAAAGGGGAAAGGGTTTCAAATTTCTAGCCAAGTGCTAAGATTCTAGACTCGATTTATAACTCATGTTTTTCATTCCAAAAGATGAGCTCAAATTCGATCAGCCTGATTCGCAGCTGGGGAAGGAAAAAGTATGAGAAGAAGTGAATAACGTCGGCAAGGGTTTTGAATCCGACGAAGATACAGCGAGAACCAAAGAGGTGAAGAAGAACGATAAAACCACCGGAGATATCGTAGGAAAAAATAAAAAATAATAATAATAAAAAATAAACCGACTACTCGGTGAACGTTCTCGCGCGGAATTGTCAAGGCGCGAGTGCCAATTTGACGAAAGATCATCTTAAAGAACTCTACCGTTGCTTTCTACCTAGTTTTTTGTTTTTATCGAAAACAAAAAACAATAGGCTTTTTCTGCAAGATTTGCAAGTCGAATTTGGGTATTATCAAGTCTTTACCGTTGAACCGCGTGGCAAAAGTGGTGGTCTTGCCCTCTTCTATATGAATGATCCTTCGGTTATTATTCTATATTCGAATAACCGAATGATAGATGTGGAATCTACTTTTGAAGGACATAAAATTTTTATGACCTTTGTGTACGGTGATCCGGTAGTTGAATACCGAGAACGTGTGTGGGAACGTCTAACGAGAATGGGTATAATTCGGCAAAATGCTTGGCTCATGATAGGCGATTTCAATGAGATCACCGGAAATCACGAAAAACGAGGCGGACGAAGTCGACCGGAGAACACACTCTCGTGGGTGGGACGACGTAAAATTGGTAACATACGAACGAAAGTAAAATGTCGTCTTGACCGAGCCATAGGTAATGAAGAATGGCACACTCTCTTTTCCCACACCTTGGTGGAGTATCAAAAACTCTGGGGTTCCGACCATAGACTAGTGGTAGCGAGAGTCCGATCTACAATTCAACACAAGCGAAAAAACTTCCGCTTCGATAAAAGATGGATCGGGAAACCCGGTTTTAAAGATACGGTGACTACATGATGGGGCATCTCAAGTGGAATCCCACGTAGGGATTTCCACCAGAGATTATCCTCATGCCGGTCACACATATCGAGATGGAGAAAATCGACGGTCACTAACTCAACCAAACTAATTGAGGAACTTAAAGATCAATTAGACCGAGCTAACGACGATGACGACTCCACCCTAGAGGAAGTGGAAGAAATCCGAAGAAAACTCCTCCACGCCTTCCGAGAAGAAGAAATATATTGGCACTCAAAGAGTAGAGTCACTTGGCACTGCCACGGGGACAGAAATACAAAGTTTTTCCATGCTACAACTAAACAACGGAGAACTCGAAACCGCATAATCTGTTTAAAGGACAAGCACGGTCATTTGGTGGAAAATGAAAAAGGCGTCACAAAAGTTGCAACCAATTATTTCGAGACATTGTTCACCACTTCAAAGCCTCAAAATTTGGAAGACTCACTCCGGTATGTTGCCGAGAAGGTTTCAGAGACTGATAATGACCGACTCACGGTCGACCCGTCAAAAGCCGAAATAAAAGAAGCTTTGTTCAACATAAACCCAGATAAGACCCCAGGACCTGACGGTATGACAAGCCGATTTTATCAGAGATTTTGGCATGTGGTGGGCCATGACATAACAAAACTAGTGAAAGACTTCTTCAACACTGGATCCTTTGACCCAAGATTAAATCAAACAAACATCTGTCTTATTCCAAAAATAAACAGACCGCGGGCAATGACAGAGTTCAGACCAATCAGCTTGTGCAATGTCAGTTACAAGATCATCTCGAAGATTCTTTGTAACCGATTGAAGAAAACCTTCCCGAACCTAATCTCGGAGACACAATCGGCCTTTATGGCTAGACGTCAAATAACGGATAATATTTTACTCGCTCAAGAGAACTTTCATGCCCTAAGGACCAACAAGAGCTGCAGATAAACTTTCATGGCTATGAAGACTGACATGAGTAAAGCTTATGATCGGGTAGAATGGAGCTTCCTAGAAGCTGTTATGCTAAGACTGGGATTTTCAGAAAAATGAGTCAAATGGCTTATGTTCTGTATATCATCGGTATCGTATCAAGTTTTGATCAATGGAGTGCCAAGAGGAAGAATTAAACCGTCTCGAGGAATTAGACAAGGAGATCCCCTATCTCCCTTTCTATTCATACTATGCACAGAAGCTCTCATCTCCTTGCTCAAAGGAGCGGAGGAAGAATCCCGTATTACAGGATTACGAGTTGCTCGAGCAAGTCCGAGAGTCTCCCATCTCCTCTTTGCGGATGATAGTCTCTTCTTCTGTAAAGCAGACGTCCTGCAATGTGCAGAGATTCTAAAAATTGTTAAAACTTATGGCGATGCATCTGGTCAACAACTAAACCCCAACAAATCCTCTTTCTTCTTTTGGAATAGAGTTGACCAGCAGGTCAAAAGAGAAATCAAGAGAGTTATCGGTATAACTAGCGAAGGAGGAATGGGCATGTATTTAGGGCTACCAAAACAAATTTGTGGCTCTAAGAAAAAATTATTCGCATATGTCCAAGATCGCCTTAACAATCGTATTAACACTTGGTCTGCAAAATTCCTTTCCAAAGGAGGGAAAGAGGTTCTAGTAAAATCAGTGGCACAAGCCCTTCCGACATATGTTATGTCGTGTTTTTTTACTCCCATCACAGATAAACTGAGGAGCGCAATATCCAACTTTTGGTGGAGTTCCCACCAAAATAGTAGAGGACTGCATTGGATCGCATGGGATAAGATTTGTACTTCTCGAGACACAGGCGGACTAGAATTCAGAGATCTTCACGAGTTCAACCTAGCCCTCCTTGCAAAACAATTGTGGAGGTTGATCCACTTTCCAACATCTCTCCTTGCTAGAGTGTTACGTGGACGATACTATCACCAATCATCCCCGATGATAGATCGGGAGGCTAGATCCCCCTCGTATGGTTGGACTAGCATTATGGTGGCTAAACCCCTTCTCAGACTAGGCCTCCAGAAGACTATAAGCTCTGGATATAATACGAAGATTTGGAGTGAACCTTGGATTCCAGACAAACCGGCTCGCTTACCAAGACGCCTAGATAGACATATCCGGCGAGATTCCCATCTCCTGGTTAAAGACCTCATGCTACATAACTCACCAGAATGGAATCACACAAGAATCCGGGAATTATTCCATCCCGAGGATGTCGCCCTAATTTTGGGGTTGAAACCTAGTAGAACTTTCAAACTAGACGGTTATGCGTGGAGTTATACGAAATCAGGAATGTATACGGTTAAATCTGGATACGATTTACTACACACCACAAACCAAAAAAGACTACAACCTCAACAGATATCTGAGCCAAGCATCATGGGTCTGCTTAGCCAAGTGTGGAAAATCAAGACCCCCGGAAAGCTTCGACACTTTATGTGGCAAGCCTTAACGGGGTGTATAGCCACTTGCCAACGACTGACTTACTGACACCTTGGAAACGATAAGAGTTGTCCCAGATGTGGTGCATTAGAGGAAACAATTAATCATATGATTTTTGAGTGCCCCCCGGCTCTGCAGGTGTGGGCTTTATCGGACTATCCGTCCCTTCCGGGTTATTTCCCGAGTACATCCTTATACCAAAATATGGATTTGATATTTTGGAGGGCAAAAGAAAGGGGTCTCCCCAAACCACAAAGGAATACATTCCCGTGGATCATTTGGTTCATTTGAAAGGCTAGGAACGACAAGCTCTTTAATGGAAAGAATGTATCAGCCGCGATTACGCTCCAAGTAGCCCAGCTAGAGGAAGAAAGTTGGAGGTGCGCAAACTTGGCTAGAGAAGAAGACGGAGGGGAGGAAGGAGATACTACCGTGACAGAAGATACCACCCGATCTGAGCACTCACATATCCCGATCTGCCAAGTAGACGCATCTTGGGCGAATCAAGGGCCCACTAGCGGTCTCGGATGGTTTCTCACTGACATATCAGGTCAAACTCACACTGGCAAGCAGGGATGCCGAAGAAGTCTATCAGCTTTACATGCAGAGTTTGAGGGACTCCTCTGGACGATGGATTGTTTTATTCGAAGCGTATACTTAGGGCCCGATTTGAGACGGATTGCTCAAATTTATTGACGATGACCGACGATCCGATAGACTGGCCAGCTTTCCAGTCTGAGCTAGATCACTTCGCAGAACTTAGAGAACACTTTATGTCCTTTCAATTAGTTTATATTCCTCGTTCATGTAATGACCGTGCCGATGCCCTTGCAAAAGCGGCACGAACACGTAACCATTTATTCTCCCATGTAGATCTCGATGAGTCGATAGAAAGTATCCGATTTCGGGATGTTTCTACCGACCAAATGTGATTTAATATATGGAGTTGTTGACAAAAAAAAAAGAATCTCTTATTTTGAACCACTTACGATCTTCTCTCATGGCTTCTTCTTCTTCTTTGCCTGAAACCTGGAGATACCGCGTCTTTACGAGCTTCCATGGGCCAGACGTCCGTAAAACCCTTCTCAGTCATTTACGGAGACAGTTTAGGTTCAATGGGATTTCGATGTTTGATGATCAAGGGATCGAAAGAGGCGACACCATCGCCTCTGCTCTCACGCAAGCAATTAGAGAATCGAGGATCTCGATCGTCGTGCTCTCGAAGAACTATGCTTCATCGAGCTGGTGTCTGGATGAGTTGGTGGAGATTTTCAAATGCAAGGAAGATTTGGGACAAATTGTGATGACTGTTTTCTACGGAGTAGATCCATCTCATGTGCGGAAACAGACTTGAGATTTCGGGCGTGTTTTCAACGAAACTTGTGCTCGTAAAACGGAGGAAGATAGGCAAAAATGTGGTCAAGCTTTGACCCATGCTGGCAACATCGCAGGAGAAGACTTCTTTACCTGGTTTGTTTGCTTTCCTTCTACTAATTTCTAAATGATAACTTTTTGAATCTAAAATATCTTTTTAGCTAAACTTATGCAAAGATTAGAAAAATATATATGAAGATGGGATATAATTAATTATATAAATCCTCTCTCTTGTTTAGATTTGTATATCTACAAATATACAAAATATCTACACAACAACATTTTCATGAAAGTGGTTTACTTTTTGGTTAGGGACAACGAATCGAAGATGATCGAGAAAATTGCTAAAGATGTTTCAAACAAACTAAACACTACAATCTCTAAGGATTTTGAAGACATGGTGGGGATTGAAGCACATTGGGAGAAAATGCAATCTTTGTTACATTTTGATGTGGAGGATGGGGCAATGATGGTTGGAATCTCTGGTCCTGCAGGAATTGGTAAAACTACCATTGCCAGAGCTTTACATAGCCGACTCTCTAGCAGTTTTCAGCTCTCTTGTTTTATGGAGAATGTTAGCGGAAGCTACGACATGGGTCTTGACGATCATGGATTGAAGCTGAGTCTACAAAAGCAACTTCTTTCAAAGATTTTAAACCAAAATGGTATGAAGATATACCATTTAGGTGCTATACCGGAATGGCTACATGACCAAAAAGTTCTTATCATTCTTGATGATGTGGACAATCTGGAGCAACTCGAGGCTTTGGCTGATGAAACTAGTTGGTTTGGTCCTGGAAGCCGGATTATCGTAACCATGAAAGATCTAGAGCTTTTAGAGCAACATGGTATTAAACATACATACCATGTGGATTTTCCAACTAAATATGATGCTCGTGAGATCTTATGTAGAAACGCTTTTAGACAGAGCTTAGCACCAAATGGATTTGAAAAGCTTGTCGAAAGAGCAACAGAGCTTTGTGACAACCTTCCTTTAGCTCTCTGTGTCATTGGTTCAACTTTACGCAAAAAGAAAGAAGGACATTGGGAACGTATATTGCATAGGCTAGAAAATAGCCTTGATGGAAAGATCGAAGGAGCACTTAGAGTCGGATATGACAATCTACATAAGGACGAGCAACTTTTGTTTCTCCTCACGCATTCTTCTTCAACTATCAAGACGAGGATTATGTGAAAGCTATGGTCGATGATTGTAATTTGGATGTGGGACAGGGGTTGAAAACCCTCGCCTATAGGTCTCTCATACAAAAATCCACGGAAGGAAAAATTGTGATGCATAAACTACTACAACAAGTAGGTAGAGAAGTTATTCAAAGACAAGAGCCTTGGAAACGCCAAATCCTAACTGATCCTGATGAGATTTGTGATGTCTTCGAAAATGATTTTGTAAATTTTTTTTAATATAATTTATCCGCTAAACCGAGCCATTTGGAAAAAAAAAACTCACATATCTTACCTGTTGTGCTAGCTAACATGTTTTTTTTTTTTTTCAATTTTTGTTAGGTTAATGGAAGAGTGATATGTATATCTTTGAATATATCCACACTCTCAAGTGATGTGTATATTAGCCCAATAGCTTTTAAAAGAAGTCGTAATCTTCGATATCTCAATATCTACGAGAGAAGTTTTGGTAGAAATGATAGAGTACATGTATTAGAGGACATGAATTTCCCATCTCGACTAAGGTTACTACATTGGGAAGAATATCCAAGAAAGTGTCTTCCTCCTACATTTAGGCCAGAGTATCTTGTGGAACTCAATTTGAAAGATAACAAGCTTGAGAAGCTTTGGGAAGGAATCCAGGTTAGTATATTATTTGCTTTATTTTCTTAGTTTGAATTAATTTAGAAATATATGTAGAATTTATAAATTCATTTCTCATGGATTTTAAAATCAATAATGTGGAGTTTAAAATAACAAGGTTTCCCACTGATTTGATTTGAGGTTTAGAATTTTTAAACTTTGAATCACTTGTAAATAAGTTAAAAGTTAAAACTAATGTGAAGTCAATTATTAAACTCTAGTGAGAAATCCTTAAAATAACAACATCGAACTCTTAATAGTATTTTAGTTACATTTTGTCTTTTTTATGTATGTACTTTGGTCTGATCCTTTGCCACTGTGATTTACATTCAGCCTCTTACAAATCTCAAGAAGATGAGTTTGGAACATTCCGCGAATTTGAAGGAACTTCCAGATTTTTCAAACGCTACAAATCTCAAGAAGTTGAATCTAGATTATTGCTTCAGTTTGGTAGAGATTCCTTCCTCCATTGGGAATCTTCAAAAGCTAAAGAGCTTGGAGATGCAATTCTGAGTAAACCTACAAGTTGTTCCAACTCACCTCTACTTGGCATCTCTTGAAAGCGTCAGCATGTGCGGATGCCCGCAACTGAGAACAATTTTAGATATTTTCACGAGCGTCACAGAACTAACAATCACAGACAATGTTACAAAAATTTCCTGAATCAATTATACTCTCGTGTCGACTTCAGACTCTCTCTATATGGAACTCTCGCATTGATACTTTCAGTATACTTTTAGGAGACGAGAGCTTCGATCGGATCAAAGATCGATTGGATAAAAGAGCTTCGGATATCAAAGATGTAGATATTGAGAAAATTCCTGACTGGATCAAAGACCTTCACGGGTTAAAAGAGCTTCGTATAATTGGTTGTCCAAAAATTGCATCACTGCCAGAGCTCCCTGATACGCTCAGAAGACTAGAGGTATACAGTTGTGAATCATTGGAGACACTAATGCCTTTCCCGTCTCCAATTGAACATCTCTGTTTCTTTAACTGCTTCAATTTGGGTCAAGAAGCACGGACAGTAATAATCACGCATCAACCAAGGGATGCTCGAATTAAGTGGCACTATTCAACTGACTGCTTGAAATTAAGTACACAGAGAGTACTTACCCAACATTTAAGAAGGGACGAATGGCACCTGGAAGAAATGTACCAGCGGAGTTCAATCATCCCTTCAGGGACCCACCAATACAGGGTTTGCGTCGTTGTTTCCCCTAAACAGGGGACGAAAGGATCTGCGGACTTTTTGTGGCGTCTAAGCTGCAACGGTTTCACCATTGAGGAAACAACGCTTTTTGAGAATTTCCCCAAGATTGAAAGGGAACATCTATTTATATATAGCTTAAGATTAGCATACATATTGGAGAGTGAGTTATTGATGGAATTCAGCACCTTGACATTATCGAGTGCGGTTTCCAGATCTTCACGGACGAAATCAGCAGCAAGTACGAATCTATGTCAGAACAATTATATCGAGTGCGGTTTCCAGATCTGAGCTCTATGCTTTGGGATGCGATGAGTCTATATCTATACGAGGATCAAAGTCTCTGTGAGGAGATCAGTTTGTTTGATGAACCCAGAGTAAAGCGTCTCAAGACTTGACAAGGACTCACAATGAGTTTTATTTTCCTTTTAAGTTTGGTTTCAGACGTTCCTTTCTAGTATAGCTTATGAAAAAACAGAGCACATTTGTGACAAACCAGAGCACATTTCTGCAGGCTTACACAAGTATGTAAAGACAATAGTTCCTATTCCATGAGGAAGGCTTCAAATTGTTGAAACCGGAATAGAGCACACATCAATGTTATTGCTATGGCTAATAATTCCAAGGCAATACATCAATAAAACAGATTCAATTATAGGAACCAGAAGAAGAGATCATGCAATACATATCCGACACAGTTTCTTGGGAAGAAGATTCCAAGAGATCAAAATGGGAAACAGAAAAGAGTAGTTTTCAAGACAGATACACATTCCAAGAACATCGTTTCAGCATAATTATACATAGAGTCACTACTTACTCCAGTCTATATGTTTGCAAAGAGAAGTGACACTGAAATAAATGAGAAGAAAGATGTACCAGATTAGACAAAAGGAAGAAACAGTCTTCCATAGGAAACAAACCAACCAAGACTTGATAATATCTAGCCATGTAACAAAGTGCTAACAATAATTACCATTTACAGGCAGAGATAATGTGAAGGTTACCACTCAAGCAAAATCATATGCATAAATTTCATAAGAATTTGCAAGACAAAATGAAGCAAAGATCGTAGCTACTATCAAGTAATTTAGACCAAAACAAGTCATGTTTAGTTAACAACACCAACAAGTTTCAGAAAGCTATAGAAGCCTGGTGTTAATATCTTAGTAATAATCCTAACAACAGGCCTTAAAATTCTTGCTCGTTTTTCATTTTTTATTGCCTACCATTTAACTAAACTAATGGGGAGATCATATGAATATACTCAAGGCAAAATAAACTATGATCCATAGAAGTAAACGAATTCATTAAGGTTCAAGATAAAATATAGTGCAACTGTTTATACAACAAGTAGAGGCAACACAAAATATCATAATTTTATTTTAGCCCATTTGCTTATTTCAGTAACTAAATAGTTAAAGTTTTAAGAGTAGATAACTCAAGCAGCCAAACTCTTGGAGGCAATCTCAAAGACATTCTCAGACAATCCATTTGCTGACATTATCATCTCCAATTGTGCCTGCAAACACAACACACACACAAAGCATCTTAATTCATCTTCTCAGGATTATATCAAAACGAATCAGGCCTACCGTTTACAATCTTGCAAAGAAAATATTAACAAGTAACCAGAGAAATGCTAATGGTTTTACCTTGGCTAGAGCTTGTCGGGTTTCGTCATAGCGCTTCCACCTCGAAAAGGCAGATACCATACGAGAGGCAACCTAAACTCAGACCAAAAAAATATGTTTGTTGTCAGGATGGTTATGAAGGTAAATTAAGTGCAAAGACACAAAGTAGTTAATTTGGAAGTTAACCTGAGGATTCAATTTGTCTAACTGGACAACAATATCACCCAAGAACTTGTAACCTGATCCATCTTTGGCATGGAAATTCACTGGTGAACCGCAGAAGCCTCCAATAAGCGAGTAAACCTGAATGATCATTGTTGGTTTTACCATAAGCAATGAACTGAATATTAAAAAGTTGCAGAATGAGATAATGAGAATTCACTTGCCTTGTTCGGATTACGCAGATCGAAAGCTGGGTGATCCAAAAGCTTCTTGACATTATCCACATTACCGGGAATGTCGGATGTTGATTGAAGGAGGAACCATTTATTAACAACCTGAGATCAGAAGCCGGTAGAACTTAGTATGGCGTATTAATCCTAGAGGAAGAGGGAAGTAAATTGTGAAAATTCCATACCAAGTAATTGCCCTGCCACTTGTTATAGAAGTCAGCAAGAACATCGTCGCGAGTTTTACCCGGGTTTTGAGCAAGAGCTGCTAAAGCAGCAAACTGGTCGGTCAAATTGGTGGCCGTCTTGTATTCACTCAATGCAAGTTCCACATATTCTGGATCCTCGAGAGATGCAAGATAAGCTTCAACAAAGCAAAGCATAATGAAGTTAGTGACTTGAGCAATAGAGCATCTCCTTCTATAAATCTAAAATGCAAACCTAGAGCTGTATTCTTCAATGCACGCCTTGCCATGTTTGGGTGATCAAAGACATACGCTTCTGTGCTCCTATTGTTCTCAACCTTCACAACAAACAGTTGAAAATTTACAGTGAAATCAGAAAGAAGAATTCAGTCTCTAATCCCGAAAGGTTCACTATGTAGAGAGGAGAAGGCATACTATCTTTAGAAGGTCAGCTTTAAGTTCAGATGCAAGCTGCTTTCTAACAAACTTTCTAACAGCATGAACAGCATCAGGATCCGCCACAGCGATCATGTCCATAATCTCTCCCTCCCCAGGCAGTGTTATTGCCTTGGCTATAAATTCCTACAGAACAGATAAAGAGAACCGCTTACAAAGTCATATCCTACGCTTCCATATTTCATTACGTGGTCGAGAAGGAAATGTAGAGTCATACCTTGTCCAAGCTTGAGTCAGAAAGCACACTGCCAAGTCCTTGAACGAATTTTGGGTTTAGAACCAACGGTTTATTTTGCTGGAAATCAGATACTAAGTTCACCATGAGCTTCCTTGCGAGAACTTGACCAGCCTCCCACCTGAAATACAGAAACATGAATGATTGAAATTCTCAAAGAGCATAGAGAAAAAACTAATATGTTGTAGAAAGGCACATACCGATTGAATTCATCACAATCATGGGCCAGGAGGAAGAACAGATCATCATTAGAGAGATCAGTCTCAACACGAACTGGGGCACTGAATCCTCTAAATAGGGACGGAACAGGTCTTTCAGATATATTAGAGAACACAAACTCTTCTTCTTTCTGTACGTAAACAAAACATAAGGTCAGGAGACAAATAGATGAGGAAGATCAGGACAAAGGTAAGAAATATTGACACACTGGATGTGAAAAGGAGTGGAGGACATACATTACAAAAGATCATATAAAGTATCGGTTTAAAGAGGGAATTCTCAACTGACCTTAGTCACTCGAAGTATCGTGCTGCTGCTTGAGATGGCCTGCTGTGTACCATCATGCGAAACAGAGGAAAGTGTAATGTCTTTCCCACTTGAGTCCAGAAGACCAACAACCACTGGAATAAATGTAGGTTCTTTTGTTGGCTGGCCTGGAGTCGGGGGTATCTCCTGACTGTGGAAGTGATCAATTACAATGCGTCAACAACAGATTCGACAGAGGTAAGATCTATAAAGTTTCAATTTCAAAGGCAGGCATTTAAGATGGTGTAAAACAGTAAATTTTTGCACGAATTTGGCAAAAAAGATTAGAGATGAGAAGAACAGAACCTGAATTTCAAAGAGAAGGTACGAGCTTCAGCATTGTAAGAAGACACTACTTTGACAACTGGCGTTCCAGCTTGAGAGTACCTAGAATGGTATACACTTAGAAGTATGAAAAACAAAAATCTTCCCAAGAAATTCCACAATAAATAGCTGACTTACCATTGCAAGAAATTAGCAAAATCTGCATTGTTTGCATCACGCATTGCAGCAAAAAAGTCTTCACAAGTCACAGCTTGCTCATCATGTCTTTCAAAATAGAGATCAATTCCCTGAAATAAATGTACAAACAAACGTGAGAGGAATGATCACGACATAAAAACCTCGCTACTGGATCCAAACAAAAAGAAAAGTATTAGGAAAGCAACCTTTCGGAAGCCCTGACTTCCCAGTAGAGTTTTGTACATCCTCACAACCTCAGCTCCCTAAGAAAACATTATACAGTCAACTAAGGTTTCTTGCTTACTGCATGTAACAGCAACATTATAGTTAAAAAGCCAAACCTTTTCATAAACCTGTTAAAACAACAGAAAACAAATCATTCTGTTAGAATTCATACATAAGGGATTAATAGGAATTAAAACTAAAAAGAAAAATAATTCTTAGCTCCCTACCGTCACTGAGAGAGTAGGGTGATGGCCAGACACATAATGCGGATTCAAAATGGTCACCAAAACACAAGCATGTTAGATTGGAACACAAAAATTCAGAGTAACAATAAAATGCTATAACAGAATCCCAGGCTTTCTAGCAAACAGAAACTTGCCTGTGTAGAAGTTGTCCATCTGCCAGAGAAAGAAAAAAAATGTTTATCAATACCTAAGATTACACGTACATCATGATTTTCAAGGCAAGTAACAAATATCTCTGACCTTGATGTATGAATGTGGGCGAACAGGATGTGCCATAGGACCACTATCCTGATAAAATAAACGCAGAGGATTTGGCATGAAAAAAAAGGCAACAAACCCATTTAGCCGCCTCAAACGAGTACAGGACGACTTACCTGCGGGAATTGATAGATCCTAAGCTTTGAAACATCAGCAATGCGCTTCACAGTACGGCTTCCCATGTCAGATGAAAACTCCTGTATAGAAATTGAGCAGTTTAATCATTAGATTAAAGAAAAAAATTGATATACGAATCTTTGAGTAATTAAGGATAAATATACCTGGTCACGGAAGACAGTAAGTCCTTCCTTTAGACTGAGTTGGAACCAGTCACGGCATGTCACCCTGTTGTTACAAATAGAGTTTAGTCATATACCAGTCTGAATACTATCAGTGGCTATTTTATGCATGTTAATATACAGACAAGCATATAAGCAAAACTAGAAGATTCGACCAGCCAGAACTAATCAAATGTAATAAAGGAGGGGATAGATGAGGCTGACCTGTTGCCGGTCCAATTGTGGAAGTACTGTACAGAAAACAATAAAAGATGCGTTCATGAAAAATAATCATACACAAGATAAGATTTCAATAAACATATGGTACAGTTACGTACTTCATGACCAATAACACCCAAAATTGCAGCATAATCTGCGTCTGTTGCAGTTTCTGGAGATGCAAGGACAAGCTTGGAATTAAAAATCTGCAAGGTAGAGAAGCTCATGAATTTCCATCAATACAGAATATCAACACAAGTACTTAGTTTTATGAAGCAAAGTAGAATTACATTCAAACTCTTGTTCTCCATAGCTCCCCTGATAATCAAGCAGAAATCAATTAGTTTATCCAGTCTCAACAATAAGTAAGAGACACGGATGCATGAGCTCTCTGTTTAGGATTAAAATATGGTATTATCAACTGTGACTAAATCCACTATTTGTTCATACATGTTAAAATCTGGAACAGCGACAATGTTGAAGAGATCCAAGTCATACTCAAGGCCGAACACCTAAAGAAAAAGGTTAACACACAAAAAAATCAGATGCAGTAACATATTAAGTAGATGCAATATAACAAAACTTTTGAAAGCACGTACATCCTCATCCCATTTCATGGCCGCCTTCAGAGAATACATGGCATGAGCAGTCTTAGGTAGATCTTCTGCAGGAGTCCAGATTCTCAGAGATACCTGCCTACCAGAGCGCGTGGTGAATGTATCATCTCTGCTCGCTAGTTGTCCAGCCACTAGAGCAAATAGATAGCACGGTTTCTTGAATGGATCCTCCCATAGGGCAAAGTGTCGACCTCCCTACATTCAATGAAGAAATATGCTTTCAGTAAAGACCAAACAAAGAGAACACTTAGCTAAAAAAGGGTCACTATTTTGCTTACCTCTATATCTCCTTGAGAAATGAGGTTTCCATTGGACAATAGTACAGGATAAAGTGCTTTGTCAGCTTCCACACGGCATGTGTACTTAGCCATAATATCAGGACGATCCTATTCATAGCATAATAAAAAACACAACGTAAGAATATACGATATACTATCTCAACATTAGTTATCAGATCCACCTAAAGTTGCTTTCAACCTGGTAAAACGTTATTTTCCGGAAACCCTCTGCTTCACATTGTGTGCAAAAGTTACCAGACGACTTGTAGAGCCCCTAACAAAAGAAACTTAGGAAGGTTAGAATTGTTCTGTTAAATCATTGAAATAAGATCAAAAGTAAAGGAAGAAAAACAGATAAGTTTACATCAAGTGAAGTATTCTTGTGAGGGTATATCTCAGTATCAATTTCCAAAACAAAGGACTCCTCAGCCGGAAGAGAAGTGAGAGTCAGATGACGAGAGTCCAACTGATAATCCCCTTCCTACCCAAAGTGAAACATATGAAATAGATAAAATGTTACTTAATGTAATATTTAGAGATCCGAAATAATTCCACGCGTATAAGCAGTAAATGGAAATACCTTTAGAAGCTTCCCCTCAACCTTGACTGAAAGTAGCTTCAAGTCATGCCCATCCAAGACCAACGCGGCGGAAGATCCTGTGCAACAGAATACTTGTTCAGAATGCCATGTGGAAAAAATGATGCAAAAATCCATCATGGGCATATGCATAAAGATTTTTTATTTCAAATCCAGCTTGAAGATTTTTTATTTCGAATACTAGTAATGTACTTGAATCTTGTACCTTTCACTCGAGGAGAAACCTTAATTTTAGAGCTAACAATTGTCTTCTCTTCACCTAGAGCGAAGCTAAGATCCACCTAAACAAACAAAACAAATTTTAGATCAGCAAAATAGTGATTCTACTCATACACTCAAATTGGAGCTTGAGGAAAGCTAGCATACAGTTTCAAAGTAGTAATCAGGCTTCTTGTAGTCCTTGAGAAATATTTCTTTTGGGGCATCCATTTTCGATTCTTCAAATTTATCCGGAACTGACTCTGTGGCGACAGAACAAATCAACCTCCTGCTGTTTTGCTTATATCTCTACCATAATAAACAGAAAATCTTTAAAATTTCGCTACATAAATCCAACGTTTTGGGTTCTATATTAATCGTAAGGGAAGGAGATAGAGCGAGTTACATCAACAGGATGCGATAGAAACCGATTCTTCCTCAAACAAGTAGCCTGAGACAAAGAACAACATTGAAAGATCATCATTCTCTATCAAAATCAATGTGGCAGGTCATAGAAGTAACAAAGTTACACAAACCTCTGAAGTAAGAAACGGTCTGTACTGAGCAAATCTCCTTGCCGAATTACGAAATGCAATAGAACCGCTTCTAACAGGAACCTACAAGAGAGAAAGCTCAAGATAAATAAAAATACAAAAGCAATGCAAAACTAATCAAAAGGACCACACTTTGGTTTTAGCCAAAATACAAGTATATTAATAAATCAGTATCTATGACCAAAACAAAAATCAAAAATTCAAGAGTTTAGGATAATCACAGGAGCATGAGAGAGCAAACCCAGAAGGTTGAATCTAGCAAGAGACGAACTTCGACAAGGAATTATCAATCGAGCCATTACAAAACAATACCTAACACTATAAACCCTAGAAAAGTCTCTCTACTACACTACAGGGCTATGGGGTTTAATTATAAAGGATATGTGTAAAAGGATAGAATTTAAATGAAAAAAAAAAAATTATGGTCGAGAAAATTCGATATTAATAAAACAAAAACAAAATTAAAATTTCGATTTCGAGATTTAGATTGAGATCAAAAAATCTGGGAAAATTGATCGGAGGAAGAATACGAAGTTATTACCGAGATCCGATGATCGAAAGAGGCAGAGAGAGCTGAAACGATGAGGAGAAGAAACCTGGTACTGATATTTATATACCGAAGAAGATATTTATCCACAAAAATAACAAAATATTATTGAATTTCATTAATCTCTTGAGATTATTATTGTTTTATTTTTAAATGATTATATTTTGTACTATCCATTTAACTTCTCCTTTAGCATTTCGATGCTGCTAAGATATTTTGTTGTCAACTATTTTAAGACGATAAAACGTTATATGAAAAAAGGTTACAACAAATCGATGCTAATTTTACAGTCATCGAATAGTCAAAATCGCAATAATCTCTCTAAGAACACACAAAATTGAACAGCTCCTCCAACAAAATCAAAGGTAAAAACAGACGGTTTAAGAAACGGTGCGCATTTTAGCATTTTAGCATATCATACGCCGATGTACTGTTGTTTTTTAGCAGTGTTCATGTAAGGTCTAATAACCCATTCGTTATCTGCATCCTTCTGTTCCACTGTTCCCAATTTCACCTGCCAAAAAACCATTGCATCATCAAAAACTGTTTTGATGTTATTAAGGAACTTGTTTATAACCCAATTGGTTTGGTTCTTGTACCGATTCAAAACCAAATGCATACCTGGTAGATCCGTAACTCAAACCGGGGACCGATTTCTTGAAGCTCAATCGATTTCGGACCTCCTTCTCCTTTATCATAGACATGATTCCTATATATGACCACAAGATTTTCAAAGACGGATCGACCAAAACACAAACACAGTTTTCTATGTGTTTCGGCAAGAGGAACATAAGCTTCTAGAACTCGAAAGTGGTCACAAAAGCCGTAGAAAGTGGTTATTATGGAGAAAAATTTTACCTGAATGAGATATAATCAGATTGATTAGCAAAAGTAACTATACGTTTTGAATCCGGTTTTGGAACTGGGAAGATGTGTTTTAAGATGTTTGCAACTCTTTCACCCAACTGCGAAAATAAGGGAATCGAAATGGAACATGTTTTACATTAGAAACGAAAGGAAAAAAAAAAAAAAAAAAACAGAGTAATCAACTATACAAAACTAATTTGCGGTGAAAAAAATGACGTGAATCGGATTTACGAATATACCTTGGTTGTAAAGTTGTTAAAAATGAGATGAGGAAATTGCTCAGGCATTTTTCCCCTTTTTTTCCTAATTTCAATTTCGTGTCTTGTTACCTAATCCAATTGAGCTCAAGATTAAGTATAAACACCAAAAAAAAAAATTGGAGTTGTAAAGAAGAAAGATTCGAGCATAAAAATCAGATCTTCCAAGAGTTACTTACCACATTAAGTAATCCAAAGTAGGCAGTTGGTCCAAACGGAAGATGTGACACAATAAGACCATCAGGAACACCACGGTGCTCATGAACCAATATTACATCAGTAAAATCATGCGAACGAGCCGTTTCAATGATCTCAGTAATGACCTGCAAAGCAAAAGAAGTGTAAAAAAAATTGGTATCATGATTCCAATCCTATTCCTACATAGTTTTCAATGTTACGTAAACTGAAATAGGTATTGCGATTGTATAAAAAAAAAAAGTCTGTATAACTCAAGCTTAGTGATGGTAACTACTATTCAAAGGTTCCCAATACGGCTTTAGACTAACTCAGCTAATAGTTACAGCCAGGAAACAAAATAGCTCTACGGAAACTAACACCATTAGCGGTAGTGACCAATTGAGAAACAACACACATACCTGACCACCACGATTCATTCTCATAGCATTGGGAAATACTGACTTCAATTCCTGCAACAGATTCCACACAATTAAAGGTCACGAATCACTATTCAACGACCGCGAAACTGAACTTAATATACCTTCACAAATTGCGTGAGCGGAGCACTTGGATCCCTAGACGTTGTCAACAGAATCTTCGGATCTTTACCCGTAACATTTGCATATTCATCATCAATATGACTCCTTGGAACTATTTACAACGAGATCATAAAAATAACCATTAGCTCTTCTGCCACAAACCATACATAGCCTCATATTGACAGAGAGATCAAACAAATGAATACTGAAGAATGCATTGGAACAAGTGTAACTTGCTACTACTGATTCAGTATCAATTTACACCAAAACATGGAATTTCTATGGAAAATTCAACGAAAAATCGGAAAAATTGTTACCGGCGGTATTTTGATCTTCCAGGTCAATTTCCTGACGAAGTTTCGACTCCTCGTTTCGGAGCTCAGTAGGAATCGGCTTTCCTTCTGTTAACAACAACGAAATCAACGAATCGTAAGAGGAATCGATTATCGATTGTTGAAAAAAGTACGAAAACAAAAATTATCTGGACCTTGTAAAGCTTCTCTTATCTTCCGTTTCTTCTCATAGCGTTCACGCTCTTCACCTTCCAAGTTTTTCCGGTAGATATACTCCTTTCTCAATCTAACGTTCCTGCGCAACATCGTGATTCGTCGTGAGTGAGAGAGAGAGAGAGGCTACGAACGAATTTGTCTGGTTGTGGCGGATTAGGGTTTTAGAAAAGGGGTTCGAAGAGAAGCAGGAAGAAGCAGGAAGAAGAAGAAGTTAGCGAAAGTGTTGATACTAAAAACGGCAAGGTGTTTGTCTATGAAAACGTGAAACGGTAAGGAAGTAAATTTTGGGCCATTTTAGTATTTGGGCCTATAAAAAAGCCCAATGACAAGGAGAAATGTGAAAAGAGTGCCCTCACGCAGGATTGCGATTGACAAGGAGAGACTCCTCATACTTTTCATTGTCCATAACTAATCATGGATTGCAATTTCACACTTAGAAAAAAACATCATTGAAATAGTAAGGTTTGTCCACTTTGGAATAATATTTGGAAGAATATTTAAAACAAAAAGAAAATACTTAAACAATCTTTTTCGCTTGGAAGAATATTTGTTTTACATTTTTGTATTCGATTTTTTGTACAAACTGGTTTTAAATTGCCTATACCTACAAAGACTTGCGCATTTTGACCACTTTCCCAAGAATGCACTAGTTCTTATAATTAATTAACAAAAGGCTGCATTAAGTCTAAGTAATCAAATCATTACTTTATTCTTACTATCTGTTCGACGAGCTTTAGAAAATGAAATTCCTTCGATATGCCAACTCCCTATTGGTTGGTAAATTAATCATTACAATAAGAAAATATCAGAAAATGACATTTTCCTTAAAGATTCATTTAACCAAAGAAGGGTTTTTTTTTGGGCTAAAATTGGGTGGATTAATTTGAATTCATCTCAACTATTGATGACGTTTGTTTGAAAACTAAAAAGGCTAACATAATATCTAATAACCAGCTAACGATGACCAATGTTTCAAAATTCATTTTTATAAGTATCTAGATATTAGGTTTCGAATCATCCCGTTTCGATTCTAATCATGGTTGGTAATTATAAATATTTTAAATAACAAAAAAAAACTGACTATTTTATTTATCTTTGTGATGAATTTGGGTTTCACCTTGATCAGGATTCTCCGTTTAGAATATCTATAATTTTCTATATAAACCGAAGAGTATCAAAATTTAGAGTGGTACATATGTTTAGACTTTGACTAACAAGCATTAAGCAACATCTACTAACTACTAAAGAGATTCAACTAACGGATGTATGTAACGCAAGAAATTCATAATGAGTAAAGGATTTTCGGATTACTGTTATTGGTCATTTCAAACGTTTAAAATGGGAAAAGAACTAAAGGGATGTCATGTGTAATTTTCTTTATGGGTTTGATTGTTTTTCTTTGTTTATATTTATATGTATAACTTAGATTGTTTTGTTTACTTTAAATCCCTTATACATTATTAGAGAGGTGATTTCACCTTAAAATTATGAGATAGCATCCTCTAAATATGACATAGCATTCTCTAAAATGTGACATGGCAAAATCTTTAGTGAGCCAAATACCAAAATTTATTTCTTTAAAAATATTGGATTATTTTTTCTATGTTCTTCCATTTTTAATAAATTACTTTTAAAAAATTGGTTTTTAATGAAGATGTATGGCTTATGATTATACTATTTAGTTTAAATTTTTTAATTTATTATCAAATTAGATCTTTCAGTATTTTTACTTGCCCCTTTTAACAATTGATCATAGATTATGATTAAAATGATCCAACGTGGTGCAACCAAACCAGCTTTATCAAATACATAAAAAGATGGTCAGATAAAAGAGAGGATCACAACATCAAGCCCATTCATGAAGTAAACACATTATCAAAACTGTAAAAATACATTAAAAAAGATCATGGTATGTTATGTACAATCAATCAATTAAACAAATTAAAAATATTATTGATGGAGATTTCTAGGTTTCATTTTTATTAACAATCAATCAATTAAACAACTTAAAATTTTTATATGGTCGGAGATTTCCATGTTTAAATAACTTCTCTCGTGTGACCATATTTAAAAATTCAACACCTCCTAAATTGAAGTTAAAACATCTATAATGGTCTAAATAAAGACAAAATACACTATTTCACCGCGTTTTAAAAAACCATTTCACCGCATTTTAAACGAAAATCTCTCCAACGGTTTAAAGAATTCACTTAATATTAAATTTAACTAACCTTATGTGGAATTTTTATTTGTTATATCTCTAACATAAAATTAGCATGATTTCAACTATGGAAATCTTAAAGCAAATCTCCAAGAAATTGACATGCACATTAATAATCTAGATTTTCATATTTCAATTTTTTTGGGTTTAATAGGGAATACACAAATTCTATTTAGTAAATTTAGTTATTAATGAAAAGTTTTTTTAAAAAAAGTTGCATTCCGAGAAGATGATAATGTAATTGGTTTTATCCCAAATTTATAGAAATGTCGTTGGAATATTCACTCCCTACATGTGTACGTTTTACAATAAACATATCAATAATGATCCTTTAATATAGTCAAAACATATACATATTTGGTATCAAGTCCAATTAAAAGTACAAAATAAATAGTTTACCGCGTACGACGCGGGAGAATTACCTAGTAATTACATATATTGCACTGTTTCATCCAAAGCAAAATTGTAAAGGCAAATGCAAAACAAAATAGAAAATTTATGTTTGCATATCAATTTACTTTAAACTATTTTGTATACATAAATTAACTTTTAATTATTAAATCACTCGAAGTGGAACAAAAGAGCATAAACAAAAAATTTGCAGTGAATCATTTTCAAAAGAAAAATAAAACAATTTGCAGTAAAGAGCGACTAAATTCTCTTATGTCACAACTCAGATAAAGTTAGATTTTGGCACCAATTTGCCATGTAAGGCATCTAGCCTTATGCTAAAAATAATCTAACTTTCTTTTAAAAAAACTCTTCAAATTTGGCTATTTATGTCCAGTGGAAAATATGTACGAATGTTAATTTAAATTTTAAATTATTATATTGCGATTCTTGGCTGATTGTAAATACAGTTAATTGTTAAACAAAAAGGGTACAGTTGAAGATGTTTGGAATCAATTTGGTCTTTTAAACATTTAGGTCTGAATGTTTTGGAGATAGATCTTTAGCCATTTAATTAGTTTCAAAAACTTACACTTAATTAGTTATTCGAATGTCATGCAGACCCTAAATAATACACATTAATGTTGGACAGAATATTATTAGTGTAATGAGGTGGTCAAAAAGATTAACTTCGGAATCATTCTTTGTTACGCTGATTATATATATTATAGTATCATATGCAATATTTCAAGGTTCTTTTGCAGTGTATTAATTTGTGTCCAATAAAATATATACAACTAGAATAGGACCCGCGTTAATACGCGGGTAAACATAATAAAAATTATTAATAGAGATATTTAAATTTAATTAGTAACCCGTTGAATTACGAAAAAATTTTGAAATACTATTTAAATATGGATTTGAAATGTTGAAAATCAATTTATATCTCGATTCTCATACATTAATTCATATCACTTGGATCCAAAAATATATATACCCAGAATATTCAAATCATATTCTTAATAACAAATAAATGAGTTATATTCTAACTCATTATGAATATACTAAATATAAAATAAAATTAGATATGTAATAAAATTATACAAACAATTCATATAATTTAGAGTTAAATAAAAGAAAATCCATTAAATAAAGATCTATAAATAATAATCTCATGAAAGACCCGTAAATCTATGATTGATAAATCTCATCGGTTTTTTTAATTCTCATAGAGATTCATAGTCGCAAACTTTTAAACATTCTTAAATCTTTCTAATACCATAATAGGTAGAAGATTTTCATTTGAGTTTGTTTTTTTATTTAGCTTGGTTATCTATATTTTAAATCTTTCGATTGAATTTCCATATATTTCTTTATTTTTTTAAAAAAAATTTATAACCTCTTTTGTATTATCATCCTTTTGTTCTTTTCTTAATTGAAATTTATATTCTCTTTGTTTCTTTTTCTATACAGTTATTATTTTCATTACCATTTATACTCTCACTATTTTCTATATCAATTTTTTTATAATTCATTTGAACTACTACATTTAGACTACTACATTCATTACCGTTTATACTCTCTCTATTTTTTTATGTTAATTAATTTACAATTCATTTAGACTTACATTCTCTTTCTCTTAAATAGTTTTCACTATTAGAATTTTCATGTTTTATGATTGGGTTAAGTACATGATAATTATTTTGTTTTTTAATTTTACTTTGTTTTCATTTAACTCTTTATTAAATTTATGTTTTTTTATTTTCTATATAATATTTAATTTTTATTTTGCTTAAATATGCACATCTTAAAATTTTAATATATACTCCCTCCGTTTCATAATATAAGATGTTTTAGCAAAAATCACGAATATTAATTAAGAAACTACTTTTACTCTAAAAAGCAGCATTTAAAATATATATTAAAAACAGTTTAACCAATTATAAAAAAGACTGCAAAATACTATTGGTTACACATTATTTAATAAAGTGAAAAGTATCTAGTATTGTCAAAACATCTTACATTATGAAACAAAACAAAAACTCCAAAACAGCTTATATTATGAAACGGAGGAAGTATGTACTACTTTTTAGAGAAATTTTGAGTTATGCCATTATTGGCATGCCACTTTTCAATTATGTCATTGTTTTAAAATTATTACCAGCGTGCCACTGTTCACTTAAATGAAAAAAAAGATCTCTTTTTCTCTCTCATCTCTCTCACGCTCATCTCCCAGATCCAAATTTTTTTCTCTCATCCAAATTTCGTTTTTTCCCTCTCTCTACCAGATCGCCATCATGATTCAGATTTTACTATCACTGAATTCGATTCTCGTCATCTCTAATTTCACTATCTCTAATCTCTGTCGCGCAGATTCGAGCAGATTTAGGAGGAGGAGGAAGAAGAAGAAGAAGATCTCAAAGCAAATTCAAACACAAACGACTGTAAATTTTCGAGTTTGGGTTAACTATTATGCATTTAGGCTATAGATTTGGGGAGGGGGGGGATGGGGGCAGGGTTTTGCCTTTACCTTATAAAACTTTTAAAAAAATCTTATAAAACTGTTAAAAAAACCTTATAAAACTATTTAAAAACCGTAAAACTGTTTATAAGGTTTTTGTAAAGTTTTATAAGGTTTTTGTAAAGTTTTATAAGGTTTTTAAACAGTTTTATAAGATTTTTAAACAATCTTATAAACCTTTTAATAACTTTACAAACCTTATAAAAATCTTATAAGCCTTTTAAAAACCTTATAAACCTTTTAAAAACCTTATAAATTATTTAATTGTTTAGTTTTTAATGACATGTAAAAAAGTCTTATAAAACTGTTTAAAAAATTTATAAAAACGGAAAAATCCTAAAAAATAACCAAAACCCAGATATGTCCCAAAAAAACAACCAAAACACAGATCTAAACAAAAATCGAATCAAAAGCTCAAATTTGTAACCCAAATCGAATAAAAAGCTTATATTCGTGACCAAATTCCAATCAAAAACTCAAATTTGTAACCAAAATCGAATTTAAAAAACTCAAATTTGTAACCAAAATCAAATTTAGAAAAACAAAATTCATGGATTAAACTTCTTCTTCTTCTTAATCAAAATCAAGATCCATAACCCAAATCCGATTTACAATTTCAAAGAAGATAATTTTGGGAGAGAAAAAAATTTGGATTTGGGAGTGGGAGAGATGAGAGAGAGAAAGTGAGATTTTTTTTCCATTAAATCAGTAAACAGTGGCACGCTCGTAAGGATTTTGTGAACAGTGGCATATTTGCAATTGCCCCAATTTTTTATGTCATCGTTTGTTTTTTTATTTGTCTTAATTGAAATTTTTATTCTCCCTATTTTTTTACGGTTTATATAGTCTCTATTTTTTATGTTAACTTTTTATAATTAGTTTGGAAATTACATTTTTTTTCTTTTTTCTTAATTAGTTTCACATTTTAGATTTTTTTTTTGCTATTAGTTGTTAACTATTAGAAATTTTCCTTTCTCTACTATTTTGGACTATTAGAAGTTTTCCATTTTTAATTTTTAATTGTTTTAATTAAATTTAAGTTTTAACACGTATCATTATCCGATCAATTTTAGACACATGTCACGATCTCGTGAGTTACAATTTCGCTTACGTGTCGAGCTCTCGTCGACCGGTTTCTCTTTTATATAATAAGATATAAGATATTGTAAGACTCTTTAACCCAAAGTGGAAACATTTATAATATATTAATGATTTATCAGATACTAAGTTGTAAAATATTGTCCACTTATGTGATTTCATATAAATTTTATATTTTAGTTGAGTTAATTATTTATAATATAAAATTAATTTATAATTATATATATCCTCGTTTGTATACAACAAATGAATGTCACGTAATAAATATTAGTATATAAATCAAGTTTATAGTAAAGAAATGCATACGTAACATTTTTTCAATTCCCTTTATTTAATTATAATTTATGTTCTGAAACCTGAGTGTATAAGAGTATATATCTTTTAAGTCAATAAATAGTTAATTAAATCAAATAACGTACATATATGATACAGACATACAGTATATGTATGACACGCCTCATATTGTTTTGATGCTTCGATTCTTACAAATAAACACTGTAATGATTGGTTAAGAATATCTTATAGCTTACTTATATCTATAAAAACCTTTACATATTCATTTTTTTAATATAAATAAAAATGTACATTTTATACAAAATTTTCCCAAATGTCATTTTTGTGTATAAATTTTGTCCAATGTCTTGCTGTGATATTATGATATTCATGTAAGAGCATCACCATTGGTGACACTAGGGGGTCTTAAGTGTATATAAAATTATTAATATTTGAGTAAAAGGAAGAAAGAGAGTGTTTTTGTGGGGTATATTGAAATATAAAATTAATAAAAGTTGAGTAAAAAGAAGAGAAGTTGAGTAAAAGGAAGATAGAGTATCTAAAAAGGAAGAGAGAGTGTCATATATTGGACACTTTGGAGAGTATGAGTAAAAGAAAGAGAGAGTGTTTAAATATAAAATTAATAAAAATTGAGTAAAAGGATGAAAGAGAATGTATAAAGTTGAGTAAAAGGAAGAGAGAGTGTGTGTTTTAATAATTTAAAAATCACATTAAACCCCCTAGTGTCACCAATAGTGATGGCCTAAGCTGGCTTCAGACATATTATATATATATATATATATATATATATATATATATAGTTTCGTACCCAAAAAAAAAATATATAGTCTATAGAGAACCTTGTCAGTTTGTATAACTTAAACTAATAGAAATATACTGTCGAAAAAAAAAAACTAAGAGAAATATACCATTCATCATATTTTATTTTTATTATTTGCAAAATAACAGCTTTTTAGGAGCATCATGCATCAGCCGAGGGAAAAAAGAAAGAAAAAGTAATTGCCAATCACTACCATGCTTGGATAATCTAACTATTAAAATCGCAATTACTTTTCCAAGAATCGTAAATACTTTCTCCGTTTCATATTAAATATCGTTTTGATAAAATGTATCTGTAATGTATTTGGATGTGTTTTGAGTTAAATACATCCAAATACTAACAAATACATTTTCCAAAACAACATTTAATATGAAACGGAGAAATTTTCCAAAACGATATTTAATATGAAACGGAGAAAATATGTGATTGTTTAGTGAAGGGGAAAACATGAGAGTATTTTGACAAACGAATAGAATTTGTGAATTCAATGGTAAATAAATAAACATATTTGACGTAGTAAAAAACTGAAAGAACAAAAAACACGAAAAAGAAAAGTAAATGTAAATTATGTAGTAGTTAGGATGGTGACATTTATTTTTTTGTCAACCAAACATTAAATTATAGAAAATTCACACAATTGATCGTGACATTTATTGAGGATGAATATGCTGTCCAACACTTCGAGAGTTTTGAGATACTTGAAAGCTCTTTGTTTGGAGTAATTGTCATTTTTTCCCCCACTATTTGGTTATTAATTATTATTATGGTAATGTCTTGTTGGATTTGACATCACTCATACACTCACTGTATCTGGGTTTTAATGTGATATGGCCCAAATTTAAAAACCAAATTCTAACTAGCCTTCTTTTATTTTTCTCTCAACTTTACCCATCTTTTTTTTAATTATCATAAACAAAATCTAATTTAATAAACCTAACAACAAAACAATTAATTCCCAACAACCAAAAAACAATTAAAATCTATAGGTCTCTTTCACGTGGAAGAACATAAAGCAAGCTTTTCTTCTTCTTCTTCTTCTTCGTTTTTGGTTTTAAAAAAAACAGAGAATTCTTTTGAAAACAAAACAACATCCAACAGAGTCTGGTAGTTTTTTTCCCTCTTCGTCCTCTCTCGTTGTGGCCGTTCGTTTTCATGTCCATCTTGTTGAAAACAAAAGTTCCTCTCGTCGGCATCCTTGTTCTTCTCCATCTCGTTGGATACAAAAACAGAGCCAAAGATTAATATGTTGTTCTCTTCACCCTTACACAGTCCTTACACAGTTGAATCTTCTAATACAAGTTGTGGTGTTTTTGTTTTTTTGCAATTTTCATGTTTAGGTTACAATAGATTTTCTTCTAATTTTGGAGATTTGTTTGTAACATGGTTTTTGGATAATAGACTTGTTTTGTAGGAAGTGTTTTAGGGTAATGGAATAGATTATCCTAAATTTTGTGATAAAATAGTAGATAAATCGTTTTCAATCAAACAAATCAGATGAAAACGAAACTGCAGAGGTATAACTGGGTACAACTGGTAATACTGTGAGTAAATGATATTTGTTGTTTTCTTATTCTTTTGCATGGGACAAAAAATTGTACTATCATTTGTTTTGATCATGGAGGATTTATTCACGAGAAGGTGATTAGACAAGATCGAATTCACACTTTACCGATATGAACCACACGGAAGAAGGTGGCTTATTCGTCGTTGCTTAAAAGAATTGGCAAGAATATGAAAAAAAAAATGAAGATAAATGAAGTTGCGACGTAGATGAAACTCAGTTTCTTTCTCATGATTTGAATGTTATGATACCATCATATATCCCGAATGATGATGAAGTTTTTAATTACCTAATGCAAGTGAATGGAGATAGTTGTATAAATCTTTTGAATGTGGAGTTCTTCAAAAATGTGGAGATGATTACATAAATGGAACTCAATAGGAGATCAAGATCAAATACACACTTTAGTGATACGGACCCCACCAGAGGAGGTGACTTATTCGCACTAGTACTGCCAGGTACAACTGGTACTACTAGGTGTGACTATGTTTTTTTGTCTTGTGTTCTTTATGTCTAAGTATCACTTGCTTAGGAGTTGATTTAGGTACCTTTTAATTAGTAGAATTAGTATTTAATGAGTGTACACTTGAAACATAGATGAATAGAAAGTATAATTTACAAAATTAAGCTAAAGGTAGCCAAAACTACACCTTATAAATGTTAATGTTTGAGTAGAAGCGCTCATTGTTAGTAGAAACACACAATCATTGTTTTATCTCACTTTTCAATATACGAAACCCTAGTAACTTTGATTAAATGGATAAATTGAGTAAGTCCTACTAAAAAAATTATGATTTGACATATGTACTACTGATTATACGTGAAAACAGTCCAAGGTATGACTATGTGTAAGTTGGTACTACTAGGTAACTGAGTACGACTATGTTTATAATTTTAATGATTTTTTATGTTTTAGCGGCACATGTGTTAGTTATGTTAATTTTAGTTACACACGTGTTTTATGCATACATACATAGTAGTACTTACTAGCACCAGTAGTACCAAATACGATTAAACATAATAACAAGTTTGATAAATACATAGTAGTACTTACTAGCACCAGTAGTACCAAATATGATTAAACATAAAAACAAGTTTGATAAAAATACATAGTAGTACTTACTACCACCAGTAGTACCAATTACGATTAAACATAAAAACAAGTTCTTCCACTTCCATTCATTATCCTAAATACATATTATTACCTAAAATCACATAAATACGTAGATAAATCCTAAAAACCGTATGTTTTTAAAACCACAACTCAAAAACACTATCCAAGTACATAAGTACCTAAAACCACAATCCAAAAACACTATGAGAGTCTTCTGCTTCTTTACACTCTTCTCTTTTTCTTCATCTTCTGTTTTCAGCATCAACAATAGCCATTACTTTTCTTCTTCTTCTTCTTCTTTCTCCTCCTCCATTATTCTTCTGTTTTCTGCTCCTCCTCCTCCTCCATTCTTCTTCTTCTTCTTCTTCTTCTTCTTCTTCTTCTTCTTCTTCTTCTTCTTCTTCTTCTTCTTCTTCTTCTCCTCCATTATTCTTCTTTCTCTTCTTCTACTTCAACAACATCATCTTGTTGTTCATTTGCTGCCTCTTTATGTAACTCTCCTTGTGGATACGCTTTCCCTATATCTTATTCATGTTGGAAATCCATATCAGTCAACCGTTATCATCACTAGTCATACTCAATAGTACTAGCTATCCTATGCATAATTAGTTGTCACTTAAATAGCTTCAATACCGTAGCCTCCTTTTCAGATTCTAGCCCATTACTATGATGGTTGTTTGAGTCACTCTTTCAATACTGTAGCCTCCTTTGTACGTAATTTCTCTCTTGCTCTTAGGAGGACCAATTTTTGGAACATTCAGATAACAAGACAAACATATCAAAACAACTACTAAACAAAACATATTTAAATTTTACTTAAACCCCTCATCTCAAACTGAATTCAATTATCCCCAATTCATATCAAAACACGAAATCCATTCGAAATTCTAGTCTAATTCCCTAATTAAAGAAAAGAGAGATTATATCTCGCAACCCAAAACTCATGGATTCAAAAATATTCAAATAAAAACTCATTCCCAATTTGAAATTGAATACATCGATCCCCAATTCATATCAAAACCCGAAACCCATTCGAATTACTAGTACAAATCAAAGGATGAGAGATAGAGAAATAAGAACGTACAAGAGAAAGAGAACAAAACAAGAAGAAGAGAAGAAAACCCATTCAAATCCTTTTAAAGATTAGACTCAAAACCCATGAAATCTTTCAAATAAAACCCCCAATTTTTTTGATTGAAGAGATTACCATGAAGAAATTCACAGACGGCGCGTATATGGAGACGGCGACGACGATAACATTGTATGCGGAGGTGATGACGGCAACGGGACGAATTAATCGTTCTCCAAATCGCATAATGCAAGAGAACGAGAATGTAATTACAAAAGTTGAGTTTGTTTTTGTTTTTTTTTTTTTAGTTTTGGGGATTTTAAGTCGGCCGGGTCAAAAAATTAGGTTTGGGTTTGGATATCTGGTTGGGTTTGGTAATTATCCTGATTCATTAAGGGTGTTTGAGTATTTAACCTCTTTTCGAATTAAAAAAAAAAAGAACAAAATAACAAGGCCATTGGAGAATAAAATTTTGATTTTAAGGCTATTATAGGTTAAAACCCACTGTATCTTGATAAACCATAATATATTGTATTAAAATGTATATAAAATCACAGAATCCTCTAGCCTTGGAAGTCCTAGTTAAATAGTATTTTTGTTTTTTCTTACCTCCACGGCTCCACCATAGACACAGAAGAAGAAAAAATTGAAGAAAAAAACGAAAGACTATATATTAACCTTCTTGATTTCTTATTTTATTCCATTTCAAGTTTTGAAAAATAAAATTCCGAATTTGAAAATCGTACACTGTATGAATATGGTCTGGTTTTGCTTTCAAAACAATTTGGAGAATGGAAATTTACAAATAAACCTCTCACTATAATAATTGGAAACACATTTTTTTGAACTATGATTTACATGATCGAACAGTAGAAAAAAAATTGAAGTGAGAAATATGGTATCTACATCGAAAAAATTACATGTTTTGACACAATTTTGATTAATTCACGAAGAGTAAATATTTTTACTCTCTTTTTAACTTCGTTTATTTTAGAATTTATACGAAATAAAATAGTTATATAAATATTATACTTTAGAAGAGTAAATATTTCGTTTATTTCGTATAATTTTTAACTCTCTTTTTAAATTTAGAATGAGGTGGAATTCAACTTAAAAGGTTTTTTTTTGTTTAGATCGTTGTTTGTTAATTTCTTTAGACAATATATTTGTTTGTTCGTCGAATAGAATGTTTACACTGCAAGTGTTTTTTACCACGTGCTTATGAGAAAGGTCAACCCATCACATAATTAGCATGAATGGACACTGGTCAACGTCTTCATGCATTGTATTTGTAATTTCATTTTGGCGGCTGGATGTTAATCATTTCTCATTTCGTTTTCTAATTACCTTTTCAATTTTTATCGTTGATGAATTTTAACGCACGAGTGTCCTTTTGGAGAGGACAACATCAAGTGTAATTTTACTACCGTTAATATAATTTCTTTATGTTCGTGAACAATATCATATGATATGCAAATTGATAAGCAATTTGAGATTCCACCTCATTCTCTTAAGTAGAAGTGTTTATTCCCTGAAAAGAAGAACATTTAAACTTTAGATGTATATATCTACTCTTTCTAAAAAGGCATTTGACAATAAATTTTAGAACAATTATTTGAAAATCAAATGGAGAATAAGTATATATCCAAGTTGGTCATATTGTTTGGGTTGGTAGCTTATCCGGCTTATTCCGGACACAGATTACCACGAACAAAAGAAAAAATAATTAAAAGTTGTTAAGTACGATACCCTTTGGGCAAAAAAAGATAAATAGTGTAAATAATTTTTCTATTCATTAATGAAATACCTAGCTAGATAATGATGATTCAATAAGTCATGAAACTCATACATATATAGATTTAAGTATCGATCCGATTTTGACCGATTCAGTTACTTATTATAAGTAATACCCATCAATGCATCGTATTCATAGAACAATGCTGGTGTATTCCATAATAGAACATCAAACTAATTGAAAAGTTAAAATATCTCGTCGTGGATGTTCGTGAGAACATATTCCATATTCCATGTAGCAAGGCATCATCTTTCCTTTTTAAGTAACCAATTATTTCGAAAGCAGGAACTATAGAGCTCCAATTTGCAAGCTGATAATTGGGATAATTTTGCAACTTTTTTGGAATTTTTGTCACAGATAATTTTGCAACTTGTTTGGAATTTTTTTACATGTTTTTTTTTATTTTTGATAAAACATATAACGATACTAGTACAAACCATTATATTACATGTCGTCATAACCACTTGTCTATATTTCTCTTTTATGATGTTTAACGTAACGGCAAATAAATCTTCCAGTATATTAGATTTAGTTGACAAGTAGAGCTAACAATACTAGCACAAACCACTATATCTATAATACATGTCATGTTCACTTGTTCATATTTAGGTTTTATGATGTTTAATTTTTTAGTGTTAACGACAAAAAAAAAAAATCCGGTATATTAGAATTTAGTGAGGACAAATAACCACAGTTTGACTAGAGCTGACTGAAACGTTTGAATAAGATCGAGTCAGTAAAAATTTGAGAAAAAAATAAATATGCATTAGGGTTTATAGTTTAAAGAAAAGTACATAACTTATTACACACAAGACTTCCTTTAATTAAACATCTTCTTGGAGATTTTAAGTATGCACCTTTTTTTTTTTTTTTTGTCACGCACTTACGCAAATTGATATACTACTACGACAAAGTGATTGTACATTTTATGCTACACTGAAAATGTGTTTTTTAAAGTTATAAATTCATATATGTATATATATATATATATATATATATATATATTATAGTATACTAAAATGACAAGAGAGGATCTTGACTACTGTCAGTGATTTGAATTATAAAATAGTAATCTTTTCATAATATATAACTAAGATTCTATAATTAGTTGAGTAGTCCACTAATCCATTTCTTATAAATTTGACATTACTACTAATTACTAAAGAATCTTCTTCCTTAACGGGTCAAAGATTTCTCCAATGGTGAGAACAATTTATCGCACTATATATTCACATTCACATGTAAAGGCAACTGATGAGAAACAGTTTATAATATTTTTTTATAAAAAGTAAAACAATGAAAAAGCTACAATACCACTAAGAATGACACTATCAACTAAGTGGCTTATTAAATCATTATATTATTCTCCTAAAAATCAAATATATTTACCCTAAATAGTTTATTCTGATGGAGTACTATAATCGAGTCATATATAGTTTTTTTTATGTATGTGAGAATCAAAAATAAATATCCAATATATGACTCGATTCGATTCTTCACAAAATTTCATATTAAATTTATAAACTAGGAAAAAAAACTAATAATATTCAGCTCTTCTTTCTCAGACAGATGCTTTCACCAGAATGAAGTTGTTGTGTATTGCATTTGCAATTGAGGCTGAGGCTGAGTCTGACATTCCACAAAGCTGCTCACAAAAGCTTCTTCTTCCTCATGCAACCCATCCAAATTCTGCCACAATTATTGTAAACAAGTAGTTGGATAATTAAGTTTGAAAAATGTACCAAATTTTAGCCAATCAAATTTTTTTTTGGAAAAATGTAAGTTTTGTAATTTGGTGATTAGTTAATTAAATTTTTTACCCAAAGGTCATCGTCTTCTTGTCTAGTGGAGGAAGAAGTAATGTTGGGGTTCTCAAAAACTTCGTCGTTTCGTGCAAATCTGCCACGTACTCTTGGTCTGTTGTCCGCCAACGTTTTACGGCATGCATACTTCGATTTTGTTTCATTGAAAATAAGTTAATACCAACGGTCCAATATAAATGAAATAATAATCTAATAATTGTAAAACAAATCCAATAAATTTGAAATATCTAAGTTATTATGAATGAATAAGTTAAATATTGTACATAATGCATTTAGTTTGAGTTTCGGATAGAATTAAGTTGATTAGAAGATTTAATTATTTGAAAATAAAAACATAATCATATGTGTGACTGACTACTGTGGTTTATTTTTGTTAAAATTGTTTGTTTAGTGATTTCTACTATTAGTTGAATTGTTTTATTCCATTAATGAATTTCATTCTAGTTTAATACTCCCTCCACTCCATTATATAAGATTTTTAAGAAAAATATTTTTATTTTATTTTATAAGATGTTTTACTAGTTTATATGCAGATTTTATTGTGATTTGATACTTTTGTCCTTTTAAATTTCGTAGTCTTATATATGATTCGTTGAGTTATTTTTTTAGTTAATTATTAAATAAAATTTCGTTTGTATTTATTATTTTCTTAATTCTCGTGAAATAAAGCAAAAAATCTTATAAAATGAAACGGAGGGAGTAAGAATTCAATTTCACATTGATTTTTTAGTATTAAAAAAAAAATGTTTTCAAGTTACAAATATGTTTAAACATTATTACAAACATTTTTTGATTTGAACTCCACTTACTTGATTATAAAATTCACATGTTATATTTTTAAATGAGTGTGTTTCCTAATTAATTAAAAGAATGAACAAACCAATAAATCTCTTTCAATTTAGTAATTGATTTACGTGTATAAAATAATAAATAATTCCAACGACTAAAACATAATGAATTGTTATTAAATTACCTTAATGGTTTTAGTAAAGTTTCTTTGTGTTCGTTTAGCTCTATACTTTAAAATCTTCTCTTTACGTTCTTCAGCACTGTAACGCCCCACTTTTAAACTCTGTTCTTCGCCTGAAAGCGGCATCATCGTCGTCGATGAGCTCTCCACCTCTAAAGGACTCGAGTATGATCTTTGTCCCGTAAAATCCCTTCTCAGATTCTAAAACCAAAGAAAAATTTACTTTTTTTTTGTGAAGTTATAGGAAAAAACGATAACATGCTTTAGACCTATTAGAAAACCTAGTGAAAGGGCTACTCGGTAGCTATACTCCTTTAAATGATTAGTCGAGTGGTAAAAAACCGGATTACCTCTGGTTCAAAGAATTTTTCTTATGGAAATAAACATATGATAAATAGTAAAATCAAAGTTTATAGTTACATTTCATCGGAATAATTTTTTAGAAAAGCTGCGCTTGTTGTAAAAACGATGTTTTTTGGTTTTGAATAAATTTTACATTCAATTCAAAAAAAAATTAATTAATACCTGTAAATCTCCGGTACTGTAAACTCGTCGCATGTGACCGGAGAAGAAGGAGTTTTCCGGGGAGTTTGACAAATTCTGATTGTGGAAATTGGAGGAATCTTCCATGAACTGAGAGTTAAACACGAGCTGCTCTGCTTTGACGTTGTCGAAGTTTTCGAAACCAGAGAAATTGGTGAAACTGTTTGTGTGAGAGAGATTTAGGGTTTGGAGCTGAGGTATTGGAGGAGAAGAAGAGAGAAAATTTTCATAGAATTGATCATCCATTAATGGATTCAGATAAGGATTGTTGCAGAAAAGATCTGTTGTTGTATCTGAAGAAAACATATCTGGTTCAATACTGTGACAAATTGAAGAAGAAGAGGAAGAACCATCAAACATATAAAGATCAGAATCCATTTTTTTTTTTCTAACACAAACTCAAGATTCTCAAAGAAGAAGAGAGCAAAACAAAAATTGAATCTTTTGAGTTATGTTCTGTCTTCTTTTGTTGTCTCTGTAATTGAATTGACCAAATGAAACGGTTACAGAGAACACAAGTGACACTCGTGACCTTTGTTTTGTTTTTTTGAAAATCACCAGAATCCAAAAATGGCAAAGTGAAAACAACTTTTTTGCTTAATGTAAATTTGGAATTTTTCCAGAAAAAGACTTTTTTTCTTTTTCTTTTTCTTTTCTTCTTTGTTTCTGGTTTTTGGTTTCAGAACAAAGACATGATAGGTCCAGTTTATTTGGTCTGGTGGCCGATGTTTATATAGTGGGAAAAAGTCAGTTTTAACAAATGTGGCCTCATATTTTATATTTGTTATGAATTGCTCTATTTGTATTTTTATTTATACATTTAGCAACTAATACTTAATTAACACTTTGGACCATGTACCATAGTTATCTATTTGCGTCACTAATCGAATTCAAATTCGATAAAATTTATGTTGAGTTTTTGTTTTCATCTATCCATATTTTGTTAAGTTCATGTGCTTCTAACTCAAAACCAACTTACAATAAATAAAAAGGCTCATATCCCTTATATATATTGCTTAAGATCACTTTCAATTTTCGATATGCGATATATTCCCTAATATACTCTCTCGAGATGATGGCTCTTTGACCATTAATCTTGGAATGTTTGGCCATGAATTGTGAAACCATTTTCGGTTCGGATCGATATCGAGTTGGACTGTGTGGATCGGGCTCTGATACAATGTAAAAATCCAAGTAGAAAAACAAATGATTTCTCGTGTTATCATAAGAAAATTGTATAAATGATTTTTGTTACTTGAAATTGTATTTCGATATATGAATTTCAATTAGTTAATTATTTCAGATTGTATGATCTTCATCTAAAATGTATTTTATTTTTACTTCTTTTCACATAATTTTCCAAATCAATAGCTACTTAAGAAAACTATCAAAGCATAGATAGTATAATTTTCTTACAAATTAATTAAAAACTTACAGTGTTCATTTATTGGAATTTTCTTACTCAGAGTTATTGTTTCACATTCTTACATGTAAAATATGAGTATTTCAGATTTTTGTTTCGATAAGCACATAATTCAATCAAATTATTTAGTGTCGAGAATCTTTCAAACAAAAACTTTCATTCTCATGTTTTAACTTTTGATATATTTTAGTCTACTAGAGTATTAGGCATGACATATGCAACAGTAAGAACTGATGATCAACTTTTAAAGTCCTATTGCTATGAGTCTATGACTATAGAAAACAATCAGAATCTAATTCTACCATCGCTGATGGATATTTGTATAGATAAAAATTAATTGTACTATAATATATACATAATATGGAATATACGTAGTGATGTTAATATGGGTAAACCCACCCCATTTAGACCCCGTCCCATTTACACCACAAACCCGTTAAGACCCATTTAGTTTAGGGGTCTAATAGGGCTACCCATTTAGATCCGTTTAGTTTACACTTACCCATTTACATCAATTTACACCCATTTATACCCATTTAAGTCATATTTTGTTTTCTTTTTAATAATTAGTTATCCACATAAATTATTTGTCTTCTAAATTACATTTTTTTTATATTTATAATATTTTTTTAGAAAAGGGATACTATAAAGCAACTAGTTTTTATGAGAAATATTTTTTCCGTAATTTTCCCGCCAAAAACAAGTTTTCCGTAATTTTCCCGCCAAAACGCATTTTCCGTAATTTTTCCGCCAAAAACGCGTTTATGTAATTTTTCCGCCAGAAACGCGTTTTTCGTAATTTTCCCGCCAAAACACGTTTTCTGTAATTTCCTGCCAAAACACGTTTTCCATAATTTTTCCGCAAAAAATACGTTTTCCGTAATTTTTCCGCCAAAAACGCGTTTCCGTAATTTTCCCGCCAAAAATATGTTTTCCTAATTTCTAATAATTTTTTTTAAAATGTAAATGGATTTAATAGGGTACTTATTAGAATGTAAAAACCATTTAATTAGTGAGTTTTAATAGGGTATTCATTAAAACCTATTAAACTTCCATAGATCTATATGGTCTAAATGAGCATTTAATCCCACTAAAGGCCCACTAAAAACCCACCAAAACTAAAATCCATATTAACATCACTAAATATACATAGTCAAGATTAAAAAAGTGTGAAGCAAAGTGAAATATTTCATGGACCATGACATATAATATAGTAGTGAACATGTGCTTTGCAAGAGGGCGCGTGAGATTTTGCCTCAAATTTTGGCCATGCCAAATATTGCCTCTTAGGGATTGGAATGCAAATTGTTTGGCCATGCAATCACGGACCTAAACCAAAACGATTATTTACCAGGATCGCCTGGCAATGCACAATCTACCAGCTATAGACGGAAAGAAACCATCGGCTTCACCGGAATGTCTTCAGGTCTGCTGATTCTCTAATCACTTCTATTGATGGAACAATTCACAACTCTAATCTAAGGCTTGCCTCTGGGATGCTGCAAATTTGGTTCTCCTAACCAAGCTCTGTTCTACCAAAATATTTCTCTGATCCAACATTTGTCGGAAGGCCTCCGGTTAATTAACTCCTCCGACTAACTCTCCTAATAGTTCACTAGGTTCCTTATATATGGGTTTCACGATTTCTCTAATTTATTTACTAAATGGGCTGGACATATAATTCTCTTATTTTCTGCAATTTAAATTTAAAACTGGTTAGAAAAAAAAAAAAGAGAGAGCGCGTGAGATTCACAGATCTCTCTCTGGCGATGTTCACGAGACAACCGCTTCCGGTGCTTTTCTTCATCGGAGAAAGGCCACTGATTCCAATTACATCTCGACATCACCAAGATGCACTCCGGAACCCTCTGCCTCTTGTCTCCATCGTCTCTCCATATCCACCGCTGCATCTTCGTCGTCGCCTCACCGTCACTACTTCCCTGCCGCTGCTCCTCCGCCGCCGCGTCTCCGACTTTGCCGCTCCAATGCCTTTCTCTACAAGATCTGCTAGGTGGCCCAGAGATCTCACGCAAAGCTTATCGCAAACCACCTATCCTAGATCTCTGGCGAAGCTCTCCTTCTCACCTGTCTTTTCCGACACTGTAGAAATCTGCTCCACCACGACGGTCGCAGTGGCAGAGCTAAGAGAGAGCCTCTCTAAGTGGAAGGCGATTCCTCCGACAGCAACAGAGGTGGTGGTGCCTCGAGACCCGCCACCTCTGTCTAAATTCTAGAATTCGTTCTCGTTCCTTTCAACACTCCGTTAACGTTGCCGGAATTGACCATTGAGAAGCCAACTTGCAACTGGTTCGCCTGAGCTCAATTCTCCCGACGGAGCTTCGACCACCGAGCAACCGCCACATCTCTCTGATCCTGAAGAGCCGGCGAGAACCTCTCACTGCTCCCATGCTGGAATAGGGCCTCCATTCCCCACCGAAAAGTACAAATCGTCAAATCTTTCGACTGTCGGCCAAGCTCCGACCGTCAATGCGTCGCCGACGGGAAAAGGAAAAATCAAGGTATGCCTAGGTCAAGTTTCAACATGGCTTGGGCCATGGTCCAATGGACCATGTTTTACTGAGCCAAAATATTTTATCAGCCCATTAAATTTTAGGGGTATTATACATGAGTAGCAATTATATAACTAGGCAATTAAGGCCTTCTTTCATGGATTTTGTCCACAGCTCTCGAGTTCGGATACTCATGCCTGGCAAAAATCCCGTATCAATAAAGACGGTTTATGGACGATCTTCAACCCGTTCTTCCGGGTATATCAATGTCGGTATTCTTTCGAACACTTGTTTTAGGGTATCGAGTGAATTCTCCCCACGGATAGATTCACATCGTCGAGCAAGCCTCGTCCTTTAACGCTTCTATCTTTCGCTTTGTTTGTTCTTATCATCTTGCCGGTGAACATGTCTCCGATTGTAACAGCTAGCTCTTTGAGCGTTTAACTAGTATGAAAAATTTCGACCCAAAAAAAATAAATATATATATATATATGGGCTGAAATATTAGGCCTGAAATGTATGTTAATGGGCCCGAAAAAACAACTAAGCTAGTGATGATGTCAGATGATGAAGTTTGTCGCTCAAGAAGATTCTCGCCGGCGACGAACTCCATCGGCGGCTATGAAACTGTCTCATTCCCATCAGAGCTCCACTAACACCAATCTCCAAAAAAATCTACCATTTCTTTTTGGATTTTTTCATTTTCATACCAAAATGACGAAACCATCTTCCAATTCGGTTCAGATCCGTTTTCCGGTTCAGATGTAATTTACCGATTCAGTGACTCAATTCAAGGTTCTCCAAGTTTCGAGAAGTTAGCAATGGTAAGTCTCTGTCTCTGTCTCAGATTCTGTTCTGTATAAATCATGTATAAATCATAAAAAAAAAAAAAGTGTTTTTTTTTAAGTCCACACAAAATAAAAATGTGAAGTTGATTAAGAGGTAAACAAAGTAGACACTTGTTACTAAAGTTGTGATTTTGAATCTCTCAAGTCTCATCCTTTACCTGTGTGGTCATAAAACAGAGAGTAAGGAAAGATCTTAGATCTTATCCATGGCAACTATTGGTGCTAGTCTTCAAGCAATTCATCTCAAACGTGTAACGATTCGATGCGGAATCATGGAACCGACTGGAGAACCAGCTCCAATGGGTCAAAAGACTAAATACAAAGATGGGTTACCAGAAAGAGTGTTCATGGGACTGTTTGCAAGAAAAATGGATAAGTTTGGTAGTACCAAGAAGAAAGATGATGACAAGAAGTTTTGGGAATACGACTACGAGAGTTTCGTTGAGGTTTCGAAGAGAGTGATGCAAGGAAGAAACAGATTGCAACAGCAAGAAGTTGTTAGGGAAGTTCTTCTCTCAATGCTTCCTCCTGGTGCACCTGAACAATTTCGAAAACTTTTCCCACCGACGAAATGGGCTGCTGAGTTTAACGCAGCTCTTACCGTACCGTTCTTTCATTGGTTAGTTGGTCCTTCTGAGGTTATTGAAGTTGAAGTCAATGGTGTGAAACAAAGAAGTGGAGTGCGTATCAAGAAATGCAGGTATGTGTAATTCGAAAAACGTCGTAGATTAGACTTGTTGTGTACGAAATTGAATCCTAGTGTTGTTTGATTTTGAAGGTATTTGGAGAATAGTGGATGTGTAGGAATGTGTGTGAATATGTGTAAAATTCCAACTCAAGATTTCTTCACTAATGAGTTTGGTCTACCACTTACAATGAACCCAAGTATATATCTTTCTCTCTCTTTCTTTCTACATTGGGGTTTGTTTGTTTACATTGTGAATATATTCATTTTTTGTTGGTGTAGATTTTGAGGATATGAGTTGTGAGATGATATACGGACAAGCGCCTCCTGCGTTTGTGGATGATATAGCCACTAAACAACCTTGTCTTGCAGACATATGTATGTGTTACAAGCCTTTGCTAGATGTTAGTACTAGTATGCATCGAACTAACACGATTATGTTTTCCTACGCAGGTTCTATGTCGAATCCAAGTTCGCCAATATGCCCTAAACTACAGGCATAACCAAGATTGTGCTAGACATTACATACTTTTCCCAAAACACATACACATAAAAGTAAACAATGTAGATTTGATACAAGTTAGTATTTCTGTGTTTCTATTCTTGGTTGAGTTATGAAAGTATCTAATTATACACTTGAGCTTCTCCATTGCCTCTCTCTCTTGTGTTTTCTGTTTCAATTCCAAATTGGTTAACCTTAAGTTGCTCAGTTTCTAATACAAAAATAAATTAAATAACTTACAAAAACAAGATTAGTTTAGCTTTAAAGTAGCCCTGCATTTCCATTTGGAGAAGTTAACAATGGTGAGTCTCTCTCTTTCTAAGTCTCTTTCTTTGATTGAATCACATTTTTAGCTTCCAAAAGAATTCAGAATCATATAAAACAGCATTGAATATAGTACTTTGATAGTTGATAGAAAGAAAGACAAGTTAGGAGATGTGGAACAAATGTGACATTAAATGTTTTTGAATGGGCCACAATAAAAAGTACCAATAAAATGTGATTGGGAGGTGGTTATTCATTGAAAACACAGAGAAGTTGTTGTCCCAACAAACAATCTTGATAAAAACTACCACAAAAATCATGACTTTCACATTTCAACTATGATTGTTAGTTACCTCAATAATAACATTAGAATGATTGAATCTGATAAACTTTACAACACACTTCCATCTTGCTAAAGTAATAATAGACTAACCTTTTACTTTCTTTTTTCTTTGTCTCAATACTTTACAGCTAAAGGTAGAGAAGGTGAGAGATATGAAGAAGGAGAGGAGCAATGAAACGACGATGACCCGAATCTCTACTCCAGAGCTTCGCGATACAAGCAGCCTACGAGAAGAGATAATGGATTCGGTATGCAAAAGCTGGAAGCTTTATGATAATCCTTACTACTGTTGTTCACAGTCTCAAGATCATCACCAACAACAACGCAAGGCTTATATTTGGGATCTGAATTTCATAAAAGTTTTCATGGAATCTGAACTAGACAAAGCTCGAGTGGAGATCAAGGAACTGAAAGCAGAGCTAGACTACGAGAGAAAAGCTCGAAAACGTGCAGAGTTGATGAACAAGAAGCTAGCCAAAGATGTGGAAGAAGAGAGAATAAGTAGAGAAGAGGAAGAGATGCAATACAAAAGGATCTTGAAAGAGAGATCTTCCGAGAAATCAGAGATTGTTCGGATGAAACTCGAGCTTGAAGAAGAGAGACAGATGCATAAGTTAGCAGAAGTTTTGAGAGAAGAGAGAGTTCAAATGAAGCTTTCCGAAGCGAGGCTTTTCTTGGAAGAGAAGTTATCTGTATTAGAATGTGAAGGAGACAAGAAACCGAGGAGATTAGAGAGATCGCTTAGCTCACCAGCGAATACGAGGTGGGAGAATCCGCAAATGAAGAGAGGTAACAAAGGATTTGTGGAGTTTTCAAGAGTGATTAGAGCAATCAAAACAAAAAGAGAGCAATGGGGTTTAAAGCTTGAGTGTCAAATGGTTCAGCTTAAGACTTTGCTTAGTCATAAGACAACACCAAGATGTGCTTCTTTTGCTTCATCTGATTGATAATGTAAACTCTTATTATTCAGTCTCACTCAATATTAATCATTTTACATCTAAGCTTGAAGATGTGTACTAATAAGATTACCTTTGTTGTGTTCGTTTAGATAACACTTTTCTTAAATTTGGTTTGCGACTTGGTGACTAAATATATCATTCAACTAGGTGGTTCAAGTTCATTGTAGATAAAATTTATTGATGATGTAACGTGCTTTGATTATGAATTTGTATTTTAATGAAAAGAACCTTTTAAAATACACGAACAGACGAACTAATAATATTTTAACCGACGTTGATTTTATAAACGAAACTGTTAAGAGCATGTTTATTGGTGGGTGTTATAAAATGAGTTGCTAAATGAATTAAAAAAATGAGTTGCTAATTTAATAATTAAATAATATATGTGAATCAATAAGAAATTGACAAGTTGAAGAAGAGTTGTTAAATGAGTTGCTAAAATCTCTATAATTAGCAACTCTTCTAATCTTTCTCCTTTATTTTTAAAATTTGTAAATTTTTTTTAATACTTAGCAACTCATTTAGTACCTTCCTATAATCATGCTCTAATATCGTTTAGGAGGGTCAGCCCAAAGTAAACTCTATAGTTTAACGGATGTTAATATCTTTCAGGCTATCATTAAACAAAGTTGATGTCAGAAACAGATGGTGTTTTTTAGCTTGAGAGGATCATGGAAATATTCAGTTGTTATGTAAAACAGAGATAAAAAAGGTAATTTCTTTTAGGATATTAAACAAAGAATTCAAAGTTGATGTCAGAAACATATAATGGTTTTTTAGCTGGAGAGGATCATGGAAATATTCGATTCCTTGAGGCTGAAATAGATATATAAATATTCAATTTAGTAACTCCATATCCAACTATCTTTCTTGGTCTAAATGGCTTCCGAAACTTCTCTTTTTCCTCTTCACCTCCCAGTCATTGATTTCTCGAACCTGAAACCGGGAGAGCCCGAATGAGACTTTACAAGGGCTCATGTCCTGAAAGCTGTACAAGACTATGGTTGTTTCGAGGCATCTTTCGATAAAATCCCTGTTGAGCTAATAAAATCGGTTTTCGGGGCCTTTGAAGAACTTTTCGACTTACCCTTAGAGACCAAACAGAGAAAGGTGATCGAGAAACCGTTGGGTGGATACTTTATTCAACAACCAATGATTCCACTACCCGAGTCCATGATCATTCATGATCCTGATGTTGCAGCTAAAGTCAACGCCTTTTGTGAAACGCTATGGCCTCAAGGCAACGAAGGTATCAGGTCAGTAGTAAACTCTTCTCACGTTTATTTCGACATATTTTGATCAGGCTTCTGTTACTATATAGCACAACGATCCAGTCGTTTTCCGAGAAGTTATCAGAGCTAGACAAAACTATCATAAGAATGGTCATGGAGAGCTTTGGACTCGCGAATTACATCGACGAGCAGCTTCACTCAACGGAGTACCTCCTAAGGATAATGAAGTACAAAGGACATGAATTGGAGGAGACCAAGTTAGGACTAAATGCTCATACCGATAAAAACATCGTCACTATACTTCACCAAAACCATGTCGGAGGTCTAGAGGTAAAGACCAAAGACAATAATTGGGTCAAAGTAAAGCCATCACAAGGTTCATTCGTCGTCATCATCGGAGATTCCCTCCATGTAAGCTAGCCCTGGTTTTTAAGTAACTTCCATAAAAAAGACATAATTGATGAATAAAATTTGACTAAGTCTTCTGACTAAGTCGTTGTTGAGTCCGAGTCTTTAGGGTGTGTTTAAGTTTTTATGTTTAAAGTAGTAGAATGTGTCTTCCTGGTTTGTAGGAAGCACGTTAGAGATAGGAGTAGTGGTACGTTATTTCTGAAGTGCTATTTAAGAGACAAAGTGTAAATTATCTGGTTTTTAATGCAAACAACACGAAGCTTTTCCAGGCAAATTCATGTGTTCTTAGCTTCTCTGTTTCTGGTTTATTGATTCGGTGTTAACAAGTGGTATCAGAGCTTGTAATCCAACCTGTTACAAGTTCAAGTGTGTGAGAGAGAAAACAGAGTGCAGAGAGAAAGAGCGTGACAATGGGTGATCGAGATTCATTGTTGAGCATTCCGAAATTTGATGGTGATTATGAGCATTGGGCAATGCTCATGGAGAATTTGTTACGATCAAAGGAATGGTGGGATCTCATTGAGACGGGTGTCTCACAGCCGGAGAGGAACGTGATCCTAACCGGACCACAACGTACGGAGCTTGCGGAGATGAAGCTGAAGGATCTTAAGGTGAAAAACTATCTCTTTGCTTCGATTGATAAGACGATCTTGAAGACGATTGCAAAGAAGGATAGTTCGAGGGATATTTGGGAGTCCATGAGGACAAAGTACCAAGGAAACACGAGAGTTCAAAGTGCACATTTGCAGCGGTTACGGAGAAACTTTGAAGTGCTCGAAATGAGGAATGGAGAAACAATTACGGAGTATTTCTCTAGGGTCATGGTGGTGGCTAATGATATGAGGAATCTTGGTGAGGAGATGCCGGATGCCAAGGTGGTTGAGAAGATTCTCCGTACGTTGGTGGAGAAGTTCGCGTACGTAGTATGTGCTATCGAAGAAGCAAATGATATCAAGACGTTGACTGTTGATGGCCTACAAAGTTCGTTGCTAGTACATGACTCAAACATGAACAAGCATAGCGGTGAAGAAGAGCATGCTTTGAAGATGGAAGGTGGCAGAGGACGTGGTGGATATGTCCGAGGCAGAGGAGGATACCGAGGAGGCAGAGGAGGATACCGAGGAAGAGGCACTACAAGCTTCAACAAAGATGAAATTGAATGCTTTAAGTGTCACAAGAAGGGACATTTCAAAAATGAATGTCCTACATGGGAGAAGACGGCTAATTACGCTGAGTTAGAAGAAGATGTGTTGCTTATGGCTCAGATCAACCTCACAAAATCAGAAGAAGAACATGTGTGGTATTTGGACTCGGGTTGTAGCAACCACATGTGTGGAACAAGGGAATGGTTCATTGATTTTGACGATTCGTTTCGGTAACACGTCAAACTTGGCGATGATAGAAGAATGCCTGTGGAAGGAAAGGGAAATTTGAGACTGGAAATCAATGGCATCGTTCAGGTGATTTCCTCTGTTTATTTTGTGCCAAACTTGAAGAACAACTTGCTTAGCGTTGGACAACTGCAACAAAAGGGTTTACGGATCATCATAGAAGATGATACATGTGAAGTTTGGCACAAACAGCAGAGGAGGCTAATCATGTGTTCAACATTGTCGGTAAACAAGATGTTTCTGGTATTTGCTGTGGTGAAAGGTCCAAGAGGAGAGATAGAGGCGAATCTTATGCAAAACACCACGGAGAAAGAAGAAGAAACTTGGCATAAAAGGTTTGGACACTTGAGTCATAGCAGTTTGAAGACGCTAGCTGAGAAGGAGATGGTGCAGGGGCTGCCGAAAATTCACATCGAAACCACCGTCTGCGAAGTATGTATGAAGGGCAAGCAAAATCGAGTGACAATTCCAAAACAAAGTGCGTGGAGATCGAGTCGTGGACTTGAGCTGGTGCATAGTGATATTTGTGGTCCAATCTCACCTGTCTCAAAGAGCGGAAAAAGGTATGTGATTAATTTCATTGACGACTACAGCAGAAAGTGTTGGTCTTTCTTCCTCGCAGAAAAGTCTAAGGCCTTAAATTCGTTCAAGGAGTTCAAAGTAGCAGCAGAAAAGGAACTTGGGGAAGTGTTGGTGTGCTTGAGAACTGATCGTGGTGGAGAGTTCAATTCTAAAGCCTTTCAAGAGTTTTGCACCGTGAATGGAATCAAAAGACAGCTCACTGCGGCGTACACTCCTCAGCAGAACGGTGTGGCCGAGAGAAAAAACAGAAGCATCATGAACATGGTGAGATGTATGTTGTTTGGAATGAGCGTGCCTCTGCGGTTCTGGACGGAAGCGGCCACACCGTTCTTGAATAGGAGTCCACCAACAATCTTGGAAGATGTGACACCGATTGAAAAATGGAGCGGACACAAGCCTACGGTTAAGCATCTTCGAGTCTTTGGATGTGTCGCGTTTGCTATGGTGCCATATGAAAGGAGAATTAAGCTGGATGAGAAAAGTATTAGATGCGTGATGTTTGGAGTCAGCAAAGAATCAAAGGCGTATCGACTTTATGATCCTGCAACAAAGAAAATCATAATTAGTCGAGACGTGATTTTTGATGAGAGGAGGCCATGGAATTGGGAGGAGAAATTTGAAGACAATACTTTCATCGATGTGTTTGGAGAAGAAGAAAAGCAATCAAGCTTAGAAGAAAATATCGATGCTCAAGAAGGAAATTCAAACAACTCCAATGGAGAAGAAGAAGACGATGGCACTAGAGAAGAAGGGAATTTGAGCTCAGATAGTAGTGGATCTGGGCCATTAAATTCTATTGGGCCAATAAATGTTGATGGTGGATCTGGGCCGATGAGTAATGATGATGGGCTTGGGTCTTCTTCTTCAAGTGGTGGAACTGGTCCGATGGTTACGAGAGATACGACGGTGAGGAACAAACAAAAACCTGCGTGGATGAAGGATTTCGTTTGTGAGGGCATGAAATTGATCATAGAAGACGATGGAGAAGAACTCATAGCCATGTTTGTGGGAGAAGATGATCCGGTGAAATTTGAAGATGCGGTTGAAAACGAGAAATGGAAAAAAGCCATGGAAGCTGAGATCAAGTCGATTGAAGACAATAACACATGGGAATTGGTTGAGTTGCCTACGGGAGCCAAGGTGGTCGGAGTAAAGTGGATTTACAAAACAAAATTCAACGAGAAAGGAGAAGTTGACAAATACAAGGCGAGGCTAGTCGCCAAAGGCTTTCATCAAACTCATGGGATCGATTTCCACGAGGTATTCGCACCGGTTGCAAGGTGGGATACGATTCGTTTGATTCTTGGTCTGGCGGCTCAAAGGAAGTGGATTGTTTTTCAACTCGATGTGAAAAGTGATTTCTTACACGGTGAGCTCAATGAAGACGTCTATGTCGAGCAACCGAAAGGTTTCGAATCCGGAGAAGATGGTGAGATGGTGTATAAACTGAAGAAAGCGTTGTATGGATTGAGACAAGCACCGAGAGCGTGGTACAATAGGATTGAAGGCTATTTTATGAGAGAAGGATTCAAGAAATGCTATTGCGAGCATACATTGTTTGTGAAGTCGAAGGGAGAAAACGTTCTGCTCATAAGTCTTTATGTGGATGATCTCATCTACACATGCAATTCAGAATCGATGTTGGCGGAATTTAAGGCGTCTATGATGGAAGAGTTCTCAATGACCGATCTCGGTAAGATGAGGTATTTTTTGGGAGTAGAGGTAATCCAAGACGAGGAAGGAATCTTCATCAACCAACATAAATATGCACTGGATACATTGAAGAAGTTTGGTATGGAGAGTTGCAATCCGGTGAAGAATCCAATAGTTCCAGGGAACAAGATGACTAAAGAGGGAGCTGGACCATTGGTAGATTCAACAGCATTTAAACAGCTGGTCGGAAGCCTAAGGTACTTGACAGCCACTCGACCTGATTTGATTTATTCAGTTAATCTCGTGAGTAGATATATGGAGAGTCCAACTGAGCAACACATGATGGCTGCAAAACGAATTCTGAGGTATGTGCAAGGTACTGTCAATTTTGGGATACAATATAAGTGCAGTGGAGTAGGAGAATTGGTGGGGTTTGTGGATAGTGATTATGCAGGAGATGAAGATGATAGGAAGAGTTCGTCCGGTTACGCTTTCATGTTTGGAGGAGGAGCAGTTTCCTGGGCTTCAAAGAAGCAGCCTATTGTCACATTGTCTACTACAGAAGCTGAATTTGTGGCTGCAGCAAATGGGGCGTGTCAAGCTGTTTGGTTAAGGAATGTTCTTGCTGAGATTGGGTTCGATCAAGGAAAAGGAACTGTTCTGTTTTGTGATAACAGTTCTACAATTAAGCTGTCGAAGAATCCAGTTCTTCATGGTAGGAGCAAACACATTCATGTAAGGTATCATTTTCTACATGAGCTTGTGAATGAAGAAGTGATTGATTTGGAGTATTGCTCAACACATGAGCAATTAGCGGATGTGATGACTAAACCTGTTAAGCTTGATGTGTTCGAGAAACAAAGAAGCAGCTTGGGAGTATGTGCACGGGAAGAGTAAACTGGAGCTAAGCAGTTCCAGTTTAGGGGAGGTATTGATGAATAAAATTTGACTAAGTCTTCTGACTAAGTCGTTGTTGAGTCCGAGTCTTTAGGGTGTGTTTAAGTTTTTATGTTTAAAGTAGTAGAATGTGTCTTCCTGGTTTGTAGGAAGCACGTTAGAGATATGAGTAGTGGTAAGTTATTTCTGAAGTGCTATTTAAGAGACAGAGTGTAAATTGTCTGGTTTTTAATGCAAACAACACGAAGCTTTTCCAGGCAAATTCATGTGTTCTTAGCTTCTCTGTTTCTGGTTTATTGATTCGGTGTTAACAATAATACAGTAAAACCTCTATAAATTAATAATGTTGGGACTTTCAAAATTTATTAGTTTAAAAACATGTATTTGCTATCCACCCATTTTGTTGTAACAGGCATTGCTGAATGGTCGAGTACACTCTCCGTATCATCGTGTGATGATGACGGGGACAGAGACAAGATATTCACTCAGATTGTTCGCGATGCCAAAAGCAGGACATATGGTGAGTTCGCCAGATGAGCTCGTGGACGAAGAGCATCCACGACTGTTTAAGCCCTATGATTTTCTTGAATTCCATAAATTCTTCTACACAGAAGCTGGACAAAGATGTGAATCTGCTCTCAAAACTTACTGTGGAATGTAAAACACACACACATACACACACAAAGCTTTCTCATTTGCCTGATCCTCAATAATTTTTGTGTACCTGAAAGCCTGACCATGGTATGTCTATATGATAAATGTAATAATCAGACACATGGTACTACTGAATAATACCCTTGTTATTTTTTTATGATCTAAATTACATTCTCATTTTTGCCTTTTAAAAAAAGAGTATTTAGCTATATATACATATAACCATGGACTTTACTAATTCAAATCTATAATTATACTTTTGTATGGATTATATTTAATAGCTTGGATGATACATGCATGTTTTGGGAAAAAATCATTTTATTAGCTCAGATAATATGTTATTTTAAATCCAAGTAAATGATTTATTGAATTATTGTGTAAGTAAAATAGCAAGTAGATACAATCATTTCATTTTGTTCGGGCGACATACGAAATATGAAAAGTAGTTAGATTAGAATGTAAAGAAAGAAAAAAAATCAGAAAATCAGCTGATTATAATTATAATTATAACCTAAGAAATCGGTTGTTTTTTTAACCTAATCAATATCTACATTTTCATTACATTAGATCATATGATTTGATGAACTAATTAATTTTTTTTTTCATTGCTATGAATCGATTCCTTTATAAAAAAAAAAAAAAAAAAATCAGGTTTCCCCCCCCCCCCCCCCCCACCACGAGTCTAAGAAACGCGAACATAAACAAGGATTTGTGGAGAGATCGCGTAGCTCAGCAGCGAATACGAGGTGGGAGAATCCGCATATTAAGAGAGGGAACAAAGGATTAGTGGAGTTTTCAAGAGTTATGATATAGCAATTAAAACAAAATGTGAGCAATGGGGTTTAAAGTTTGAGTGTCAAATAATTCAGCTCAAGAGTATGCTTAATCATAAGACAACACCAAGATGTGCGTGCTTCTTTTGCTTATCTGATTGATACTGTAAATCTTATATTCAGTCTCACTATTCAATCTCAACTATTCACATCTAAGTTTGAAGATGTACTAATAAGATTATCTTTGTTTCTTCGTTTAGATAACATTTTTTCTTAAATTTGATTTTTGACTATCAGTGGATTTCCAACTGACTAAATATATCATTCAACTTGGTGGTTCATGCATGTTCATGTTCCATTACTTGGTACATTGTAAAATCTTAAATTGAACAAACTCTCACGCTTTTAAGGTATGGTTGATTTTTTTTTTTTAGTCGGCAACATGGGATTCATTCATTATCTCAATGTGCTTTACATTTGATTTTACAACATCATTTAAGCAAAAGAGACAACATATGGAGTAGTATTTTGTCGAGTATATTTGGCCAATTGATCTGCTTCTGAATTTTGATTTCTCCTGATAAACTTGAAGCTATAACTCTGAGTTGATTGTGCCATGGACAATATATCCATAATGTATGATGCCAGCTCATGGTGATTCCATGTTGATGATTCCTTGCAAATCTTATGATAAATCTCTTTAGCATCACCATAGAAACATACGCCCTTGTAATCCCATCTTCTGAGTTGTAGTGAAGGTACTCTAAGTGCTATTACCTCTGCTTCCATTGGTTTTTGTGTTGGTTCAAGAACAGAGCACCCTCTCATAATCTCTTTCCCGTGATTATCTTTGAGTATCCAACCAAATCCAGCATGCTGAGTTGATGACACCCATGAAGCATCTACAAAACAGGAGAATTGATTACTTACACAAACAGGAGATAGATTGTCTATGCCAACAAAACTTGAATCCAAACTTTTCTCTTCTTGATTCTTTAAATTAGCACTTAGCCAAAGCTTTTGATCCAGAATAGCCTTATTAATTATATCTGGAATTGACCATCTTCTATTCTGGAAAATTAAATCATTCCTCGATTTCCATAGACACCAACCAATATAATAATATGATGATAATAACTCGGAGTTACTTGGACCATCAGCCAGAAAATCCTTTATCAACATCTTGACATCCAAAGAATTTAATTGCCTCTTTATGCTATCACTAATAGGTGAGAGTTCCCAAACCTCTTTTGAAAACCTGCATTTGAAAAGCATATGCTCGATGCTTTCTACATGCTCATTACAGAACACACAATTTGCATCAATTCTAAGCTTTCGGTTTTGCAGATTTTCTAACACTGGAAGTGCATTATGCAAAACTCTCCACCAAAAGTGTTTTATTTTTGGAGGGATATTTTGGTTCCACAACTTTTGATAAGGAAAAGGATTTTGGTTTTGAAAAGATCCATGAGCAAGATGATAACCTGATTTAAGCACATAATCTCCTAACCTAGTATAAACCCAATTAAATGTATCTTTAGCTCCTGTAATACTAGGTCTTATCCTCAGAATAGAATTCCAATCATCCTGACTCACTAACAATCTTATCTTTTCCATATCCCATTGAGTTGTCCCTCTAATAAATAAATCAGCAACCACCATAGTCCTATCTAAATTGTCTATATTTCCATCTGGTTTAGGTGGTCTAGGTGGTTTGCATGGAAGTCAGTTATCATACCATAACCTAACTCTCTTCCCATCTCCTATTATCCACTTTAATCCTTGAGATATAAGAGAAGTACCTTGCATAATACTCTTCCATGCATAGCTAGGTCGATGTCCTTTCTTTGCTTCCAGAAGATTGGAATTAGAGAAATACTTTGCTTGATATACTCGGGCAACCAGAGATTGGGGGTTTTGAAGTATCCTCCAACTCTGTTTTGCTAGTAAAGCAACATTGAAATCTTGTATGTCTCTGATTCCTAACCCTCCCTCCTTTTTTGAATTTGTGATTGTACTCCAAGCAATCCAGGGGATTTTCCTTTTATCATTTACTGCAGACCACCAAAAATTACGACTAGCACTAGTGATTTGACTCACTAACTTTTTAGGCAGTAAAAAATAAGACATACAATAAGTTGGTAATGAAGTTGCCACTGCCTTAATTAATACTTCCTTTCCTGCAGGAGACAAAAATTTTGCAAACCAACTTTCTAATTTTTTCATGATACGCTGTTTAATGAAAGCAAAAGTATCATACTTATTTCTTCCCACTGTTTCTGGTAGTCCTAAATACCTTCCAAATCCCCCTACTTTTGAAATTCCAGTCAGCAAACATATCCTATCCTTTATTTCATTTGGAACTCCTTTACCAAAACTTATTACAGATTTTTGAAAGTTAACTCTCTGACCTGATGCAGATGCATAAACCTTAAGGACGTCCAACAACTTCTTGCATTCATCTTCATTTGCTCTACAGAAAACAAGGGAATCATCTGCAAACAGTAGATGAGAGATTTCAGGGCCTGATCTACTTGCTTTGAATGCTTTTAATTCCCCTTCTTGAATTCTCTTGTGTATCAAAGCAGAAAAACCTTCTGTACAAATTAAATATAAATATGGGGAGATTGGATCACCCTGCCTGATACCTCTTGAAGGTGAACATTACCTGTGGGTGAGCCATTTATAAGCACCGAATAAGTAACAGACTTCACACAATTCATCATCCATTGACACCATTTATCTGCAACCTTATCAAAAGCTTTAGCTATATTCAATTTTAGAGCCATATAAGGTGTTGTAATGCTTTTAGTCTGAAGAGAATGAAGGAGTTCAAGAGCAATTAGGACATTATCTGTGATTAGTCTCCCCGGGATAAATGCAGATTGGTTCTCAGATATAATCTTGTGCAACCAAGGTTTAAGACGCTCTGCTAAGACCTTAGATATTACTTTATATGCAACATTACATAAGCTTATAGGCCTATAATCTTTAACTTGTAAAGGATTTTCTGTCTTAGGAATCAAGCAAATGTGAGTATGATTTATTTCAGAAGGCATAGATCCTGTTTCAAAGAAATGAGAAACGAATTGAATCAAACCTTCTTTTAGTGCCTCCCAATGTGCTTGTAAAATCCTACATTGAGTCCATTAGGTCTAGGAGTTTTTCATCATTCATAAGTTGTATTGCATGAGCAATTTCATCCGCAGTAACTGGTCTTGTTAGATATTCATTCATATCCTGCGTGACTTTTGGCTGGACTGCTTCTAATATCTGCTGCATATCCTCACAACCTTCAGACCTATATATATCAGAGAAATATGCAGTAATTACCCTTTGAACATTCTTCTCATCCGACCAAATAACACCTTCCCCATCAGCAATTGAAATTAACATGTTGAAAGCTCTCCTTTTCTTGGTCTTTTCATGAAAAAACCTTGTATTCCTATCCCCATCTTTCAACCATTGTATTCGACTTCTATCCCTCCAGTATTCTTCTTCCATCCTGTAATAATAGTTTAATTCCTTTTTGAGCTTATGAATGTAAGAGAAATCAAGAGAATGAGAAACATACGCCTGATGCAGAAGCTGTTTTAGCTCTTGTATTTTTTTAAGTGAGTTTCGGTTTCCTTCAGATTTCCAACCAGCTATTTGATTCCGACATAGCTTCAAAGCGTTATGAAAATCATCTGGTGAGAGTTTGCTACATTTCTCTTGCCAAGTCTTCTTAATCAACGCTTTTAGTTCTTCATCTAATCTCCATCTATTATCATACTTAAAAAGCTTGATTCCTTTCCACTTCTTCTTATCAGTATACACAAGCAGGGGCCTATGATCAGAGCCATTCCAATCTAAAAATTTAACATATGCTCTGGGATACATCTCTTTCCAATCTGCATTAGCTAACACTCTATCCAATTTAGCTCTGATGGTGTGCTGATATCTGTTACCAACCCATGTATAATGCCCTCCCACTGTTTTAACCTCCTGCAAACCAGATTTATTGATTAAGGATCTAAATAATGTAAAAGAGGATTATGATTTTATACAGCCACCATCCTTTTCATCATTTCCTCTTATATCATTAAGATCCCCTAAAACCACTCTTGGTTTGCCTTGATAAAATCCAGCATCTATCATATCCATCATCCACTGCCATTGCATAGCTCTTAATTTTCGGATTGGGTTCCCATATACATAAGATAGCCAAAAACCATCCTTGCTTTCTGAAACATAAACATCCGTATAATATACAGTAGGAGTACCAACTATTTCACAATTAACTGCACCATTCCAAAAGATTCCTAATCCTCCACTATGGCCTTGAGAAGGCAAAACAAAATTGTGAGGATATCTAAGCCGAACACATATATTCTGTACATACTCCTTATTTTGCATAGTTTCTATGAGGAACAAGATATCAGGTTTATATAGCTTCCTAATATCTTCCAAAATATGAATTGTCAGGGGGTTCCCCAACCCCTGACAATTCCAGTGCAAAAGCCTCATGGCTCCTGTGGTGGTTTTGGGGAAACCACCAAACCCTTTCCTTCCCATTCTCCAGAAACTTTCTGTTTGTTTGTTGGACTAAGATCACAGTCTTCATGTTCCTCTGCTTTACGCTTAGAGCCCCGTGATGATGGAGACCCTGTTTCGCGGATAACCATAGGCAAATCTCTATTCGCAGTTGAGTCATGAGCATTACATTCCTCTGCATTGAGAATTCTGTTGAACTCAGAGTTTGCATCAATGTAACGTTGTCCAGGAGACTCATTGAGTGAACTATGCTCTTCTTCGTCTGTTTGCATTTCTTGAATATTCTGTTGACCAAATCCATCATCATCCCCTTCACTATGTCCTATAGAATCCTCCATATCTTGATTTTCCGTTTGAGTAGGAACTTGATTCACATGTGCAGGAAACTCGACAATTGGTAAGATAGACCCAACCAATATAGCATCACAAGCTGAGATGTCATGGAGCAATGAGCCACATCTCCTGGCAAACTTCCGTAGCTTATCATAGATGAATCGAAGTAGAATTGGCTCATTACCATCTTGCAGATCCAAATGTCGAGTAAAGATTAACTTTCTATTGATGTCCATAGTGATTCTAACCCACGCTTCAGCTGGTGAATCCCTTGTTGGCTCCTTAATGCTAACTTCCTCAGCTTGTCCCAATGTAGCACCAATATCCATTATCGTCTGATAATTACGGTGCTCATTTGGAAGATTGAAAATCTGAACCCAAAAGGATATATCTCTCAAAAACCTTGAGCTTCGTCGATTTGTCCATCTATCTATTGCAACCATCCATTCTTTGAACGACCAAGGTCCTCCTTCCATGACCGACAATAGATGATGCTCCGATTGGAAGAAAAACTGAACTGTTTCATCATCATTCACTTGTCCTATAACCTTACCTTCTAACTTCCAAGCAACGGGAAGGGTATTCTTCATCCATTTAGGTCGCTGAAATCGGGGGTTTAGACAGCGAGCGATGAGACTTAGCTCACTATTACGAGCTGTTTGACGGCGTGTTTCAGGCTGCAATTGTATGGGATCTTGATTGAACCCAAGACTAAGCATTTGAAAAGATCTCCAAATTTCCCGATCCATGAAATCCCAGAGAAGTTTTGCTTGAATAGTGAATAAGAAAGGAAAGAGAAGATCAAAGATGGAAATTAACAACCTTTACCGATTAGATCAGAGGTAGATCGCACTTGAGCGAAAGAATACCCTAGAACACTCGGGAACCAGCCCGTACTAGAGAAAAAGGTTTAGCATTATATAGGTATGGTTGATTTTAAACATTTAAAGTTGCATAGATAATTGATAACCACTTATAAATACAATTTGCCGTTTCATTTTTTTGGAAGTTTATATTTTTTCCATTTTTGAAAGTCTATATTTATCATATCTGTTTGATTATTCATTTTTATTTCAATGAAAAATACCTTTAAAATACATCAACTAAATAACACTTTACATGAAGTATTTGGCTATTCCTATTTTAATACTCATATGTTTTCTTATTATTTATGTATAGGGTTAATTAGGTGAATATTATGTTTTGAAGTTGAAATTAGGTGAGTAAAAGCAAATTAGATGAGTAGCATTAAGTTCTTACATTCTGACGAAATTGTCCTTAATGATGTGATTAAAAACATTTAGTAAAAATCCATAAAAATATATTACTGTCTTGAAATGAAGTTTAATATAGTGGACTGTTGTAAGCGTATTCACTAACTTTATGGACTGCTCATAATAATCCACTATAATATATTATGTTTACGACTATAGTGCACTATAATATATTTTGCAATTATAGTTGAGTAATTTTGTAGTTATTTATTGTCCGATCTGCATAGTTCATTAGTTATAGTTCACTATATTGACTGCTTATATAATATATATTGCAATAATAGTTAACTACAATAGTTATATATTAGTTATAGTTCACTATATGTTTACAACTATAGTGCACTATAATATGTATAAACTGCTTATAATATATATTGCAATAATAGTTAACTACAATAGTTATGTATCATATACAACTCTATTATCCTCCTTCTCATCCGGCCATAACAAGTTATCTCTTTCTACACTTTCGGCAGGCAGCGTATATTAGGGATGTTAAATTGGGCCTAACTACAAAGGGTTAGCCCTGACCCATATTAAAATTTAAAGTTCATAACCCTTTATTTTGATTAATTTTAACAGTGGGCTAAAATCGGGCCCTAATAAATTAACCCTGGGCTTAGTGAAGGGTTATGTTTTTTTTTTACTCTCTTCCTCCTCCCGTCACCCATTTCGTCTCTCTTCTTCATTCTTTAACTAAAAAATTCTAACAGAACGTTAACAAAAAAAGTATAACCGTTAACAAAATGGTTTAGGAAATGAAATCTTTTTGGTTAAAGCTTAATCACGATGTAACAAATTTTTGACTCCATAATCAACGGCCCAAAATTAGCATTTGTTAATAATCAGATTCATACAGTTATTTCAACCAAACCAAACCAGTTCTCGATACGGAGGAGATGGCTGCGGAGGCGATTCCGGGTACACCCAGAATCCGAGATGTGAGAATCCAACTCGGATCCGGGAAATTCAACCCGGAAAATACAAGGAGAAGAAGAGGCTTGAGAGCTGAGTTCGACATTTCTCCACCATTCGAGTCGGATCAGAATATGATAACCGGATTTGACCGTCGTGGGTCTTGGGTTCCTTTCAAGATCGGAGACAGTAAAGTGAGTTCTGTTTCTAATCTCCGATTTGTAATGTCGGTTTTACGTCACTGAAATTTATGAAATGTATCTAGTGTATGCTAATAATTCATTACTAATTCGATTTAGTTAGAATTATCGAATCCAATAGAGAAACCTTTTATGTTTTAGCGGGTTTATACTAAAAAAATAAGTACAAATTTGAAAACTTTGTGTCTTATTTTGACTAATTGAGAATTTTTTTTTCCAAAAATATTTTTACTTTAGCATCTTATTTTGACTAATTGAGAATTTTGTTTTGTTTTATCACATATTTATAATATGTTTTGTGTAATTGATAAAAAAAAACATGATTTATATGTTTATCAAAAATGAAAAATATATGTATCTAATAAGTTTGCGAAAAAAACATGATTTACTTGTTTATCAAAAGATAATAAAAAGGGTTAAAGGACCAATCCTAATTGAGTCCATATGTATATAAGTTATAGGATTAATAATGGGTTGGGATTAAAAATGAACTGGGTTTATAATATTATGGTCCGAAATGGGTCATAATCCTTCCTATAATATCCCTAGGGTATATGCCACTTTTACATGGAAAAAAAAACGCATTTGAGTAAACACAATAATAGTTAACAATTACACGATCGTAGTTAGCTATAATAATAATCCTCAATTTTTTAACATAGTTAACTACTACGCAGTCGTAGTTGACTATGTATAGTAGGTTGTTGTAATAGGGCAAAAAAAATGTTACCGATCAATCATTATCTAGCTTTTGAATCGATTTCATAACGATGCTTAAAGGCTTTTCAAATTCTTCTTTGTCGTAGTTATCTCCAGAATCAACAATTCAAACCAATATGGAGATTGGTTTTGGGCTTTCTTCCTCTTCTCCAACAACTTCATCTTCCTCTTCTCCACCAACTCCCTCTGCTACTAGAGATTTGCAGGAGGGTTCGAACACTTCAAACCCGGAACCAAAAAAACTTTTAGAAAGTTTAGGATCTCTCATATTCGATTTGCTTATGGAAAATTTAAAAGTAAAATAGAGAAATCAAAGAAGAATGTTTGTTCGATCGTAGAAAGGAAAAATCAGAGAAGAAAAGTTTGTTGAGAGAAAAGACAGCGGCGGAGAATAAAAAGAAGAAGGAGATTAGGTTAAAGTTGGTTTTTTTATTATGTTTAATATTTAATTTTTGTTTTAAATGTAAAGTAAAAAAAAACTAGGTAAATAAACAAGGCTAAAATGGGAATTTAATTTTAGGCAGTATAACTTTTTGATAACTAATTATATTTTAGATACCTAATTATGCATTAGAATACTAATATATGGCCTAATTTCCCTTATGTATATTCCATTAAATATGTTAAGATATTTTCCCATTTAAAAAAATGTATTCTATAATTTCAGCATTTCCCAAATACCAATTTTTTTAACCAATCAAAAGACAACTTTGCTAGATTCTAGGCGAAGCTTGTCCAAAAAAAAAAAAATTGTAGTCAAAGATTTCATTTTTCAACGAAATTGATTTCTTCGTTACAAAGATAATTCAATAAAAAGGTGGAGATAGTGAGTGAGTGAGTGAGACGATAGAAGAAAAGGAAAGCGACGAGAAGTTACAGTTTCTGCTTTTGCTTGATTTGAGGTTGACGCGTGAAGATGATTTTGTAACCGACATTTCGATTTATGAGCTCTTTATATATATAGCTACTGATTTTTTCTAGGTTTTGTGATTTTTTTCTAGGGATTTTTTTTTTTTTTTTTTTTTGGGATTTTTCGCAATGTCGAGTTCTCAGGTTAAGCTCGAGAAGATGAAACTCCGGCAAGATTACCGGAATTTATGGCATTCCGATCTCATGGGCACCGTCACCGCCGATACTCCTTGTAAAAATCTCTCTCTCACTTTATCTTTTCGATTTCTCTATTTTCATTTTTGCTTAATTGGAAAATTGAATTCCTTTTTTTGCAGATTGCTTCTTGTCTTGCTTGTGGTAAATTTCTCTCTTGATCTATGCCTTTTAGGGTTTTGTTATTGGAGAATCTGAGATTTTTATGTGTAGATGATCTCTTGAATTCGCGTTCTTGTGGAATGATATGTATATTTTGGGTAAAGATTTGATATGTTCTTGATTTTCTTGAATGTAGTGGACCTTGTGTTTCATACTTGCTTCGTAAAAGAGCACTATACAATGACATGTCAAGGTACAAGATTTCTACCAGATGTATAAGGCAAAGATGTTTTTGGTTCCTTTGCTTAAGATGTGTTGCACGTTCTTCGGTTTTTTTGTTGTGTAGGTATACTTGTTGTGCTGGATATATGCCTTGTAGTGGAAGGTGTGGAGAAAGCAAATGTCCTGAACTTTGCCTCGCTACCGAGGTGAGACTTTCGATTATATCTAAGGAGATTTAGTGAACTTAGACCTCTTGTTTGGATGTAGAAATTGAAATTGGAAACGAGAACATTAAAAAGCTTATCATTTTGATAGTTTCTTGATCTTTCTTGATTCTATGATTTGATGTTTGCTGTAATTTTCAGGTTTTCCTCTGTTTTGGAAACTCTGTGGCCTCTACGCGGTTTCTTCTGCAGGATGAATTCAACATCCAGACAACGAAATGCGACAATTGCATAATTGTACTCTCTTTTACTTCTTCTAGTTTTACCGGTTTGCGCATAATGAGTATTTGTGTGAATCTAAACAAATCCTCCAATCTTTGGGAGTTTGCAGGGATTTATGTTCTGCCTCAGCCAAATCGCTTGCATTTTCTCTATAGTCGCTTGCCTTGTTGGTAGCGATGAACTTTCCGAGGCTTCTCAGATTCTCTCTTGCTGTGCCGATATGGTCTACTGCACGTATGTATTTTACTTCATGTTTTCCTCTAATCTACTAATGTTCATCCATCGGTAAGACTTTTAACGAACGCTCTTGATTTGTCTTGCAGGGTCTGTGCGTGTATGCAGGTACCATAACGCAAGAACTAGAAACTAATCTTAGCTCTTCTCTTGTGGTATATATAACTAAAACCCAATCTTGTGCTTGCAGACACAACACAAACTTGAAATGGACAAAAGAGATGGAGTGTTTGGATCTCAACCAATGGGTGTGCCACCGGCTCAGCAGATGTCCCGCTTTGATCAACACGTCCCTCCTCCAGTCGGCTACCCTCCTGCATCTTACCCACCTCCCGGCTATCCCCAACATTAAGAAACTTTGAAACCGATATCTTCATTTTCCGTGTCAAAATGTTGTTGTTACTCGGTTTTAGGTGTGCAGAACTGTTATATTTTTCAGCTATCGTCCTCGGACATGCGGTTTCATTGCAACTATTAGTACTCGGTTTATGCCTTAAAAGCTTTGGTATTAATTTGGTGTGTTGGTATTTTTCTCCCATTTTATGCTATGAACCAAAAGTTGAGAACCTTGGTATATATGTCTAATTGTCTGGGTTTATTCTTTAATGTTTGCATTCTCAGCAGTCACACTGTGGTTTCCTTACAATTGCTTAACCAGCCAAATCCATGGATTTGATGATGTAGCCATCTAGTGTAGTAGAATTTGATGATGAAGTCACATCATCACTAGTTTGGAAGATATGCGATTAATAAGAAATATATAATTTCACATATAATTGGGTGTCTATAGAATCGAAAATAAAGAAACACAAAATGAAATTCTAAAATCAAACATAAAATAAAAACTAAAAAACTTATGAAAGAGAGATCAAACTCTGGAAATAACAAAGAGGATATCCTGTAGATTTAGATTTGAAAACTAAATCGTAAGAATTGGTTTGTTCATCATATATCTTCAACTGTCGACTACTCGATTCACGCTCATATAACAACAACTTATGCTTCTCCTCCAAAACTGCTACTGGCAAGACTGTGTTGTCGCAACTACTATCCCAAATACAATATTTTGAATATATTTCATTACATGCCTTGCTTTCTGAATCGAACAGCCATATTACTTGCTTCGACAATCCTATCTTAGCTACGCACAAACGGTTATTCAGGTTGCACATGACGATACTTTTAATATAACAATCCCAGGGAGCTCCAGCGATGACTTGAAAATTTTCGGTGTGAAGATGGAAAGATAATATTTGGGCAAATGGAAACATTGTGAACCAATGAAGCGATCCATCTACATACACAGGAGCCAATGGAGCAATAATCTGGTACGGGGATGAAGGAGTGACATACCTCCAAGCGTTGGTGCTAAAATCGAAAACTTCACATGTAGTAGTTGTATCTTGATGGTTATATAGCAAAACAATTTTGTATGTGCCACTGAATTTGTCTTTACCGAATCCAAACAAAGGAGGAAAAGAAGGCCTAACTTGTTGAGAGTAGGATAGAGGAAGAGTTCGATGCCATCTAGTAGTTGGATTGATGACTAAAATACTCGATTTGTCGTTGTTGTAGAGACATACAAGACCGTCACAACTAGTAGAACAAACAAATGTCCTCTTAATAGGCAACTTAACTAGAGTAACTAGTGATGATGATGATGATATGTTTATGGTATGATCATCATCGTCATCATCGTCATCATTAGCATTATTACGAGAGAAGGTTAGGAAAAGGACATCTTGATTTCGTGATTTCTGTTATGGATTTCCATTGCTTTGATACAAGCTTGAAACTTGTGAGAGATTTCACTTGAATTCTCTCAAGAATAACCTCTAACACATCGTGGCTTACCACTTCCATATTCAGGTTATGATAATAAGTTGGATGACGTACCTTCAACGCAGCAAAACCCTAGTTATGTGAGCTTCCAAAAAATAGCGACCTTGGAAACTCTATTTATATACCTCTCTCTTAAGTTTTCTTTGGGCTTTGATTTTGGTTTAGGGCTTATTATAGTCCATAATTTTCCTAATAATTAAGCCTTGATTTCAAAAAAGGGTTCAACGAATTTTATTTCACTACTGTATATGTGGAGTATTAAGATTATATTACGATAAAAAAATGAAAGTTTGACACAATTTCTGAAGGAGAAATTTCTATTGTTGCTGCGAGTTTATCTCCTCCTCGAGTTTTCTTGGTTCTTCTCCTTAATTCCGTTATTACCACAGTCTATAAAACAACAACAAAAAAGAGTAATATGTTTACTTTTAGAGATAAATAAATATAATAAAATCATTATCAATTGATATTATCAAAATTATATGATGTTTTATTAATTTTAGTAGATGCTTTTTTCATCGATAGATCAATTATCACTATAAACTAAAGAGATATTTTTTTTTATCACGTTTAGAACTTTTATTCAGACACAACACAAGCTTTGGTATCATCTGGTGTGTTGATTTTGTTGGTATAATAATTTTCTCCTATTTTATGCGATGAACCAAAAGTGTAGAACCTTGATATGTGTCTAAATGTGTGGGCTTATTCTTTAATGTTTGCATTCTCAGCAGTCAGCACTGTGGTTTCCTTGCAATTGCTTAACCAGCCAAATCCATGGACCTAATATTCACATCATCACATTCAACTCTGTTTTTGCTCCTTTAGTGTAGTAGAATTTGATGATGAAGTCATATTATCTCTAGTTTGGAAGATGCATGGTTAATAGGACATATATAATTGAGTGTTTGTAGACTCGAAACATTAAACAAAAAAAGAACACAAATTTTTGTAGTCATTCAAAGTGTTGCATGACAGAAAATCAAACAGCCTCACTATACAACTCTAAAACAAAACATAAAAATATTATAAAAAAATTGAAAGAGAGATCAAACTCCGGAAATAACAAAGACCCTAGATTTAGATTTAACTAGTAGAATAAAAAAATCTCTTCTTAATAGGCATCTTAACTAGGGTAACTCCTGAATCTTGATGATGACAAGGAATTCGCAGTCCGAGTAGTGTTTCCGAGCAAGAAGAACACTAATTAATATTTTTAATTTGATTAAAACAAAATTATATACTATAATATAAGACAGTTTAGCTTGTATTATATTTTTGAAGTAGAAAAATTAGTAGACTGAATTTATATCATTTAAGCAATTCCTATAATAAAAATACTAATATTAACGTTGAAAAAATGGTTTTGTTTGCCAACAACGTAAAGTACTGATTATTATCGCAAAAGAAATTTTAAAAGTCTGATTAGATCAAATTTGGTAACATTTGTTATTAATAAAGATGGATGATAATGTACATACACTACATTAGCTAGTTAGTGCATGCGAACCGGAGTAGGTTTTTCCGGTTTCTCTTTACGTCTTTAATTTAACCTAATCTCAACTTAATTATCTTCTTTTTAATCCAATTGGTGCACGAGTGTGGTCGTGGAACCATTGAGGATGGGCTATTTTGCTCAGGAAGTTGATGTAGGTATATAATGAAATGTTGTAAACTTGTAATATAAAAAAAAAAACCTAGTGATTCATTCATACCATCTTTTAATTGCTTTTACGCTTTCTAGTTGTCAAATATTATAGAATAAGATATATTGTATTGGATTGTTTCATACAAGATCATAAGACACATATATATATAGTGATTAACATTAACATATTGTTAACACTACATAATGGAAACTTTCCTAAACACATATAGGAAATATGCTAATAATATAAAGATCTAGAGACTTCTTCCATTTAGGCTTCACGGGCTTCACTTCATAGACGGGCTTTGATGCCCACAATATTTGGTCAAGCTACACGTGTTGCTCCCCAAGATATCTCCAATACTAGTCAAAGTGGGTCAACGAAAATAAATGTTCCAAGAATTGTCTATCAAATGGAAAATCGACTTCTTCCGCTACAGTCAGAAAATTCAGTGAATTCAAAAACAAATTCTTGTTAAGGTTCTATATAATTTTATCGTTTTTTCTAAATTTGGAAACGAGTTGTAAACCTATCATAAACGAGTTGAACAAAATCAAGATATAAAAAAATAGCTAATGAAGGGCAATGCATCATATCATCACGTTTTGATTGATGCCTTCTTCATAATAGTAAACAATAAAATATTTAAAATAATTATTAGATCTAAGAATTTTCTTATATAGTTTGTAATCGCTTCTTTAGTTGCATTTTTGCAATTGTAATTCTTTGAAATTATAGTTTAATTTTGTTTACTTTTAATGATTTCCCTATTTTCAACATAGTTTATTGAAAACCTATTTTATAACGAGTTGTATTTTATTTTATTTTTGTGGAAAACCGAAAGCTAAAAATGATTAGAAGCGTGTGGGCTCGGATTGGTTATGAAATGAGGAAATAAGCACACGCACAGACAAGTCCACGTATGCCACGTGGCGACAGCATAACATATTCCAAAGGTTTCCAATTCCAACACATGGGAAGCTTCTCCGCGTCACGGCTCTTGCTCTCTAGAAACCAGTTAGAATTTTTCCACCTCCTTTTCTATAAAATTCTTCGCACTCTATTATTGTTACTTTCCCATTAACTTTTCTTTTTGTTCCTAATTAAACTCCCAAATGATTAAGGTGTTCATTTTAAAAAAAATCACAAAGTTTAGGTCTCTCAGCTGTTCTTTAACTCAGTGTTTTCAACTTTTTGGTTATAAACTCAAAATTTCAAATGCAAAACATATTAAAACGCCATATATAAACGATATTACTATATATTTGAATTCAGTTTAAAGAAATAATAATTCATAGACATTTTAAATGATCTTGTAGCATCATTTTTTTTGGTTTAAAAGAAGTGACTTTTTGTGTGTTTAGAAACTTTGTTAGCGTACTTTCAAATTTGTCCATATCTACAACTTCTTATATTACAGGTTTCATCCTTCAATTATAAAATAAATATAATTATGTCATTTTACACAAATTGAATCCACATCAAATAATGAAAATGATATAGTTATAATATATAGCAAAAGTAAAACGAGAAAAGAAAAGGCTCTCTCACAGTCACCGACAAAATCGCCGGTGGCCGAAGAGGCAAAGGGGATGGAGAAAAGTTTGGTCTAAGATTTTGCTATATGGACATAGAATACATATCCACATTTACATTTTAGTTGCACAAATAAAAATGCAAGTAAAAGTCTAACTTTAACAGAAAAAAACTTATCTAAATATAGTCATCTTAACTACAAAAATGAAAAAGACACTTTTGTGGTCAAATAATGCTGATTTAGAGAGTCGATTTTGTTATAAAGATCTTTCGGTATTCTAACTCTTGAAAACAAGTTTTTTTGACAAAAAAATACATGCTTTTTTAATGATCGGAGGTTTTGGGTGAAACCCGACTTAGCATAAAAGCACCGGAAATGAAATCGTCAACGAAAATCAATTCCCGTATATATTCAAAACAGAGGGATGCTCATTGTGAAAGTTTAAATCATCTTAAGCTGCTTTCTAAATAAAAATTATAGCTTATATAGGTTGTAAGTGTAATACTATATGATCAATGACAACTAACCTTCAATCAAAAAAATACTCTATATCTACTATATATCAAGTATGACACACTACCTTAAAATTAGAGATATATAAAAACACTTCAATACTTTAACAACAGCAAAAATATATAGAGAAACACTTCAAACATGTCTCATATGATGCTAAAAACGGGTTAGCCGTTAGCCACACGAGTCTTTATTTGCGAATTGTTCTGAAGAACTTAAGAGTTTGCTAATATAACCATGTTTTGATTTTTTTTATCTAATGTGTGATTAATGACTTGTAGGGGACTCCGACAAATGTTCAGAACAATTTGTCCTTTCAAACCTTTCAAATAAACTATATAGTTCATCAAAAATAAATATTTTCCAAAGAATCCGAATTATCCTTAAATATTGTTGGGTTTTTTTTTTTTTTTTATCATCAGCACCAATGCTATAAGCCTATAACAACTACTGTTTGGTATCATGGAAAATTTTGGAGTTTTATAAAAATAGGAAATATTTGTAAATAACACGTCTATTAATCTGTTAACAAATAAGTGAATTCTTATTCTCCATAACAAGAAAAGAGTACACTTTTGGGAGTCTCAGCTATATGCTGTTAGCCAACGATATCAAGTATACGAAGGGGGGACTTCACAGATATATTCTGTCTGCCCGTAAGGCTCGCGTTAAGAAAGCAGGGTTAACCCACTCCGTCGTCGAAGCAACAACTTCCCATATTTGCGTAAACTGGTTGTATACTTGCATTTTCTATCTTTTGTATGTCTGGTTTTTGGCTTTAAGACGTATGTATCCAAGTTCTTAATAAAATGTAATTTAGATGTTAAAAGAAAAAAAGAGTCTACACTTTTTCTAAAAGAAAATACAATTTCTTCTTCTTCTTCTTCTTTTTTTCACTAACCCGTAACCACTACCTATTTTTTATATTTACACATCTATCAACCACCAAACCCCAATCCTCATAAACAAAATACAAAAAAAGATTTAAATAACTATTATATTACCATTTCAAGAAAAAAGAAAAAACCTATATCCTCCTAATATGATTCACCAAGAAGATCAGATACTCCACTAGATTCAGATTCAGACCAAAGCCTTTGGTTAAACTCCATTTGAAGATGATCCGGTATAAACTGCGTACGACAAAGTGGACACGTCATCTGATTATAACCCATGATCCAACGGTCCAAACATTCCTTATGAAATATATGCGTGCAATTCGTCAGCCGTCGGATCTCATCGTCGTTTTCGAAGTCGTATAAACAAACTGCACAACATTCGGATTCGGGTCGGTTTAGATCCGAGAATTTACCAACCGGCAAGATCTCTCCGGCTAGTATTGCTGCTGAGTACAAGTTGGAGTCTTGGTGGCTTGAGTCGATGGAGTTTTGTGGTTGGTCGGTCCATGAAGATGTAACCGAGTCCGGTTCTAAGAAATCCGGTAAACCAATGACCCGGAATATTGTGGATATGAGTTTCCGGATCAAACCTAAGAAAGAGAGTAAATAAAGAAATATTTTTGGCAGTAGTAGCTCGGAGTAACCCACCGGAAAACCCATTGCCTCGCCGTTAGAGAGATAAACTCTTAGAGGGAGAGAGAGAGAGTTGTTTGTGGTGAAAATATGGAAGAGGGTGAGACTCATATAAAGTTGAGTCAGTATGTGTACATAGTTAATCAATTATTATTATATTAGTTTAATAGTCAATAATAATGTATTTTTTTTGTTGCTATTTGATGATTAGTTAAACTATTTTTTTTTATGAAGGATATATCGAGGAATGTGGTGATGGTCTTTCTTTAAGTTATAATAGAGAGACTAATTGACGTGTCTTTAGGTTATAAGTTTTGTTTTTTTTTCTTTCTGCTAGTCAATGTTTATAGAAATTTTGGGATGTACATGTAATTTTAAAAACATTAGGTTTAAGCTTCCACTGTACATTGGATTTTAACGTTAATTAGATAGTCCAATGCAAATCGACCACCTTTTAAAAAAAAAACTTTTTACCGCTCAATTTTGTGATGTGTTACATTAACATCCATTAGAAATAGGGGTGGGCAAAATATTCGAAACCGAAAAACCAAACCGAACCCCACCCGAAATTATCCGAACCAAACCGAATCCAATTTTATAAAATATCCGAATGAATTTTATTTTCTTAAAACCAAAAAACCGAAACCGAACTGAACTGAAAACCGAACGGGTATCTGAATTACACAAAACATAAAATTAAGTATATATATTTAGATATAATGTTCACATAATTTATGCATTTTTTTAGTTTTTTTTTATAGTTTTTTCGGTTGATTCGGGATTTGTAGGTATATTTGGTTAAAATAATTAATTTAATTAGATAGATTATTTAGAATTTTCATTTTTGTTATATATTTTTTGGAAAACTTGAGTTAAAGATAAGTTAATCAAACCAAATTAGACAAAAAATTACGTAAGTATGAATATTTCGGGTAGCCGAAACCGAAATCGACAATAACCGACACTAACCAAACCGAAACCGATCCAAGATTTAAAATATACCTGAATGGGTATTATATTCCTAAAACCAAAAATCCGATAACCGAATTAACCGAACCGAAACCCAAATGGTTACCAGAACGCTCATCCCTAATTAGAAAGAACGTTAAAACAGGTGTTATAAAAAAAGTTAACAAAAAAAGGAAGTATTTTTTTTTGTTACACACACCTTTTGAATTTTTTTTTGATTATTAGGCCATATGAGGTGAAAATCCCAAAAAATATATCGTATTTAAGCCCTTTTCTTTTTACTACAAGAAATATCATGTCACTTCTGGACCACATTTATGAAATAATTAGAAATTTCCGCTCATTTTCAACCATATAGTCCAACAATTTCTGACCACTTGTTTTGGTTGGAATAGACTCATAATTCAACCTTCGATGTTTTTTTTTTTGTCAACCAACCTTCGTTGTTTTAGTCTGCCAGTACTCCACTCTTAGCATATTAAAAATTAATCCAAAAAATAATAAAATGTTCAGGAACAAAAATAAGATAGAGATACATTGATCTAGTCGTCTAGTGGTTTTGACTAACATGATAGAGCTTACGTTGAACAAAAAAATTAATCTCTTCTTATTATATAATATGGTTTCTCGATTGCCAAAATAATATGCTTTGGAATTGATCTATTCGCCTAGTGGGGTTTTCACTAAATATAACGTGTTATAGTGTATCGAAATTGAAAATCAAATTCCCCGATTATACGTTGTTTTAAATGTACAAAAATTTCTTGTGTTAGGACTTATTAGGACGCCGTGCATCGGTGCATATACCAAAACAAACCCGTTTAAAAAACTCTATGGAAGAGAAACAAAAAAAAAATGAATTAAGTAGTGTTGAAAATACTTGTTAATTGATGAGTCACACTCGATTCGAATCTCAAGCTAGATGTAAACATTTGAACGATATAGATATTAAAAAAAAGTTTTTGATGAGAAAAGTTAAACAAGTTCGATAACCGACGTGGTTCGCATATATATCTCGTAAGTAAGAAACCGTATCCTGAAATTCATTATCAAAGCTGGTGCGATTCCACGTCAGCAAGTGCGAAAGGAAAGGCGATTTTTACTTTTTCAAAAAAGTCTCAATTTCAGCCGCGCGGTATGGAGACCGGAGGCTCCACCGCCGGAAACTCAGAGGCCGCGGTCGCCGTAGAGCTCCCCACCTTACCTCAGGTTGCCACAACAGAGGCTGCGTCGCCGTCATGGGCTACCATCGTCAACAACCGCCCTTGTCTCTCAAAACATGAGTTCCAAATCACATCGGAAAACGGTTCCGAAACAGTCACGGTCCCGGCGGAGGTCCTCGATGATGCTCCTCTATGGAAAGATCTACTCGTGGGAAGATTTGCCTCAACAGCCCCACATGTTGCCAAGATTCACGTCATAGTCAACAAAATTTGGCCTTTGGGGGCAAACAAATCGAAGATAGACGTGTTTGTCGTCAATGACAAGATGGTGAAATTCCGAATTAGAGACCCAAAGATTCGACAAAGAGTTTTGGGGAGAGGGATGTGGAACATAGCAAATATCCCCATGTATGTTTCCAAGTGGTCTCCTAAAGCAGAGGAAACTCAACCAGAGCTAAGAAAGATGCCGTTATGGGTAACAATTAAAAATGTTCCTCACACGATGTTTTCTTGGAAGGGTTTGGGGTTCATTACCAGTGCAGTAGGAGTCCCAAAGCGCCTCCACCCCGACACAGAACAATGCAAAAGCTTCGAGGAGGCAAAGGTTCTTGTGGAAATCGATTTGGCAGAGGAGCTTCCAAAGTCTTTCACGTTCAGGTTAACAACAGAGGAAAATACAACAATTGAATTTTCATATCCATGGCTGCCTCCATGGTGCCCTTCGTGTGCTAAATGGGGTCATGTAGCAGAGGTTTGTTTAGTGCCTCCAAAACAAATTACAATCCTTCGGAGGGAGAGCCCGATACCTCCAAGCACAAGTCCGCAGCAACTGGTCCAAGAGGAAAGTGAGCAAATCAGGGATAGTGAAGTTCTCACACCAGCTCCGGAGAAGCAACAAGAAGAGATGAATGGGGTGGAGGACCAATCTACGGTTCCTCAACAAAAAGGTGAAAAATCTCTGCAACAAAATGATGTGGAAAATGGCACAAGCCAGAATCCGATTGAAATGGCAGAGGAGATGCAGTGGACCATTATTTCTCCAAACAAGGCGCCTCGAAAAACTGTAGTCACAAATTCAGAGATTATCCTAACTCCCTCACGCTTCTCTGCCCTTGAGACAGAAGGAGATCATGAATTAGAAGAGGCTGAAGGAGAGACAAGTAAATTTCAACGAAGGACAATGGTAAACGATAAAGATCAAGAAGAAGGGGAAATTCGGGAGGAACAAAAACCAACACAACGGTCAAAAGATGAATCCGGTTCCAGAATCTCCCATCCCCGAGCTTCAAAGACAGCTCATAGAGTCATCCCTCCCCACAAAAGGTAATATGTCTGGTTTTTTCTGGAATGTGCGTGGTTTCAATCATTCTTCAAAGCATTCTATAATGAAGGAATGGGTAGATAACAATCATATGCAGTTTGGTTGTATTCTGGAAACGAGAGTCAAAGAGTCTAAATCACAAAATATGTTCTCTTCGGTGTTTCACGGGTGGTCTTTGCTCACAAACTATGAGCACCACCGGCTGGGACGTATATGGGTAATGTGGAAGGATTCTGTACGGCTCACACCAGTGTATAAAAGTGATCAAATGATTACGGTTTCGGTATTGTTGGAGGGTAAAACAGAGGAATTCTTTTGCACTTTTGTTTACGCTTCAAATCACATGATGGAAATAAAAAATCTATGGGACGACTTGCGAAGTCATCACGATTCTATTCTAATCAGAAACAAGGCTTGGATGATCTGCGGTGATTTCAACGAAACTCTAGAGATGGATGAGCATTCAAACAACATCGAGATAGCTGGGGGGATGCAGGATTTCCGAGACATGGTCGCCTATTGTTCTCTGATGGATTTAGGTTATCAAGGAGCAAGATACACTTGGTGTAATAAGCAAGAGGAAGGGATTATATGCAAGAAACTTGATCGTCTTCTAGTTAATGAACGTTGGATGGATGATCACCCATAATCTTATTGTGTATTTGAAGCTGGGGGTTGCTCGGACCATGCTAGGGGGAGGTTCAGTTTGGAAGCTAAAAGGATGGGAAAACGAAAGCCTTTTAAGTTTGTAAATGTGTTGACAAAGCTGCCTCAATTTCAGCAGCATATACAACATTACTGGGATTAAACTGAGCCTTTGTTTGTGTCAACTTCTGCCTTGTTTCGCTTGTCAAAGAAGCTAAAAGCGCTGAAACCAGTTTTGAGAAGTTTAAGCAAAGACTTGTTGAGTGATTTGACAAAACGAACGAAAACAGCTCATGAGGATCTCTGTCTCAAGCAATCCCAAACTCTCCTCAACCCCAACTCATCTAACATGGCAGCGGAAGCTCGTGCCCATGAGAAATGGCAGCATTTATCCGTATTAGAGGAGGGATATCTCAAGCAAAAGTCGAAGTTGCATTGGCTGGCAGTGGGAGATGGTAACAACTCTTACTTCCATAAATCAGTCAAAATACGGAGAATGCACAACTCTATCCAAGAAATAGTGAATCAAAGAGGGGAAGTTTTGACAGCAGGAGATGATATTAAACAAGAGGCGGCAACATACTTCCAAACGCTTTTATCCCTTTGTCCGAATGTTTACAAAGGAATGGGGGTTGAGGAAATACAAACACTGATACAATATAGATGCTCTGCTACTGATAGAGAAAGACTCTCTAAAGAGGTAACATATGAAGAAATCACAAAGGTTCTCTTCTCAATGCCTAATGATAAGTCGCCGGGGCCGGATGGTTATACTAGTGAATTCTACAAAGCTTCATGGCCAATTATTGGGACTGATTTTCTAGCTGCCATCAAATCCTTCTTTATCAAGGGATTTCTCCCAAAAGGGGTCAACTCAACGATTCTTGCTCTAATTCCTAAGAAAGACGATGTAGTCGAAATGAAAGATTATCGTCCGATCTCGTGCTGCAATGTGCTCTATAAGGTTATCTCAAAAATTCTAGCAAATCGGTTAAAGACCTTGCTTCCAAGTTTTATAAGTGGTAATCAATCCGCTTTTGTGGAAAATCGGTTGTTGATGGAGAATGTTCTTTTAGCTTCGGAACTGGTTAAGGATTACCATAAGGACTCGGTTTCCCCTCGATGCGCAATGAAAATCAATATTTCCAAGGCTTTTGACACGGCCCAATGGGATTTTCTTCTAAACTCTCTTACAGCTCTTAACTTCCCAGAGGAGTTCATTCATTGGATTCGCCTTTGCATCACCACTGCTTCTTTTTCAGTTCAAGTTAACGGAGAGCTCGCCGGTTACTTTGGCAGCAAGCGAGGTTTAAGACAGGGTTGTTCGTTGTCTCCGTATTTATTTGTCATCGCCATGAACGTTCTGTCCCGAATGCTCGACAAATCGGCAGAGGACAAGAGAATTGGTTACCACCCGAAATGTAAGTCCATCCGTCTTACTCATCTCTGTTTTGCGGATGATCTAATGGTATTCATTGATGGTACGAAACGATCGGTAGAGGAAACAATGACGACTTTCGGTGATTTTGCTGCCTACTCCGGGTTACAAATTAACATCGAGAAGTCAACAATCTATACGGCGGGTATCTCGGATACAAATCAAGAGCTTATCTCATCAAACTTCCCATTTGCTGTAGGAACTCTTCCTGTCCGTTACTTGGGATTACATCTACTAACCAAGCGGATGAATGCAACAGATTATGAGGTTCTAATTGACTCTATACGCTCTCGTCTGACTTCTTGGACAGCACGATATTTATCATATGCGGGACGCTTACAACTTATCAAATCTGTCATTGTAAGTATTGTCAACTTTTGGATTCAAGCTTTTCGCCTACCGAGTCTCTGTATACAGCAAATAGAACGTTTGTTGGCGGCTTTCCTTTGGTCTGGTCCGGTTTTAAATTCGAGAAAAGCAAAGATTGCTTGGCACGATGTCTGCAAACCAAAGCGAGAGGGTTGTTTGGGTATTAAACCACTTAAAGAAGCAAACGTGGTAAGCTGTCTCAAACTGATTTGGCGAGTGGTCTCCAACACTGATTCGCTTTGGGTTTTATGGGTCAAGAGGATGCTGCTGCGTGATGGTTGTCTCTGGACTTTGCGGGACTCACAAAATGCTGGCTCTTGGATGTGGAGAAAGCTCCTAAAGTATCGTCCATTGGCACAAAGCTTCCATAAGGTACAAATTGGAAATGGCTCTACTACTTTTTTGGCATGATATATGGTGCCCCTTGGGGAAGTTGCTTGATGTTGCAGGTCTGAGAGGTTCCATAAACTTGGGAATCCCTGCACATGCAACAGTCGCAGAGGTTTTGACGGCTTGCCGGAGTAGATGACACCATAGAATTGCCATCCTAAATACTATCGAGGATGAGATTAACAAGCTGCCACGGGACAGAACCACGACGGATGATGTTGCTCTTTGGCGATACGGAGATGGAAAGTTTAAGAAGGATTTCATCACCAAGGAAACATGGAACTTGATAAGGCATTCAAACCCTATACAGGATTGGTACATCGGTGTGTGGTTTACCCACGCAACACCAAAGTACTCGTTCGTATTATGGTTGGCAATGCTTAATCGATTATCGACGGGAGATAGAGTTCGAATTTGGGCGGGACAAAGCACATGTATTCTTTGCAACACTATGAACGAGACCCGCAATCACTTGTTCTTGGAGTGCTCTTACTCATCAACAATTTGGAAAGGCCTCGCTATCAAGCTCCTTGGTCCTCGGTATACAACCCTTTGGGACAACTTGATCGTCTTACTCAACGACAAGAGCTTCAACCGCATCAAAATCTTCCTTATTAGATACACCTTTCAAGCTACGGTGTACCTTATATGGAGAGAACGAAACAACCGGAGGCATGGGGAGCAACCAATGCCGCACAACAAGCTCACCAAGATCATCGACAAAACAGTTCGAAACAGATTGAGCACTATTCGAGCCTCGGGAGATCGAGGGTACGCTGATGGTTTATCGGAATGGTTTGCTACTAGACCGGATTAACTCGGAAAGGTTGCAAGTCCAACTTTTCAGCCTTTATTCTATTCAAATTTTCTGATTTTCTTTTAATCTCAATGATTAAAATCATTGTAAAAACGGTTTTTTTGGCTTGAATAAAAATTTAACATTCATTTCAAAAAAAAAAAAAAAAATTCATTATCAAAAATAAGTTACACCAAAAAGATTACAACAACAAACATGGAAGCCATGACACCAAATAATACTTACCAAAAGCCAACCGAGCGAAAAAACTATGTGATGTTCCTACATCAAATAGACAATATGAAAATAACACTTATAGAAATGAGTTAGTTGGTTGATGGGTTATAATCAGATGATCATATAGAAAAAGTTTTACAATAACTCAAATTTTTTTTTTTCTGAATAGGTAATCCAAAATTCAGGGAAAAAATTAGATAATTACAATTTTTCTTCTTTTGTTAGCTAACTTGTAAGTTGTAACTACTACCTAGATATATATTCTTAAAAATTTACATCCATCAACCACCAAATACAACTCTCAACGAAATTAGATTTCATTCATAAGATGATTTCATTCAAGAGAACAACAAACTTTTTCTGTCTCCTAAGATGATTTCATTCATAAACTCCACTAATTTCAGACCAAAGCCTTTGATCAAACTCGTCTTGGAGATCATCACGTATAAAATGCTTACGACAAAGAGGACATGTCATCTGATTATAACCCATCAACCAACGGTCCAAACATCCCCGGTGATAAATATGCCGGCAATTCGTCAGCGGTCGGATTTCATCATCATTTTCAAAATCGTAAAGATACACCGCACAATATTCGGATTTGGGTCGGTTTAGATCCGAGTATCGAACAATGGGCAACATCTCTCCGACGACCGTCGCTGCTGGGTCCGGATGAGTTAAGAATGAGATTGATGATGTGTCGTGCCATGGGGATGACTCGAGCACATACTCTAAGAAATATGGTAAACCCGAGACCCGGAAAATTGTCAAGAAACGTTTTTGGATCAAACCTAAGAAAAAGAGTAAATGAAAGAAAATTTTTGGGAAAATGAGCTCGGAATAGCCTACGGGAAAACCCATTGCCTCGTCGGTATAGAGAGGGGTTAGATAATTTTGAATGTGATGAAAATATGGAGAAAAGTAGTAGGATTTATATGTGAGAAATGACGTAATTGGAAGAATAGAAACCATACATACACTTCGAAATTTTGACCAACGACTATTTTTTCCAAGTGAACAAGATAATTTTAACAACCGTAACGGGACGATTCATGTAGTATATTATTTTAATGCGTAAACATTCAAATTATCAAATAAAGTTATGCTTACACTTCGAAATTTTGACCAACGACTATTTTTTCCAAGTGAACAAGATAATTTTAACAACCGTAACGGGACGATTCATGTAGTATATTATTTTAATGCGTAAACATTCAAATTATCAAATAAAGTTATTCTTTTCTTTTTGGTCAACATCAAATAAAGTTATTCTATACGGTTTGATTGATACTTTTAAATGTCGCAATCCACATGATATTTGATGTATCATATTAATATTATATGTGAACATATAATTTATCAAAATAATTATATATATTCTGTTTCTATCATATAAACATATAATTTGATATTTTGGAGATGTATATCATAATTTAGTGCGTTAATTATTTTTTATTCATTTACACAAATAATTTATCAGACATATATATATATATAGGTAAATGTTCGTTCTTGCCATTTGACAAAGTCACACATTTATTAATGTATTGTAATTTGTAATATGTAATAGTCAATAGTGTGTTTTGTTTGTAACTGTAATATTAGTGTATTTTTGTTTGCGTGCTTCTCTGAGTCTTGTTCTATGCTTATTATATTAACTTCGTGGTTTTGTAAAATAAATAAATTAATTCGTTGTTTCAATCTACACTTTACTTTAAGAATTAATCTTTGCTTATAAGCCAAGTCATATAGGTGAAAAGTCAAACAATTGTTCAATATATTTTAAATTATGAATTTATCAAGTTCTCTATAAAATGGTGTTCTGTACAGAAAAAAGAAATATTATTGAAAAAAATTGAAATTAGTTTGCGGTTCGTTATTCGTCATGTTTATTAAATTCATTTTGTCTATACTTTCATTGAACAATTCCACATATACATGCGTATATATATGCATTTAAATTTCTTCTTTTTCTAATGTTTTTAAGAGGAAATTTCTGTCTCAATATAAAAAGAACATTTTCCACTTACATGTAATTTGAAATTCAATTCAAAATAATGTTTATATATTCATATGACTGGTTCAACTATTCATGTGTAACCGTCATTTGTTATTACCATTCTCAGTTTATTGATTTTTATATTAATATAACTATGACCTATAACTACGTAGAAATTTATTCATAGCTCTTCAAATTCGAATTTTGTCACATTTTTTCTAATAGACTTCTAGGAAAACTTGAAGAATCCACGGTTCACCATATGGTAAAAGGTGTGAAAGTAGAACACTATTTTTTTTTTTGGGGTCTCTCACATATGTTTAAGTAGATAAAGTTTACCACACACTCATGAATGTATAGAAATTAAAGGGGTTAATGAATAATTTAAAATTTAAATAGTCTTTAACAGTATATTTTATTTTAACTGTCAGTTTTTTGGCGTTACTAGAAATTTATTAACAGCTAGGCCAGCTAAATCCAGCCAAGATTAATCCCTTATGTCTGGACAATTAATTTAACAACCAAATCAGTTTAAGAAAAATACCTTTTAATAAAAATATTGGAGAGAAGAATTATTATACTGTATTATTCATTTTATATGATTAGTGTATAACTTAAGAGCAATGTTCAAAAATTTAGTTTAAACGAATTTTCTTCAGTAGCAATTTCACGCAAACATGTTATAAAGTTTTATCTTTACCTGCTAGTGATCTAATCATTCTAATATCGTAATGTCAAAATTGCAATAATCATTTCTAGCTCGAACAAATAGAGTGATTTTGTAAAATGTTAAGGTACGATATGCATTGTTATATCATGTAAAAATATACATGTTGATTTACGATACATATAAGGAATCTGTTGTATATTTGTGTTGGTTTATGTACGGAGATTACTGTAGTAGTGGCAACATGCTTTGCTTTTGTTATTCTTTTGCAGGATTTGAATTATTATAATAATAAAGATGCACAGTAAACAAATATTACAAGAATTTAGCTTTAAGTTTTAAAAGTAGAGTTAAAACATCTTTAACTTGAAACTTGTCTGCTAATTCAACGGAAAAATACAAAATTCATTCCAGTTTTGCATGTCAGACACTGTCGTTTTGTCAGTAAGCGACCAACTAATCACACTAAATATTTTATAACAGCCAGCTAAACCACAATTAAAGTATCCCAAACAATATATAGTACATATGTCTATTCCTTATCAATTCAATAAAACCTATTCTGTATTTTAACCTAATTAAAACTCTATTCGATTTGCAAATCATATCTTTTTTTTCAATTCTATTTGGGTTCTTATGGAATTTGTTTTAAGCTAGTAATAATTTTATTAATAAAATTGAGCTCTTCGTTTTTTAAAATAATAATAATTGTAATTAACTTCTCAAATGTGAATTAGTGATTGGTCATGTAGACTGAAACACATGGCTTTTTCTTTTCTAAATACCTTTTCTTTTTCCTTTCGTTATGAAGAAAATTGGAAATAGTATTAAGGGTCCTAGTATTAATTAGTTTCCTTTAAATTATGGGTAGTCTCTTTCTAATAATTGTACAAAATATTTTAACATCCGTATTTGTCATACCGTACATTTTGCATGTGTGGACACGCGATTTATGTTTAGCGACGGACACTTTCTTTCTAGATTCGTTATAGTCTCTGGTTTGGCGTGTTCTGGTTAGATTGGGTTCATTCTTTGTTTCTACAAAATAGATTTGGCTGTGATGTTCGAGGTTCGACAGTTTCAAGTTTTACTTAGACGTCATCAAGTCGGATCTCCCGACATCGCTATTTCCAAAAGATTTATTGTGTCCTAGTTCGTTTAGGTTCAATCTAGCCGGTTTAGTTCCTAGATTTATTTGCTTTGAAATGTACTACTATTCATTATAGGAAGAAACATTTAGCCGCTAATTTATGCAATTCGATAAAAGTGTATCAAAATAGTATATAATTTCAGATGTAAAAAAAAATAGTACAGAGACAGCTAATACAAGAACTGAAGCAACGAATCTATTGTCTCTCCTTATACCAGGCACACTAACGTGCTTTCCATTCACCTCATTTTTTTTTAAATTTTCATTCCTAATCAATATTTGTTGTTTAATGTAAATCACATAAATAGTATAGATTAAAGCTCTCGATCTTATCTAGATTTGAATCAAAGGGAAGCGGAAAACGTTTAACTATATTATAATTGACGATATTTGCGAATAACATCAAGGGATAAGTTGATAACTAGGAATATGACAAAGTCATTGTATGAGTCACTATTCAACATTTGTCATTTAAAATTGATGATATCTTAGAGTATATAGAGTCGGCGTAATACCTTAGATACAACAATAACTAAAGATGATACGATCTTAGATTATAAAATGCTTACTTTGGATTGGTATGGGGAAAAATATTATAAATGTTATGTTACTAAAAGAAGCTATTGAAGAAAACTACGTCCTTTATTAAAAAGAATTATACAAGAAATCTATAAGCTATTTTTGTTGTCAACTAATAACTATAAATATATAGAGTACATATAGTATTATTTTTGGTTTTGTTTAAAAGAACTCTACATATACTAGTTAATTAGGCTTTAATTAGTGGAATCGACTATCTTAACTGGCTATGTCTGCGCAAAGTGACAAGTTACTTTTCCATTAAACCAAAGTTTAATTGCCCACCAAACATGTAAATATTAAAATTTAACCTGACGAAATATTTTGTTTAATCTGTAATGTTGGTTGTTAATTTCACCTGTGTCCTTTAGAAAAAGGAAAAGCTGCACATGTCTTTTTTTTATTTCTTTCACATTATTATATTCCTTCTTAAAAATCAGTATATTACCCTTTTTATAATAAAAAATATTTTATACGATCCAAAAGACGCATGAGAAGGAACGCATTGTCACATAACTAAATTGAGCCATAAAGTAATGTCACATGAATGTATTGGGCTTCTTCAATCATTCATTTACACTCGGCATATATTTAAATTTATTAAATTCACCAAAAATTATATTACAAATTCCTTTTTTTTGTTGTTGTTGTTCAAATTCTATTTTCTTATATTATTATTTAACTATTGATTACAAATTTATCAAATGTAGCAAAATCTCTCACAAGAGTAAAACTTTAACTCAAACCACATATTCTTTTTATCGTCTATTATCTATAACATCACCCTAATATATTAGATCAAATATACTAGATGATGATATTCAACTACTTGCATCACGACTCATCCCTCTTCGCATCACTCAGACGGTTCCACAACGATATTTATACAATCCTACAACATACGAAACTACGACAAAATATTTATATAATACGATTAAAAAGAAAACATATAATTGAATGAATTTAACAAAAAATGATTATGAGATTGGAATAAAACAAAAATGGATGATTATGAATGATGGTCTCCACCACAATATGTAATATGTATACTACACAAACCACCAAAATGAAAAATCGTCATCACAGTGTCGTGGATCATGAGTCATTTGGGCTTTGGGCCCACACTACAAACCAAAATCCGTTGAAATATTTACTCGCTTCTCGACAAAATATTTCAAAAAACAGTTTACTTTTTGCCTCTCCACAAATAGATTTTTTTTATCAGTAAATTAAATTCAGCTGATTAGTACTTAGTATTAATTTGCATTAAATATGCAGATTTAAATGTGATAATGATTAATTCGAGAAATAACGAGTATCTTTGTTTGTACCAAAGCCCAATAATGTGTAGTGATAACGATAAACCCATCGATATGAATACAAAAACTATATAATATATATTTGCACTAAATTCTAAGCGTTGCGCATTTATCATATCTGCTACTGTCAATTACACAATCACGAGATTCAAACAAATCTCGGGTTCACGGGTCAAGTTAACCCGAAAACCCGACCCGGTTTCATTCTTCTCCTCAACGGTTATGCTTTCTATACTTCCACCAGTCTCTCTCATTCTCTCGAGTCTCGTCTAAACCTGAAAATCTGACCCGACCCGTTTCCAAGTCCGAAATCGGTGACTAGGTTCTCTCCGGTCATGGATTTCTCCACGACGACGACGACGACCACGGCGGCGAACGGTTACAGTTCACCGCGTGACTCTTCTTTCCCGTCGAGCTTCACTAAGTTCAACTCCGCTTTAACGGCAGGTCTTTTAAATCCGATGTCTCCTCCGCCGCCTCCGGCGATGTCCGACAAGACGCGTTCAAGCCCGACGTTATTCGAAATGATGGCTAGCGAAGCTGATACTACAGGGAGAATTCCGGTTCAGATCCAGAACGGTGTACTTCCGTCTCCGTCGTCATCGTCGTCTTCATCTGCGGCGGCGGCGGCGAGGACGACGAATGGGAATCATCTCGTAATCTCAGCTCAGGATAAGCAAGCGATTGCAATGCAACGGATATCGGATCTTCTCGTGATTCGGAGCCCCGGGAATCAGTTCAACGATCCGAATTCGAGCGATGTGAAGCTAACTCTGAGCTCTAAAGATGGGATTAGTATCACCATGTGTGTGCATAGGCAGATTCTTGTAGCTCACAGTAGGTTTTTCGCTATGAAATTGTCGGATCGATGGTCGAAGCAGCAATTGCCACCGTCGTCTTCTCCGTACATTGTTGAGATCTCGGATTGTGATGACGTTGAGGTTTATATCGAGACCTTGATGCTGATGTATTGTAGGGATCTAAGGAAGAAGATGATGAGGCAGGACGTTTCTAGGGTTCTTGGTATTTTGAAGGTATTGTGAATAATACTCCAAACTCTTAGTTTTTGAGCTGGCTTATATGTTATGGTCTAGGGTATAGGAAGATTGAATAGTTCATCACAAGTAAAATTCGTGGCTAGTGTAGACATTTTCGGTGTTTTTGCGTGTTTTTGCGGGTTTAGACCTTATGGACAGTGGTGAATTGAGTGCTCAAATTCTTCCATTGTTGTTCTCTCAGGTTTCAGCGGCAATTGGGTTTGATGCGGGAGTGCTTTCATGTTTGGAGTACTTGGAAGCAGCACCGTGGTCAGAGGATGAAGAATACAGGATTGCGTCGTTGTTGTCCGAGCTACACCTTGAAAACGTAGGGGCGACAGAAGTTTTGAGAAGGGTTTCTGTAGAAGGTAGCAATGGGAGTGGTGGAAGTAACGGTAGCAGCAACGATGAGGTGCTTTTAAATCTTTTGCATATAGTTCTCGAGGGGAAAGACGAGAAAGCTAGGCGCGACATGAAAACTCTTGTTTCCAAAATGCTTAGAGAGAATTCGTCTGGAAATGATCTTAGGAAAGAGTCGTTGTATTTGGCTTGTGACGGGTGTTTGCATAAGCTTAAGCGGCAGTTTCTACAAGCAGCAGAGTCGGATTTGGAGAATGTCGATCAGATAGCAAGACAAGCGGATAATCTGCATTGGATTTTGGATATTTTGATCGATAGACAAATCGCAGAAGATTTTCTCGTGATATGGGCTTCTCTTTCTGAGCTATCCGAGGTGCATGCAAAGGTTCCCGTTGTTCACAGGTTTGAGATTAGCAGAGTAACGGCTAGATTCTTTGTTGGAATTGGAAAGGGACAAATTCTGACACCAAAGGAAGTAAGGTGTTTGTTGCTGAGGAATTGGTTGACGCCTTTTTATGATGATTTTGCGTGGATGAGGAGAGCGTCGAAAGGGCTTGATCGGTATTTAATTGAGGATGGTTTAAGCAATACCATTCTCACTCTACCTCTTGGTTGGCAACAAGAGTTCTTCCTAGCTTGGTTTGATC